>UESW01004665.1:389155-700593 GCA_900491605.1 Calamus simplicifolius | reverse complement strand
AAACTAGGACCTTGATTACTCTTATGTGCTATGGAATGCTCAATACATCCTATTCATAACCATGTAAATAGAAATATAAAAAATTTAAAGAAAGATAATTGCCAAGAAATAAAAGTTTTAGAAAGGGAGACTTTGGTGTATTGAGAAAAATATGTAAAAAAAGGATTGCAGAGAAAAAGAGAGAGAAGCGTGTTATTCTCTCTATAAACTCTCCATCCTCAATATATTTTCTCTTTTTAATTTATTATAGTGAAGATTGATCTATCAAATAGATACTTTATGATTAAGATGGAAATATTTTAATGTATTCTTAAAATATCTATGAATAAAACAATTTAGATTTTAATAAAATTAGTTATATCAAATATTTATTTTATTTATTATAATATGTTAATAGTTTTTATTTAATTTTTATTTATAATGAGATAATAGTACAATAATAAGTAAAAGGAGTTAGGACTGACCAGCACTAAATATTAATTTTTACCAACTCTAATGCATTCCCCACATTTGAAAACTTGAACTTTAGAATCCTAGCAGTAAAATAAACATAGGGTTGCAGAAACAATTTTTTCTTTTTACAAGTACTTCATTTGAAATTAATTCTATAATAGAATTTAATTGAATTCTATTAATAGAATAGAATTGAAATAATTTTGTAATATGGAATAGAATTTATGCAATTGGAATAAATCTTAAAACGTTAGAATTCAAATGAATTCTATTATTTGAAAAGATCAAAATGAATTGAATAATTTCAATATTACCTCATTAAATAGTTTTTTTGTAACTCTTATGAATTGTTGATGCTTTATTATCATTAAAAGAAAATATTGGTATGGTATCTTCTGCAACTAAGTTGATCTCATTAAGAGTCAATAATTGATAAATATTATCCATATTTGTTTTATTAATTATTTGATTTTATTATAATATGGAATGAGAAAGAGGAAGTTGGATGAGAAGAGAATGCGTTAAGTAGAGATATTTTAATTTTTTTAAATGTATTAATGCTAGTTTTTTAATTGCTTCAATTCTATGTCAACTCTGATTATATAATTATTAAATTATTATTATTATTATTATTATGAAGCTTTCATTATATATATATATATATATAAAAGCATCGGGGAATCGCTTTGAGATGGAGGAATTCAACTGAAATTCCAAACGGGTTAGAGGTCTACTTGGGCTTCCATGAGAATTCCAAATGGGCTTGCGCCAAGATCAGGTGATGGGTTCATCACGATGGATTTAGCGATAGATTTCATGGCGCCGCGCTGAGCGCCGTCGAGAAGGTAGTCCCCTACCAGTTCCTAGGTTTCATCTTGCGAGTTCTCGTGATTTAAATTTTCATAGTTTCGTTTGATTAGAGTTTGAATTATTGCATCAATGTTTCTTTTAAAATGATTTCGTTGGACTTGGCAGTCTTATATTATTCAGTGATAGGATTTTCATTAACCTGTCCAGATGAAGAAAGCGAGCAACTTTTTCTTATCTGAATTTTTTTTTCTCCTTTCCTTCTTCATATGCCATAAAAAGCAACAACTGATTCTTTTTTCGTTGTTTTATGTTAATTTTGTTTTCTTGAGCCTTGCTTGTTCTAGTTTTCACAATGGGATCTGAAAATACTAAGCTTGTTGGCTTTTATTGCTGTGATTGTGTAGTTTAGCTTGGTTAGATCTTGAGTTGGGCTTGCTATTTCTGCTCTTGATGATGTTAATGGCTTTGGATGTGTTATTTTGTCATGTGATGGAATATATTGTTATATGGCTGTTTTGTGAGTGAAAGCAAGCACTTCGTTTCCTCCCTCCCCCTTTTTTCAGATGCCAAAAGAGTACTTGGGTGGTGCTACTTTAAGTACCTTTTTTCTTTATTTTGTTCCTTTATGTTTTATCTGTTATATCTTAGAAGATAAGATGGCATGTGGCATTTTCATAATGAATTTAGTTCAGATGGTGTCTTATGCCAATGATAGTGATGATAAATTTGTAAGTGCTGTGGATTTGCTATGAAAAGTTTATGTTTATAGTATAAAATTAGGAAGGAGCATGTAATAGTTTTACATTGAGTGCATTGATGGCATCATTTATGTAAGAAAATTTCTTCTTGTGTGATTATGTATAGGTAACAAAACTATCTCTGAAAGATTAGCTCATGGCATTGCCTGGTTTTATATCTGCATGTATTAATTACACAACCAAACACTACTTGCTCACCCTACCGTTACCCTGGTGGCTTAAGCTTTAGATATCTAAAACAAGGCCTCTTACAATCACTTCCAAGACAAGACAGAATAGGTAGTGAAAAAAAGAAAGAAAGAAGAAAAGATAGAAACACCTTCTCTAATGGAATGTTAGTTTGTTAATCTTAGCTAACCTATTAAAAGGAAAAAAGATTAATAACTTTTCACTCACGCCTCCTCGAGAAAGAATTTCTTAAGAAAACTGTGAAAGAGAACTACTTAGAAAAGGCTTTATCCAATAAGAACGAATGCCAGTGGGAGAATAGGATGAGGGGACCTCAGGTGGACCCGTCTGAAGATTAAAGGATTTTGCTTGATAGCATATTCTACAAGAGAGCTTAGTGTGAAAGCACTGCCAAGATTTCCATCCTTTTGTGGCCATATGATGTTAATGGTGACCTTTATCTACCATTTGGGGTAACTTACCCAGTCATGACACTGAACATGTGGAGGGTCACATGTGAGGTTTAGCCCCATATGAAGTAAATTCAGGAAGAAAAAGGTTGATAAGCTGTGGGGTTGAGTAAGGTTCCAATATGTTATGAGGTCTTTTTGGTATTATGATTCCCTGTTCCACAAAAGAACATGAGCCCCTTAGGCCATGTTCTTATTTCTAATGACAAGAACATTGATCCTATATATCAATGCTCACTTTAGGCTCTTTTTATTGATTCTCATGAAATGTTGGTAAATCTTAGCTCATCCCTAGTTAAAGAAACAATCTTATACGATGGAAATCAAAAAATGCATTTTTTTAGCATGTAGGAAACAAATTTTCTTACTATTGTGCAAGTTGATATGATCAATTTGATCTCGGTTGGTGACTGATCAACTTGGACTAGTCTTTTAGGCTGTATGTATCCAAGGCTTCAATTGTTAAACAATAAATAATACTCCAACTTATGGTAAGGAGATGCAAGCCTCTCTTTAACAAGCAATTTTGGAACTAAGGCTTACCTAGTCAGAATTTCAAGGGTTTTTAGATGCCACCGAATGTGATTTATGGCTTAGAAAGATGTCATTTGGACATGCTTGTGGAGGCAATGAGGGGGCAAATGGACGGGAAAATGAGCTCTCTGACCCTGGTTTTTTCATATACCCTCTTTCAACTCGACAACTCTGAAGAATAATTTGGGCACATGTGGCAAACAAACCTTTTGGACTGCACATAACAAGCAGATTGCTTTTCCTTTTTTTAAAATATCTTATCTAAAAGGAATTTAAAGAATTTGGTACCTGGAAACTGGAAACATAGTGGATTAGGAAAAACTGTCAATTTTAGAACATACACTAAATTCTATCCACGAGGAGAATTATTATTGGATTCTTTTAGCTATGACAAATGATTGTCCTGCATATTTAGTCATTGATTAATAGACTCAACTTTGATGATGCCTTATGTTATTCCATTGACCATCTTATTTTTGAGAAAATTCCATAGATCACATGTTTTTGTGGGTGTTCATTTTTACCCTATAGGTGATAACTGCGTTCTTCAATTTAGAAATATGGCGGTTAGATTACATTGACAGATTGCCATGTTTTGCTCGTTGACACGTGGTCTCCCTATCCAGCGATTTGTTTGTGTTTCTGGTTTGAGTTTTAATTCATTGAATCCGTGATAGATCTGGAACCAACTTACTAGCCAGCCGATCTCAATCTAAAACATAATAATAAACATAAATAATAGTGTTTGAGACATAAAACGTTGGTGGATTATGAAAGAAATGCATGGCAATATATTTTTAAAATATTATTATTTTAATATTTTATTTAAATTAACCCATAATTACATAATTAATAAACGGTGGATTATAAAAGAAATGCACGGTGATATATTTTTAAAATATTATTATTATTATTTTATTTAAATTAACCCATGATTACATAATTAAATGCATTGTACCAGCTTCAAATAAACCGTACTTACCTCAATACACAGTTAACTTTTCCTGAACCACCGGTACAGTACAAAGCGATAATTCAAAATCCCCGAGAGGGGAAGTTCCATCCATGGAAAAGAACAGAAGTGCTCAGGCCATTAAATAGGCTTGGCTTAGATCACGAAAAAAGGCAGAGGCGGAAAAGAATGCGGTGATCTCGCAAAAGCATGAGAACTCGGCTCTCATTATTCTACCTTCGGTCATTCTCTTTCTCTCTCTCTCCCTTCGTTCTTCCCACGAATTTAGGGTTTCCTTTCATGTCCCGCTCTAGATCCCGTTCCTCCAACTCCCGATCTTGGTTGGCCTTAAGGAGAGAATTTGCTTCCTTTGCTCGTTTGGGGGGGGAAGGTTTACACCCCGTGGTTCTTGGGTTGGGTTGGGAAATAGCGAGGGTTTCTGGCTTTGAACTCGAGGCCGGAGACCCGTTCTAGAGTTTTGGTGGGTTTGTTACTGAAGGAGTAAGTTTAGTGATGTTCAGGCCGCAAAAGAAATGATGGAGCCGCTGGTTTCTCTCGCCAAAGGTCGGGGATGGGGGGATGGTGCTTTGGCGCCGATGAACACCAGGAGTGTGGTGCTGCGTCTCTTGCGAAAGTGAAGGGAAGAGTTTGGTGGCGGAAGCGCTTCCACCGCCACAAGCTTTGCTAAGAGAGAATGACAGTGATATGGTGGGAGGTGTTGGAGACATGGAGGTGTGGTAGAGGTTTAGGGAGGCGGGGTTGCTGGACGAGTCCGTGCTTCAGAGAAAGGAAAAGGAGGCTCTTCTTCAGAGGATATTGGAGCTTGAGAAGGAGGTTAGTGGTGCCACGAATGCCTTTCTCGTTGATCTTTTACTAGTTCCTCTTTTTTTCTCTAATTTAGTTCCCTAGGTGATGTATTGCAGTTTATTTGGAGTTCAGCAAAGGATAAAATAATAAGATTGCATTCTCTTAGGTGTGTTTCTAATAACTAAATTGATAGTTACATCCTTATATAAAATCATTGTTGAGAGGAGTACTTATGTGCAAAGTCAGAGGCACCTAGAAACCTTAAACTTTTGATAACTTAGTTTGCAGGCTAACCTAAAGAATGTCTTGATAGCACAACAAGGAAAGTAGGAAGATAGTGTGACTTGCTAAGGGCTCTACCTGTCCTTCTCAAATGCCGAAGAAAGTAAGAGGAACTGGTAAAAATCAATAAGAAAGGCATTCATGGCACCACTAACCTCCTTCTCAAGCTTCAATATCCTCTGATCAAGAGCCTCCTTTTTATTTTTCTTTGAAGCACGGACTCGTCCAGCAACCCCGCCTCCCTGAACCTCCGCCACACCTCCACCTCTCCAGCACCTCCCGCCACATCACTGTCATTCCCTCCCAGCAAAGCCCGCGGGGCGGAAGCACCTTCGCCACCAAACTCTTCCACTTCCCCTT
The DNA here is from genome assembly GCA_900491605.1 of Calamus simplicifolius. Lineage (NCBI taxonomy): Eukaryota > Viridiplantae > Streptophyta > Magnoliopsida > Arecales > Arecaceae > Calamus > Calamus simplicifolius. The sequence goes on along the minus strand of UESW01004665.1, from coordinate 694,999 downwards.
CGTAAGAGACGTCGTACCAGCACTCCTAGCATTCACCGGTGCCGAAGCGCCATTCGGCCCATCCCCGACCCTCGGCGAGAGAAACCAACGGCTCCATCCTTTCTTCTGCGGCCTAAACAATGCTAAACTTACTCCTTCAGCAACAAACCCACAAAAACTCTAGAATGGGCCTTCGGTCTCGAATTCAGAGCCAGAAACCCTCGCTCATTCCCAACCCAACCTAAGAACCACAGGGTGTAAACCTTGCCCCTCAAACGAGCAAAGGAAGCAAATTCTCCCCTAAGGCTGCCAAGATCGGGAATTGAAGGAATGGGATCTAGAGCGAGACACGAGAGGAAACCCTAGCTTCGTGGGGAGAGCGAAGGGAGGGAGAGAGAAAGAGAAGGACCGGAGGTGGAATAGTGAGAGCTCGAGAAGTTCTCACGCTTTTGCGAGACCATCCTAACCTTTTTCGCCTCTGCCTTTTTTCGCGATCCAAGCCAAGCCTATTTAATGGCCCGAGCACTTCTGTTCTTTTCCATGGATGGAACTGCCACTCTCGATGATTTTGAATTATCGTTTGTATTGTGCCGGCGATTCAGGATAAGTTTATGTGGACTAAGGCATGTGCAGTTTATTTCAAGGCCAGTACAATGCATATTAATTATGTAATCATGGGTTGATTTAAATAAAATATTAAAAATAATAATATTTTAAAAATATATCACCTCCTTTCATAATCCACCAATGTTTTATCTCTCAAACACTACTATTTATATTTTAGATTGATATCGGCTGACTCATTTCAAATAGTAAGTTGGTTTCCAGGTCTACCACGGATTCAATGAATTAAAACTTAAATTTGTTTAACATTCCATCTAATAAAGGTAAGATTTGTTATTATTAATTATAAAAAATAAAAAAGAGAAAAAAATATGAGTTGATAGATTTAATATTAAAAATAATAATATTTTAAAATATATGGCTGTGCGTTCCTTCTATAATCCACCAACTTTTATGTTTTAGATTGAGATTGGCTGACTCATCTCAAAAAAGTAAGTTGGTTTTCGGCTCTATCACGGATTCAATGAATTAAAACTCAAATTTGTTTAACATTCCATCTAATAAAGGTAAGATTTGATATTATTAATTGTTGATGAATTTTAATAGATTTTGCACATGATTAATGCAGTAAAAATAAAAAGAAAAAAATTATGAGTTGATTTATTACAAGTATAGTGTTGATGCCAAGTCACCTTCCTAACGCCGGGAACAAGGTCCTCCTCGAAGAGCTTCTGCAAGAAAGTCTCCGGAGATCGGTTTCATCGGTAAAGACCTTTCGACGCTCAAGTAAGCAACTTGGGAACAGTTAAGGAAAAGAACTATCATAGGAGATAGTTAGAGAACTTAGGTAGTGTTTGAAATAGGGGATAAGAGGGGATATTTAGGGGATATCCTCTTTTATTCCCAAAAGCCATAACTATAAGGGATAGCTGGGAATAAAGTTAACTAAAGGGATAATTCATGGTTATGCTCCTCTGTCCACTTCTCTCGCTGCTTCGTGATTGTGTAAGGCTTTCTAATCTACAAACGCGGTGACATACATATAACCAAATATTCCTTTCAGCATCCGAAACAAAGCAATAACATAAGGAAAAAAACATATCATACATAACTAAATCGAACCATTAACTCCCCTTCACAACCAACTCTCCCCTCAAGGAATTTGCTTCCATTTTCAAACTCCAAATTTCAGCAGAGCAAACAGAAAAAAATAACCCCAGGTCACTTAGAGTTCAAATCATCCACAAACTGCAGCAATCCTCCCTCCATGTCTCCTACCAGTCGCTCCATTTGCCGGAAATAGTACCTCATAACTCACCAAAATCTACTCAAAGATCAAGAAACCAAAAACAAAATTCAAGAACTCATCCACCAAAAACAACACAATAAACCACAAACCTCTAACATCAAATTCCTCACCAAAAGAAATCAATCAAGCCGCCACGGTCTAGAAAGAGATCAAGAAACAAAAAAATCAGCAGCCATAACAAGTAATTTCTCATGAAAGACCAAGAACTCACGAAAAATCAAACCCTACAAGGAAAACTCACCTCAGGTGGCCGCCACGGGCGCATCAAGAACGCCTGCGTCCCATCCCCTCTTCCTCCTCCCGCTACCCCTCCCACATCTCCAACCAATTAACGAGCGAAACTATAGGCCAACAAACTAAACTCTCTTCAAGAACATAGGGAGGAGAGAGAGAGAGAGCCCGAAATCGGCGGCGTTGTGGCTGATGGTGCCACATGGATAACTACGACAAAATCGATCAAGTGGCATGAGTGGAGTCAGACGGGCATGCTAACTCCGACTTCTCCATGTCGGCCGAGGCGGCCTCGACTTTTCCAAGCCGGCCGAGGCGGTCCCGACTTCTCCAAATCGGCCTCCTATGGCCCCGACTTCTCCAAATTGGCCTCCCATGGCCCCGACTTCTCCAAGCTGGCCGAGGCGGTCCCGGCTTCTCCAAGTCGGCCTCCTGCGGCCCCGACTTCTCCAAGTCAGCCCCCTGCGGCTCCAACTTTTTCGAGTAGGCCCCTGCGGTCCCGACTTCTCCAAGCTAGTAGCTTCCACTAGGCCCACCTACCTTCTGATCCGCGCAGCCTAACACAGCCAGGTCCACCTACCTTCTGATCCGCATAGCTTGACACAGCCATGCCCACCTACCGCCTGGCCCCGCCGATTGATGGGACTAGGCCCACCAACCGCCAGCTGCTCCTTTTCGATGGGACAAGGCCCACCGATCAGCCCATACTCATGTAACTTCCACGTGCCCCACAGACATTCCCTTCTCATGAAACTTCACGTGGCCAATCCCCAGACGAATGTCAAAGGCCTATAAAAGGGTAAGTAAACTCGAAGTCGAGGGGGACGAAGGTAAGTGCCCACTTACACTTAAAACCCCAGGAAAAACTCTAACTCTCGGAACTTTTTCTGCTTCTAAGGAGCTCTCTCGAGCTCCCCTTCTGCTGTGACCTCGATTGCTAACTTGGGTGTTGGAGGGTCTCTACCGGAGCTCCCTTCGGTCCTGGGACTTCTTGCAGGTCATCCATCTTGGCGAGGACCCCACAAGCAGCTGACATTTTCCCGGCATCTAATTTTGGTCATCGAGCATCATCAGATTGGCGCGCCAGATAGGAGGGGGCAGAAGCGTGAAGGAAACGAACTTCGCAACACCTGTTTACAAGCCTTTTTCTCCCTCTTCATCGAGCGATGGTGGTGATGCGGGCTCAAGATGCCTCCTCCAGTTACCCTGGGGGCACCTCCCACTGACGGAACAGCAAGAGGTCAACCTCCCCAATGCTGACCCTCCGACTGCTCACACACCACCGGCTGCGGCTACTCAAGTTGAGCAACTAGAAGCCCTCACCCAATAAGTCCAAACCCTCACTGCGATGATCCATGGGCTTCGCGAGCAACAGTCCATGGCCACTCAGCATCAGCCTGCTCCGTCTAGGGGATATCCCCTCTTATTCCCAAAAGCCATAACTATAAGGGATAGCTGGGAATAAAGTTAACCAAAGGGATAATTCATGGTTAATCATGGTTAACCATGGGATATCCCCTCAATTTATTCCCTAGAAAATGAAGGAATAGCTGGTTATCCCTCCAAATAAGAGTAAAAAAAGGTTATCCTATGGATTTACCTTTTTGCATTTGATATGATCAATGGGATAGCCAAGGGATATCCCTAGGGATAGCCAAGGGGATATCCCTAGGGATAACCAGGGGATAAACTCTATCCCGTACACTTATCCATGGATAATTTTTTCTATCAAACACTACCTTAGAGTTTTTCGGATCCCTTTCTCGTGAGTGTGGGCTTTTATACCTATTCGAGGGTCCCTTTCCTGCTTCTAGAAGGTGGCTGATTTTGAGGTGCCACTGTCCGATAGCGGACGGGTGGCTAGGCTGATAGTGACAGATCACAACCGACACTAAGCATGTCAGAGGTGTCTTGCCTCGCCAGCCACCTGCCAGGCACGGTGCTACATGTGGCAGGTGAGCCTAATCGCGTCAAGCGTGCATCGTTACGGGGCATGGCCACGTGCTGTTACAGTGAGTAGTGGGCCACGTGGCCGCCACAGGCGGTTGATGGGCCATGTGAGTGTGTCAGGTGGCTCGATGTAGTGGGACATGAGGTCCGAGGCCGAGGCCGAAGGGACACTGGGTTCGAGGCTGAGGCCGAGGGGATGCTAGGTTCGAGGCCGAGGTCGAGGGGATGCTGGGTCTGAGGCCGAGGGGACGCTGGGTCCGAAGTCGAGGCCGAGGGGACGCTGGGTCCAAAGCCGAAGCAGAGGGGATGCTGGGTCCGAAGCCGAAGCCGAGGGGACGCTGGGTCCGAGGCTGAGGCCGAAGGGACGCTGGCTCCGAAGCCGAGGCCAAGGGGATGCTGGGTCCGAGGCCGAGGCCAAAAGGATGCTGGGTCCAAAGCTGAGGCCGAGGGGACGCTGGGTCCAAGGGACCTTGGAGGTCGAGAGGGCTTCGGAGGCCGAGGCGGGGGCCCCGGCAATTACCTTCTTTGTTAACTCTAACGATGTTGGATCAGCCACATCAGATGCCCCCTCACCCTTGAGACGAAGCAGGCCCACCTCTGCAAGGCGAAAGAGATGTCACCTCCCAAGTGGCTAATCCCTACATGCCGCCAACTGCCGATAGGCATTGTCCATGGGTGCAGCGATAACTTAGTGTGGGCAACTTGGGGGTTGCTACTGTACCATTTTTGCTATCCGTCCGATCTGCGGGGATCTTCCTCGAGGCGGGGGGTGTCCTCTCGGAACCCACGAAAAGCCACTGCAATCATTGCCATCATTGTGCTGACGCCAGTGCTGCCAGGAGATTGGCCGAAGGCGAAGCATCTCACGTGCCGGGCACCTGTCGAGGCGACTCTGCCTATGGTGGGAGTCCACGTGGCCGGGCAGGTGAGGCGGGATGATTTGAAACTGATAAGTCGGGGAAAAGCTATGTTTTGTCACTTTGCCTTGCAACTGCCTTCTTCCTCTGGCCTCCTCGACTTCGTCTTCTTCCCGAGAGCCTGCTCTTGCTGTTTTTCACTGTAGGTTAGCTTCTTGACCTTTCCAAACGTCCTAACTCTTCCATAGCTTTTCCAATGTCTTCTTCTCCGTCCTGGCCTTCATCCGCCTCTCCCGAGGACCAAATTTCTTCCTCGAGGCTTCGTGCCTCTGTCTCCCGCTCCCTCGTGGTCCTCCTCCTCCGACCCAAAGGACTACATTCATATCCTCCAAATGCGAGTCGCCGGCAGGGCTTCGGTGAGGAGTCGCCCGGTAGCCGCCAGCACCTCTTCGAGGGTGGGGGCGGAATCCCCAATGGGGACCACCTCCACGGTAACGGACCAAGATTTGGCTAACATCAGAGCTCGTTACCAAATCCCTAGAGAAGTAGGGCTCTTTATACCGACCCCCGACGATAGGGTAGTGTCCTCCCGACCCGGTAGGATAGCCATATATGAAATTTCCTTCAAGCTAGGTCTTCGCCTGCCCTTTCACCCTTCTTCGTTAACCTCCTCGACCGCTATTCTTTGACCCCTGCCCAGCTGGTTCCAAACTCCCTTCGGACCATTTGCACATTCATCGTCCTCTGCCACTTGCATGGCATCACTCCGAGACTCTCCCTTTTTCGCTGCTTCTACATTCTTCGGCAACAGTCGGGTTGGTGGCTGTTCCAGCCTCGCCAAGCCCTCAAGCTATACCTTCCCACTTCTATCAAGGGATGAAAATCCTGATTCTTTTTTGCCGACCTCGATGGAGTCAAGCCTAGATGGGGGGATCCAGACCTTAGGCCCAATATGGACTTGTTAGTTCTCCCAGGGGACAGGGAAGCGCTGAGGCAATTGTTGATGGCCGAGGTCCCCAGGTGCAACCAACTCCTGTCGGAGGACAATCTCCGGCTCGCGGGGTCTCCACCCGGAGTGGTGAGTAGTGGCCGACCCAACACTTAGCCATTTTTTTCCTCTCTTCTTCTTCTTCTGTTTTTTTTTTTACTAACCCCGACCGATGACGTGCAGTGATGAAGATCCCTACCCACACCCTCAGGAAGGCTGCCGTGAAGAGGAAGAGGGCCCTGGAGGGGCCTAGCGAGAGGCAGCGAGCTTAGGCCCCTAGGCAGCCTGTGGCGCAAAACTCACCACCTCCTGAGCGCAGGGAGCCCACGGTCGCCCCCGAGGTGAACCTGACGGCAAACACCCCTCCGGAGGGAGCGAGGGCTGAGGGGGCGGTCGCAGTGGAGCCCCCGATCTCGACTGAGCCGACCCCAGCGGAGGCAGAGCAGAGCTGGGGTGAGGGACCATTGACAACAACGGGACCACCCCCGGAGGAAGAGCCGACAGCCCTCAGTTCGGTTCCTGCCATGCCCGAGCCTGCCGGGGCTGCCGAGGGAAGCAGAGCCAGGCCGATCCCCGTCAGGCCTTCCATCATGAACGACGGGCGCCTAGCAGAGCGTTTTATCTCCCAGGTGATCCTGCCTGAGTTCTAGGAGGAGCTCAGCCACTTGGGAGCGCCAGCGTTCTTCCGAGAAGCCTTCGTGGCCCTCATTCGGGTAAGTAGCCTTCATGACCTTAGCGTTAGATACTTAGCTGATTTTGGTACTAAAAAATGTACTCTTGATTCGGCGAACTCCCTCGTGGCCACAAGGAGGTTATCAACTAAGGGGAAGCCATCATCCGCGAGGCCCGGTGGGATGCTGAGGAGGCCCAGGCCCGAGCCGAGAGGGCTAAGGGTGCCTTGGAGGCGGCGAGGATCGATCGAGCTGCCGAGCTCGAGGAGACCGCCGGGCGGGCAGAGGCCGAAGCCGATCGCACCCGGGCAGCCCTAAACCAACTCGGGGAGGCGGAGGGCGCCGTCTCCGACAGGGACCGCCGCATCACCGAGCTCAGCTCTGCCATCCAGACGACTGAGGCAAGGGCGGAGCGCGCCGAGGAGGCAGCGAGGAGGGCCGCTTCCCTGGCTGTGGAGGGGGAGACCAAGGCCCGCGAGGCAGAGGCTACCGCCGAGGGGAGGATCGCAATGGCCGTAGAGGAGTTCCGGACATTTGTGCACTTCTCGAAGGAGCTGGCTGAAGCCTCCGCGGATGCTTACCTCCAAGGATTCCAGGACGGCAAGAAGAAGGTGGCCCGGGTCCTCAACTTCCCCCGCACCCTGGAGATCGAACCGGACCCGATGTTCGAGGGGGCCTCATCTGACGATGAGCCCGCAGCTGCCGATCCTTGACTTTTTGTACTTTTGTTTTTTTCCTTTTTGTACTAAAGTCCGACCCAGTCAGCACTTTGTAAGCACCTTTTAGTAATGAAAAATTCTTTTTGAAATGTGCACTAGACTTATTGTCTCCCTCAGCTCGCCGACGTAGGGCCCCTAGGGCTGCATCAGCACTGGGGATAGTACCCATCGGCTTGATGCCAGCAGATCCGTAACTTAGCTGCTTTGTACGGTTAGGGCCTAGAGGGAGCGCCGAGGTTGGCCTTGGGGTCAAGTCAGCCTTGGGCCGTTGAGTACCGATGGTACATCAGCCTTGGAGTGCCGAGTAGGCATCGGGCTTCTGAATACCGATGGAACATCGGCCTTCGGTTCCGATGGTACGTCGTCTTTGGAGCGCCGAGCAGGCATCGGGCTTCTGAGTACCGATGGAACATTGGCCTTCGGTGCCGATGGTACGTCGGCTTTGGAGCGCCGAGCAGGCATCGGGCTTCTTAGTATCGATGTAACATCGGCCTTCGGTATCGATGGTACGTCGGTCTTAAAATGCCGAGCTAACCTCGGGCTTTTTGGTACCGGTGGTACACCAATCTTTGGTGCCGATGGTACATCGGTCTTGGAGTGCCAAGCTGGCCTCGGACTTTTTGGTACCGATAGTACATTGGTCTTCGGTGCCAATGGTACATCGGTCTTGGACTGTCGAGCTGGCCTCGGGCTTTTTGGTGCTGATGGTACATCGGTCTTTGGTGCCGATGGTACATCAGTCGTGGAGTGCCGAGCTGGCCTCGGACTTTTTGGTGCCAGTGGTACACCGGTCTTTGGTATCGATGGTACATCGATCTTGGAGTGCCGAGCTGGCCTCGGGCTTTTTAGTGCCGATGGTACACTGATCTTCGATGCTGATGGTACATCGGTCTTGGAGTGCCGAACTGGCCTTGGAATTTTTGATGCCGGTGGTACACCGATCTTTGATGCCGATGGTACATCGGTCTTGGAGTGCCAAGCTGGCCTTGAGCTTTTTGGTGCCGATGGTACACTAATCTTTAGTGCCGATGGTACATCGGTCTTGGAGTGCCGAGCTGGCCTCGGGCTTTTTGGTGCCGATGGTATACCGGTCTTCAATGTCGATGGTACATCGATCTTGGAGTGCCGAGCTGGCGTCGGGCTTTTGCTGAAAAGATGGGTTACTCGAACACGCTTTTATTAATATAGAACGCGGGGCAGGAGCCCGAAAGAATGCAAATGCACAACTCAATATAGAGAGGGGTACATTCCTGATAATACCGACAGAGGTTGTCGGAGTTCCAGGTCCGCGGGAGAGGCTTCCCATCCAGCCCTTCGATTCTGTACGCTCCTCGATGGAGGGCTTTGTTGACTCGATAGGGTCCTTCCCAATTTGGCAACAACTTGCCCCCTTCCATCGGCTTTGAAACTTTGGCCGTTGGAGGACTAGGTCTCCCGGCAGGAATGTCCTGGGGCGGACATGGGCATTGTAGTACCTAGCCATGCGCTGTCGGTAGGCGGCCATCCGGAGTCGTGCTCGGTCATGCGTCTCCTCCACAAGGTCGAGGTTTGCTCGCAACTGGCTTGAGTTGTCCTCCTCGCTGTATGACTCCGTTCGGGGGCTCGAGGCACCTATCTCCACAGGGATGACGGCTTCAAATCCGAAGATGAGGCTAAAGGGAGTTTCTCCGGTGGAGGCTTGCGGCGTCGTATGGTAGGCCCACAGCACATTGGGGAGCTCCTCTACCCACCTTCCTTTGAAGTCGTCTAGTCGTGCTTTAAGTCCTTGAAGGATGATGCGGTTGGTCACCTCGGTCGCGCCATTGGTCTGAGGGTGCCCGACAGAGGTGAACCGCTGATGAATGCCTAGCTCGATGCAGAATCCTCTGAAGGGCACGTTGTCGAACTGCCGGCCGTTGTTGGTGACGAGGGTGTGTGGCAATCCGAACCTGCAGATTATAGACTTCCAGAAAAAAGACCTCACCTTGCCCTCGATGATCTTGGATAGTGCCTCGGACTTAATCCATTTGGTGAAGTGGTCGACGGCTACCAACAAGAATTTGTGCTGATCGGAGGCCGGGGGAAACGGTCCCAGGATGTCCATCCCCCACTGAGCAAAAGGCTAAGGGGCTACCAGGGGGCTCAGCCAAGAGGTCGGCTGCCGCTGGATGTTGGCATGACGTTGGTAGCTATCACACCTCCTAACGAGCTCGGCGGCATCCTCCCATATTGTCAGCCAGTACTACCCTTGCCGCAGGGCTTTATATGCCAGAGCTCTGCCCCCCAGATGACTTCCGCAGATGCCCTCATAGATCTCCCACAGGATGTAATCAGCTTCTGTGGAGCCGACGCACTTGAGAACCGGGTATGAGAATGACCTTCGGTAGAGCCTCCCATCCATCATTAAAAACTTTGGAGCCCGCCGCTTGAGTAGTCTAGCCTCAGCTGGGTCTTCAGGGAGGGCACCATCGGTAAGATACTGGATTTAAACATCCATCCAAGAGGGTTCTTGCACGATCGGTAGGGCTTCCTCTGTGGCTTCAATGCTTGGGACCTCCATATGCTCCACATACATTCTTCCCAAGGTCCCACCGTTCGAGGTAGCCAAACGGGAGAGTGCATCAGCCCGGCATTCTCTCCCTTGGGAATGTAACTGACGTGGAACAAGTTGCTCGGGACTGAACCTAGCTCAAGTAACGGGACATGGTTGGATCTCTAGCCTCGAACTCCCAGCGACTTGCCCAGAGACAAGTTGAGAGTATGTGAAAGCCCTCAGATGCCTCGCTCCGAGCTCCATAGCCAACTTCATCCCCGCTAACAAGGCCTCATACTCCGCTTGGTTGTTGGTGGCGGGGAAAAGGAACCGAAGAGCGTACTCCACCACCTCTCCCTCGGGGCTTGCAAGAATGAGACCAGCTCCACTTCCCTGGAAGTTTGATGCGCTATCCACATGAAGGATACAGTCTTCCTCTCCTGCCTCCTCCGTCGTGGGGGACTCCAAGCGTGGTTCCTTCGGATGCTCCTCGGCCCAAGTGCACTCGACGAGGAAATCGGCTAACACCTGGGACTTCATTGTAGACCTCGGTCGAATTGACAAGTAAAATTCTCCCGGCTTGATGGCCCACTTCGCAAGTCGGCCGGAGGTGTCAGGATAGGATAAGATAGTCCGGAGGGGCTGATCCGTGAGCACCACGATTGGTTGGGCTTGGAAGTAGGGTCTGAAGCGCTGAGCGGAGACAATCAAGGCGAAGATGATCTTCTCGGTTCTGGAGTACCTGGTCTCCGCGTCATGAAGCACCTTGCTAGTGTAGTAGACTGGCTTCTGCGTTCCGTCGGTGTCCATGCGGATAAGTACGAAGCTGACGGCCTCAGGGGAGGCTACAAGATATAGAAATAGCTCCTCTCCGCTCCTCGGCTTGGAGAGCAATGGTGGAGTGGATAGAAACTTCTTTAACTCCTCGAAGGCTTCCTGGCACTCCTTCGTCCACTCAAAGCCGTTGACCTTGCACAACGCCTTGAAGAAAGGCAGACACCTCTCCGCCGACTTGAACAAGAAGCGACTCAAGGCTGCCACCCTTCTGGTCAAGCGTTGTACCTTCTTCTTGTTAGTAGGGTGCCTCATGTCTAGAATAGCTCGGATTTTGTCGGGGTTTGCTTCGATCCCTCGCTGCATCACCATGAAGCCCAAAAACTTGCCCGCTATAACTCCAAAGGCACACTTGCGGGGGTTCAACCTCATCTGATACCAGCGAAGATTGTCGAAGGTCTCCGCAAGGTCGGCAACATGGTCGGCAGTACAGGTTGTTGGCCCAGATGGCAACCCAAGAGGGGGGGGTGAATTGGATTCTTTTAAAAATTAAGCCTTTTAATATAAATTTAAACTATTAATGAGAGGATGCAAACAATTAATTCAAGTTAAAGCACGATAGCAAGAGAGAGATAAACAAGCACGGCAAACACAAAAATTTTATAGTGGTTCGGTGTATCCAACACCTACGTCCACTCCCAAGCTCTACTTGGGTCCACACTATAATCACCTCGATTACAGTCGAGTTGTTTTACAAGCTTACAACCCAAACTTGTTGTTTTCCGGGATCACAACGAACCCAGCCGGTTTTACACGGGCTTACCAGCACAAAACCCAACACACAAGCTAACCTTAGCTTGTGACGAGGTACACTACCTCCACTAATTCAACCCTCTGATTGAATTAGTAAACTACAAGATAAAAATGTAAGTTTAATACAAAACAGCTCCTTTAGAGCAGATATTTTAAAATAAAAGCAAGGTTTAGAAGAGCCTGTTTAGATTTGATTTGAGTGCAGGCTTTTCTTCTTTCTTCTTTTCCTCAACTCCTTTGAAGTGTGGAATCGGGCCTCAGCTCAGATTCTTCACGGATTGAAGTTGGAGTTGATTTGAGCTTTTTCTTCCTTTCTTTGAATGTTGAAAATCTCTTGATTTGCTCTTGAATGGCTCTTGGATTTTCTTCTAGACTTCTCTTGGATTGATGAACTTGAGCACAAATGAAGTCTCCTTTGATTTCACACCTTTTCTTTCACTCTATTTTTGAATCTCGGATTTTTCAAATGATGCTCTATTTTTCTTCTTTTTCTGAAAGATTTTTCTTTTTCTCTCTTGATTTGTATATCTTTCTGTTGATTTGAAAACGGCCTCTCTATTTATAGACTCTGCGAAAATATAGTCGTTAGACACAAAGAAATCTAGCCGTTATTGAAAAATCTTACCGTTGACGCTGAGTTGGCATTCAGAAAAATCACGCCCAGATTTGTTGGAGTCGACTCCAGCTTTAGGCAAGTCGGCTCGAAGACGCGATACCAAAAATAGAAATATTCAGAAAGTCAAAGGGTCGACTCATCGAAAATAAGGTGTCGACTCCTGACAGTCGGAGGTCGACTCATGAAAAGTAAGGGGTCGACTCGAGAAGTGCTCAGAAAAACAATTCTCTGGTGTCTGAGCGAAGTCGACTCACACAGTCATGGAGTCGGCTCGACAAAATCGGGGGTCGACTCAAAAATCACATGGGTCGACTCGAGACAAACAGACATCTCTGTATACTGAGTGGAGTCGACTCTGAAACTCTAGAGTTGGCTCCGGAACGTATCGAAAATCAGAGAATTTTCTGATTGACTTGAAATTCGTTCCATATTCATTTTAAATCAATTTTTGACTTGAATACAATAAAATTGTCATTAGGAATCAATTCAAGAAATGTTCCAAAAACTCATTGATTGAGATATGAAGTATAAAAATTTCTTTTTGAAAGCTTAAACATGGAGCTTGAAGTTACTTTCAAATTGATTAAAATCATACTTAACATACTCATTGATTATTCTAAATAAATTCATTGCTCATGTAAATAAACTCATTGCATCTTTTAATATACTCATGGCTTTTGGTAATCATCAAAATCAATAAGATTGAGGCAACAATTTCTCAACAATCTCCCCAACACAGGTACTCTTGGTTAGCATGTCATCCACGTACACCTCCATATTGCGCCCGATCTGGTCCTCAAAGACCTTATTCATTAGCCTCTGATAGGTGGCCTCCGCATTCTTCAATCCAAATGACATAACCTTGTAGCAGTATATCCCCTTCTCGGTCACAAACGAGGTAGCTTCTTCATCTGCTGGATCCATCTTGATATGATTGTACCTCGAGAAGGCATCCATGAAGCTGAGGGTCTCGTGGCCGAATGTGGCATCCACCAACTGATCAATCCGAGGCAATAGGAAGCTGTCCTTAGGGCACGCCTTATTGAGGTCGGTGAAGTCCATGCATATTCTTCAGCTCCCACTGGCCTTGCGGACCATCACGACGTTGGCTAGCCAGTCGGGGTAGTGGACCTCTCGAATGTGGCCAGCAGCCACTAGCTTGTGCACCTCCTCATCAATGGCCTTCTGCCGATCGGGGGTGAAGCTCCTCTTTTTCTACCGGACGGGCCGATACTCTAGTTTGATATTGAGTTGATGGGTAATTACCTCCTCAGGGATGCCTGGCATGTCGGACGCCAACCATGCGAAGATGTCGAAGTTAGCTCGCAGGAAAGCGAGAAGCTGGTCGCGCGCCACCTCCAGAAGTAGGGCTTTGATCTGGATCGTCCTTACCCGATCTTCCCCCAAAGGGAAGGTCAGCAGGTGCTCGGCCGGCTCTCCTCTCCTCTCTGAGTCTCGGGGGTCGAGCGCTTCTGGTGCAGGTGCAGGTACCACCCCCTGCGGGCTGGGGGCCATGTGGTAGCAAAGCGGCAGCGGGTTCTGCTCCCCCCGCATCTCTCCGACTCCTTCGCTGGTAGGAAACCTCATGAGCAACCTTTTGGTGGAGATGACAGCATCCAGAAGATTTAGTCCGGGTCTTCCGAGGATGGCATTGTAGGTGAGGAGAACCGGGACCACAAGAAAGTTCATGAAAATCGTGCTCTGACATGGTGGCGTCCCAGCCGTGACGGAGAGAGTGATCTTCCCCTTAACTCTCACGAAGTCTCCAGTAAAACCCATTAGGGGCGTGGTGATAGGCCGAAGGGAGCTGAGAGACAAGTTCATTCAAACAAATGCATCATAACTCAAAATGTCCACTGAGCTCCCACTATCAACTAGAATTCTTTTTACATGATGCCTAGCGATCGTCATGGATAAGATGACGTTGTCATCATTTTTGTTGACCACCCCCTCTAGGTCCCTTTTAGAAAAGGAAATTATAGAGTCTAACCCCTTCTCCCCATGCGGCCTCTTGGATGTGCCGCCTGCCCCCCAGAAGATCATTGCCACCGTCTTCTCGGTTGGAGCATTGTCGATGCTGGCTATTGATGGCGGAGGCACCGATGGGCCGGGTGCACTCAAGTTGCCCCTCTGGACGAACTTTCCCAGGTGGCCACGCTGGATGAGGTTCTCTATTGCCTTCTTCAATTGGCGATAGTTGTCGATGTCATGGCCATGGTCCTGGTGGAAGCGGTAGTACAAATTTTTGTTACGGGAGGTCTTCGGGTTCAATTAGAGGAGGGCGCTGAAGATACGGCTCGCCCTCGATCTCAAGCAAGATGTGAGATATTGGAGCGAGCAAGGGAGTGAATGGACCATCCCTAGGGGCGAGAGCCCGAGGACGATTGTCTGGACGGCGGGACGGCTCGGGCCTCCTAGGACGAGCTTCAGTAGGCTCGGGCCGAGTCTGCTTCTTGGCAGAACTTCCATTAGCCTCGCGCCAGTAGGAATTAGCCTCGTCGGCACGAATGTTCTTTTGTGCCCGGCTCAAGAGTTCGACGTAGGAGCTGGACGGCTTCTTGTCAAGTGAATATGCAAAGCGGGATGGGTTGAGCCCTCGCTTCAAGGCCAAGGTGGCCACAGAATCCTCGAGGTTGTAGACCTCAACGACAACTTCTTTGAATCGGGCGACGAAGTCCCATGGGGACTCGCCACTAGGGGTGTAATCGAGCCGAGTCGAGTCAACACAGTGTCATGCTCGAGCTCAACTCGACTCTTAAATTTGAAGCTCGAAACTCGACTCGAGCTCGATCGAGTTTTTTATTTAGAGCTCAAGCTCGAGCTCGATAAAATACTCGATGTACTCGAGCTCGACTCGACTTACTCGAATTTCTGTATAAAAATTTAAAAAATAATTTTTAATTAAAATAAAATATTTTTTAAATTAAAAATTCAAAAAATAAGGGTAAAATAGTAAAATTATATAAGCTCGATCAAGCTCGCGAGCTTTTCGAGCTGAGTATTTTAATACTCGAGCTCGACTCGATAATATACTCGAGTAGCTTGAGCTCGAGCTCAACTCGATAAGCAGCGAGTCGATTTCGAGTATTTTTTGAGTCGATTTCGAGCTACTCGTGAGTTGTCTCGACTCAGTTACACCACTACTCACCACCCTTCTGCTGAATGGAAAATAGGCTATCTGCCACTCGAGAAATCTTCCAGCATGCGTCAAAATGAGCCAAGAAGGCCCTCTCTAGCTGGCTGAAGGTGTTGATTCTCTGCGGCGGCAGGCGGGAGTACCAGGCTCGGGCAGCCTTCCTCAAGGTGTCGGGAAGGCGATGCAGAGAAGAGAGTCGGTTGCCTCTCGGACTTGCATGAGGACCTTGTAGCTTTCCAGGTGGTCCAGGGGATCGGTGGTCCCATCATACGGGTCCAGCTGAGGAAGATGGAACTAGATTGAGATTGGCTCCTCCATGATATGGTGGGACAGCGGTGGATGGCTGCCGTAGTCCGCCTCTAGTGGGTTGGTGATTCGGCGGCTGAGCTCCTCCAACCGCTGGTTGTACTCATTGAGCCGGCGCTCGGCCCGGTAAGCTATCTGGCCATCGAAGGGCTCCTCCCTTGAAGATTCCGAGGATGGGGAGGAATGACGGCGGTGAAGAATGGTGCGCTCTGCCTCCTTCTCGTGCCGCTGCTTGGGGGAAGCACTGACGAGAAGGAGACCGGGACCTCTTAGAGGTCTCCCGGTGATGGCGCCTGAGCGAAGCGCGGTAGTGGCGGACTTCTCGGATGGAAGACCTCCCCCGAGAAGAATGCTGACTGGGTTGGGCTACCCTTGGGACTGATGAGGGTGGCCCTGGCTACTGTTGCAGAACTTGGACCGCCGCCATCAGCGACTGAACTTGCATGGTGAGGGCAGCGATCCGATCATCTTGATGCTGCGGCGGTGGTGGCGATGGTGGTGCAGGGACGCCAGCCTAGGGAGCAAGAAAATCGGCCGTCGATAGGTCAGCTCCCAGGCGATGCCCCCCAGCGTGGCTGTTGGAGACCTTTTGCGCACGCGTTATCACCATTTTCTTGAGTACTCAGGGAAAGAGAAGAATCTGCAGCTGACTGGTTCGAAGCTTTTCTTTATCTCTTACCGCCCCTTCTTGGTGCGCCAATCTGTTGATGCCAAGTCGCCTTTCTTTAATGTCGGGGAACGGAGGTCCTTCTCCTCGAAGAGCTCCTGCAAGAAAGTCCTCGGAGATCGGTTTCGCTAGTGGGAACCCTCAGACGTTCAAGTAAGCAACTTGGGAACAATTAAGGAAAAGAACTATCAGAGGAGATAGTTAGAGAACTTAGAGTTTTTCGGATCCCTTCCTTGTTGTGAGTGTGGGCTTTTATACCTGTTCGAGGGTCCCTTTTCTGGTTTCCAGAAGGTGACTGATTTCGAGGTGCCGTTGTCCGATAGCGAACGGGTGGCTAGGCTAACAGTGATAAATCGCAACCGATACTGAGCATGTCAGAGATGTCTTGCCCCACCAGCCACCTGCTAGGCACGGCGCTACAGATGGCAGGTGGGTCTAGTTGCGTCAGGCATACGTCGTTCGGGGCAGGGCCATGCACTGTTGCAGTGAGTAGTGGGCCACGTGGCCGCCATAGGCGATTGATGGGCCACGTGGGTGTGTCAGGTGGCTCGAGATAGTGGGACATGAGGTCCGAGACCGAGGCTGAAGGGATGCTGGGTCTGAGGCCGAGGGGACGCTGGGTCCGAAGCCGAGGCCAAGGGGACGCTGGGTCCGAAGGGACCTTGGAGGCCGAGAGGGCCTTGGAGGCCGAAGGGGCCTTGGAGGCCGAGGGTGCCTCAGAGGCCGAGGCGGGGGCCCCGGCAATTACCTTCTCTGTTAACTCTAACAATGTTGGATCAGCCACATCATATAGTATTGCTTTTTCTTTGCATCCATACATATCGGTTTGATGTTATTGTCGCTATAATTCTAATAGCGACGATGACATTATACTATACAAGGAGTGTGTGCCACGACATCATCGACAATAAGCTTCTTAGCAGAGGAGAAGATGATTGGCTGAAAATGAAGATTCGGATCTAAGCATTGTCGATGGACTAAGAAAGATGGCCGATGAAACGAGATCAATAAAGTGAAAGAGTGAATGAAAACTAAAGAAGGTTTTAAGATTTAAAAGTTTATCGTCCATCACAATTCCTTCAAATGACATTACAATAAAGATGACAACAACTAATGGGGTAGGGGATATGCTTCGGTCTTAGAATGCAATTATCAGTTTAGCTCCTCAGAAAAATCAAAAGGCCATAAAATCCTTATTGATATTGATTTAATCATACTTTTTATTAAAAATCAAAAAGTGCCATAGCAAAATATTTAAAGTATCTATAATTTAAAATTAAGATCAATAATTTATTAATAGAAAATGTTCGCCTTTAGTGCTGATGTTATGCGATGTTACCACGGTATTAAAAGGTAATATGGATGATAAATGGTATTTGAAGACTAATTAATTTTGTAAAGTTTGTAACAAGACGATGATAACTCAAGTAAACAATTAAAACTTGCTGGTAGGTATAAAAACAAGAATAAATCATGATATATCTTTGTTCATCTATTTAAATAAACTTTATTAAAAATTAATTCATTTTTTGCTTCATGATAATTGATGTTTTTATTTTATCATCGTCTATTAAAAAAGATAATATCTTATATGACATAAATGCCAAATAAAACATATAATTCATTTTGCATAAAAGAAAAGATTTAAAGTGATTTTTTTCTAAATTAAAAGAAATCATCATGTGATGAAGCAACGAGTCCTGCCCATGATATATTAGCTCACATAGGAATGTGCATGCATTACTCAAGCAATGCAAAATTAGATTCCATCGTCAAATATTGTTTCATAAATACTTGTCATCATGCGAATGTAAAGCAAACGATTATTCTCTAAACAACAAAATAATATAGAAGTTATTGCAACATGGAGTCATCTTAGCCATAGTTGTTAAAATCGACCAGACCGATCGGTTGAACCGATTAAACTAGGACCCGAAGGCCAATTCAATTCTAATATAAAATAGGATATATAAGAGATCCGGAATAATCCGGTCAATCTGCCTGGTTCATTCGTGAACCAGTCAACTTGGCTTGAATTGTGTCATGGGTTTATCAATGTCGTTTCAAATTTTTTGGCCTTTGACGTTTTAAATTTCTGAGAGTTTATGATAACTTTTTCTTCATTGGAATGCTTGCAAGTTTTATGGAGGAAAAAAAATCATGCAAAGAAGAGCATTGATGAGAGGAGAATGAAAGAAGGAAAAAGGATGGAAATATAAAAATTTTATGGGAATCAAGATAGGAAAGCAGAGATATAAAGAGAAAATAATAAAAATAAAGAAAACTCTGATAGAATTTTTTTAATTTTTTTAAGAAAAAATTAAATCAAACTAATTGGGTACGTAGATTGAAAGTAAGTGAATTTTAGAGATTAAATAAGATAAAAAAATTTTGAAAAGAAGAAGATTATAAAAATTAGTATTTATATGTTTATTTTATTAAAAATTAATTTTGATTAATATAAATATTTTTATATTATAATAATTGAACCGATAGTTCAACCGGTGAACCGATGGTTGAACCAGTGACCCAGTGACCCGAGCCCTTGGCCGGGTCAATGTCCGAGCTGGATTTGACAACAATGATTCTTAGCTCTGGTTATTCCTTGGAATATTCTAATATGCCCATAAAGTACATCGAAATGGTATTTTTGTCATTTCAACTGGTGTGACATTACTCGATCTAGGAAGATCGGAGCTCGATGACAAAAATACCCTCGCCTTGTTTCTTATTACCAAGCCATGCCCGGTCGTCGTACCCATTGGAGCTGCTCCCTCGGGTGCTCACACAGCTCGCATGGAACCGCGAGTCCTAGTGATGCGGTAAAACTTGAAAGCAGGCGAGGGTATTTGAGTAATTTTATTCTAGGATGGACACAGAATATGTCATGGATTACATTCCTGGTTCGGTGTGCAAGTGTGTGGATGGGGATAGCTTCGCTAATGATGGATAAGTGTACAGGGAGGAAGTTATAAGGACTCCAAGATGGGTATCTCCTTGTCCCATGTGCACCCACTCCTTTTGCTTAGTTTTTTCAAGTTACTTTTTCCCCCTATTTTGTACTAATGGCTGGCGTTTGGCCATTATTCTCTCATAATTACCATATGTGAAGGATGACACTTGTCCTATATTCACAAGCTCTTCATAACAAAAAATTAAAAAATAATAATGATTTCTAAAATTTTAAGGTTTTATTTGGATGATCTAATAATAAGCCAATAACATTAAAGTCCTCTAATATTAATCTCTAGATGTTAGTATTTTGTCGTAACGTTTTATTTCTTATTATTGTAGTTGATGGTGATTATTTTTTTTTTATTATAATTTAGAAATCTTAATGGATGCTCATGTGCTACAATGAAATATTAAAGTACAAATAAAAGTAATCATAAGTACTATTCCATGATACTAAAGAAAAAATTATTTATTTTTCTTTTTATTTATCATATTATTGTAAAAGATATGTATTTTTTTGCATGTATTTTTTCTTATATAAAATAACATATTTTTTCCTTGCTAAAAGAGGGAGAGAGATTATTTTCAATCAATAACTTGAAATAATATAGATTAAAAAATATAGAGGTATAATAAATTGTTCCTTCATAAATTAGTAAATATCTTTTACCATTCCTTAATTATCATAAAGAATATACAATGAGAAACCTTTTTCTATCAAAAATAACTTATATATTCTAGGCATCATTAATATGAAAAATATGAGAAAAAGTTTGGGTTAATTAGAATTTGATCAGAAATATTAACTCTTAATTATCCTTCCATATTAAAAATTATCTCACAACTCTTACATTAGAAGCGACATAAAAGAAAAAAAAATATGAATAAAAAATTAAGATTAATCAGGATCTAATTGGAGGCTTTGACTTTTGGCAACCCTTCCATAATAAAAATTACTTTCAGTGCTCATATATTAGATGCACCATTAGTTTGAGAAAAAAGATATCATTATGTTCGCTCTCCCCATCCTACCTCCCATATTTATGGTAACTATGGACTTTCTTTTAAAATCCTTATCCATCATCAAATCTCATGCTATCTTATCTTAACCTCTTGTTGTGGCCCTATCTCTCTTTTCTTTCGTCATGACTAGATTATTAAACTAGTCTAAATTTTAAAGAGGTATCACCTTTTAATTTTATGAATTCCTTCATAGGCCGTTTGGATGAAAATTCCTTATGATTGTATATATCTTGTAAACTCTTGCTAAATTTGTTGATGCATAAGTTTGGAAAAGCATACTTGGATTGGTCTATTTATCTTGACTAGCTTGATATACTTTTTTATCTACTTTGTTTATGGAACGTTAAAATAAAGCAAAGATTCATTGGCTTCTAATATCATGAGTTCCTTTATAAATCCCGTGTTAAACTTTCTTATAGTAGTGGATACCTTGTAAACTATTGTTGAAATTGTTAGTATAGAAGTTGAAAAGAATGGGCCTGGATTGGATTATTCGCCTTGTCAAACACTAAAGAGGATGCATAAGCCATTTCAAGTTACGCAGTTAAAGATAAGAGAGAACAACATTGAAAAATTCTCTTTAATGATAAACTATAGCAGCTGAATAGGAAAGATTTTATAGTATAAGACGAGAGAAGGATTCTCTTTACATTAGTAGTATCTTTTGTTCCTCATACTTCGTAATTTTTCTTTCTTTTCTACTTTTATTAATTCATAGAAAGCCTATTTCATTTTTTTTAAGTTTTTACAAAACATGGAGGTAGTTCTTCTATACTCTTGGAGTACTTGGGAAGCATACAAGGCCAAGATTGATATCATAACTTTAACAAGGGAGTGAACATGAGTTTGTGATTACAAAGGATCTTCGTTGAAGGTTGATAATAGTGATTGCAACATTTTTTTTGAAAAATATTTGCTCTATTTAAAATTTTAAATAATTTTGAAGAGAGGTATATGGCTTGATCTTTAGAATATCCTGACCTTTGTAAAGAAGGAAAAAAAAAGAATTCAAGAATGAGACAAGAGATAGAATTAAGGGCTTTAAGATTATTGGGGTATGTGAGACCATTTTTTTAACAACTTTAGACTAAGATCGAATTTGACTGGATTTAGTTTAAAAATTTATAAAAAATTAGTGTTTGATTTTAGCATCTTATCTGGTTTTTAGTTATTTTATTAATATTATTTTGAATTTGACCAGCTTGGTTTAATAGATAAATAATTTGTTATTACTAATTAAATATTAACTATACGAAAAGATGTTTTGGTTTATTTCTGTATGTATGCTATGAATTGATATATCCTATATCCATATTCAAGTCTGGGGCATGACACTTATGACAATATTAGAGTTTAGGTTTGATACTTAAAAGATTTAAACAAATTGATAGTGATATGAGTAGAAACTAGGTTGAATCGGAGTATATAAAATTTTTTTTTTTTGTAAAGGTTTATATAAGAGTTCCACAGTAGAAGTATAGTAGATCTAATATCATAATTTTAGCATTGTAATGAGCAGGATATAAATAGAAGTACTTTTAATTTTTTTCTAATATATGAATTGAGAAAAGTATTTAAATTTGAAAATAAAATTATAAGGATGGAATTTTGTTAAGAGAAAAAATATGAGACTAGCCTTTTTGAGTTAGCTCCATTTATATTAAGAACGAATTGACTAAATTGAGTTAAAGGTGCCAAATTCTACTGATTTGAATTGAATGGAGTCACTTTATAACTTTTAGCTACCTCAAATAGCTTTTGACCTTGCCAATTGTTACCAATAGCCACTTAAAAGTACTCAGCAACTAATTCAAATAGGGCCATATTTTTATTGTTAATATATTTGAATTGTTTTGATACTAGTAAGTTCTTAGTTCACATCAAAAGACATTCCCTTGAAGCATTGATTTATGTTTTCTTATTTATAAGTTTACTCTAGACAAGTCATCAATATTACTATATTCATTTCTTTGCCTTTTAATTTAATTTATAATAATTATTTTCATGATAATTGTATAGCAAATATATTTAAAGAAAACACTCTGCATATATTTTTGTAATATCATTATTGAAAATGTTGATATATTATAATTCAAGTTAATTAATGTAAATCTTTTTATATGTATGTTGTCGCATGCTCCATTTATTTTATAGAGATATTATTTAAAAGTTATATTAAAAAATTAATTTTTCATATTATCATTGTAATAATTTTTGATATTTCTATCTACATAATTATGTGAGTTTTTTTTATTGTATACATACTTACATACACACATATGTACATACATACATATACATACATATATATATATATAAAGGTGAACTTATCTATATTCAAATGTATCTAAGTTCAAGATTTAATCACCTTTTCTATCCTTATATCCATACCGATTTCGGAGTCACTTCATCTTTTTATATTTTTTTTCTTTAGCATTCGTGAACTGTATCGATTCAAGGGACTGGATCTTTGTTACATTCAAATATAGCCAAATCTACCATATATGTGTATATATATATATATGTGTGTGTGTATATGTATGTGTGTATTTTATATATATATATATATATGTATGTATGTATGTATGTATGCATATGTATGTATGTATATATATATATAACTATGACCTTTGATTGCTCTTATGTGCTGTGGAATGCTCAATACATCCTATTCATAACAATGTAAGCATAGAAAATATAAAAATTTTTAAAGAAAATATAAAAATTTTTAAAGAAAATATAAAATCTTCTTTGATAACTTTAAGAATTTTCTCCTCCTTGATCATCTGCTACTTTGCTTCTTCTACTATTGCCTTCAAATTCTCTAGTTCATTTATAGACTTAATGAGATCCTGCTTCTCTCTACCTAGCTGTTGCTTTTCTTCCTCCAACTTCTTCTCATCAATTTTAATAGATTCCTTCCAATTCATTAAAGCTTTTGATTTTACATCAAGGTCTTTCTTTTTCTGCTTCAAATTTTGCATATTATTCTCCACATCCTGATCTCTTTCAAGAATTTGTTCCTCTTTACAGTTAATTTCAATTTTCTTCTTATCCACAGCATTAAGTTTGCCCTTCATCTCATCATCAAAGAACTTTCTCCTCTACTTCAATTCCAATTCAAACTCCTGTTTCTTGTAATTTAAAGCCTCATTGTGATTATCAAGAAGCTTTTGTATCTCCACCTTCAATAGGACAAATGATAACATCGAGTTATCAAGTCTAATAAAGAGGAACATCACAATTACATAGAAAATGGCAGAGTTAAGGAAAAAACTTAAGGCTCAAGACCAAACAAATCCAAATGAATGAAAATCCTTAAAACGTATGACAAAGAAGAGTTTGCAATTCAAAGGAAATAATAGCCAGGAGATCTAGACTATACCAGATCTCTTCCTTTTTTACCTTTTATCTTCCCTACTATGCATTTCAAGATTTAAAGGCCACTAAGAAATTAAAAAGGTTTGATGGATATTGCACTAAATATAATAAGGTTAATAAAATCCTATAGCCAAAATTTTTACCTAAAGTAACCATCTAATTTTAGATTCATACAAAATATGTCAACAATCTAATTAAAGGGAATTCTGTGTCCAAATGTTGGACTCATCATCTTAGGTACTTCTAGTGCTAGATTTAAAACAAATTATATATTTAATTCTTTCTTTATTATGAAAAAAAATATTTTATTTTTCTTCTTTCTTCGTGTAAGTAGATTGAAATATTATAGATTGAAATATGCTTTCATTCTTACAACTCCCACTTGGTTCTTAAACTTTTAATTACTACAATTTATTTTTTTATATTTTAAAAATATTATATTTTGATGTTCTATTATGCCAGATCAATGAAAATTAATGAATAACGTTAGAAATGCAGTATCTTAAAATATAAAAATTAAAATATAATAATTGAAACATTGATAATCAAAATAAATTTTAAGTAAAAGTTTAAGGATCAAAAGTATATTTTTGCCTAAATTGAATAGGATGCATGTCTAAGTCAAAGCAGAAAGAAAGTAGATAAAGATAAGTAAAGAGAGAGCAATAAAAAATAAATAAATAAATAAGAAGAAGCAATTGGAAAGTCCTGACCTAAGAAATCATTCGATCAAAAATAAGCCAAGCAAACAAAAAGTCATAACAAAAATATGTTAGAGACCTGCACTTAAGCTCTAAAAATTCTTATAAATAATATAAAAAAAATTCTGAATCACTCTAGCCAACTTTATTATGGAAAAAAAGGTTACCTTAAAATCTTGACATTGCTAATTCTTTGAACTGCCCTACCATCTCCCACCATCAATATTAATCATACTCCTTCCGTTGTTGTAGCATGTAAAATAATCTCCGGAGAATCAAGATCATAGAAAATTTATTTTTCCAAAAAATCTGGCCTTTATAATTTAAGTATGATAAATATTGTTAGCAAATCATCAATAACTAATGATTAATAATTTTATACTCATAACATACATTTTTCTTTCCCCCCTTTCATTCCTGGATTTGAAATTAAATCATTGATATCTGCAAACCTTCAATAGTTCTATCAACTGCATTAGTTGGCATCTTTTAATAATTTAAAAATAGCTATGGCCCTCCATTGTCTGCAGAGCATTGTTTCAAAAATTTTAATGAGTACTTCAAGCCTTGCAGGCGGTCAGCCACTAGGCTTGTCAAACAACCAATATAAAATTATGGACTTGGGCCCGCAGCAATCAGCAGCATTACTGGTTTCTACTTCACACTCTTATGTAGATAATCTTTCTCGGCGTCATCTTTCACCAAGTCTCTGGTTGGAGACTGGCGATCTAAAACAGTGCAAGGCAGACATGGTGCAAACCTTTTTTTGGCTTATTCATCAGATTCATGGAACCACAACTTAATTTATTTTTAATAATAGATCGGATTCATGCCCAACATCTCAGCCACAAACAACAGAAGTACATGCGTAATTTTTTGCTATGCATCCATTATATTATCATATCCATTTTATTTTATGTTTAAATTTTAAAATTATATTAATTTTAAACATAAATCAAACAGATCAAAATTTTGTTAGTATTCATGCCTCATGTGTCCATCATGGGATATGCAAGCATGATTAATGATTATACATCAATCACCTACCACTTCCGTTGATTTTAAATTTCAAACTTTGTAATCACAGCCAAATCAGTTGGACCAAATTTTCGTACTTCAGGTCATAGTATATCATAACAGTTAAACAATTATTATTCATGAATTCTCTTACTTTAATTATTATTTGTAAAATCTTTTTTCAATGTTGGTATTGAAGTGATACAAGACAGCGGATTCGTTATCTTTGGTTGCTATATTAATATCTTTATTAGCTTCTCTGATAATTACTAACATCACCTCTCAAATTCCTATTAAACTTGATTTCAACAGTGATCTTATGCGAAATTCTCTTTTTCTCCTAATCTTTAAAAATCATAAATTGATTGGCGTACTATAAAAGTTAGAATATTATCTTTGATAAGTAGCATGAAAAAGATCAAATGATTATTCCAAATTAGTTCTATCGTTTAGAAACCATCATTCCATGTATTGATGGTATCAAATCCAAGATGTATAAGAAATACTTGAGAGACGATTTGAAATTATTACTTGGACCCATGCTATTCACCTAAAGCAATAGCCAGGTAAAATCCAAAAGGTCTTCTCTCAATGCAAGACTATTTAAAAAAACATAAACAAATATGAATCAACAAACTGTCGCCGATGAACCCATATGTGGATTCTTGTATATATAAGAATACATTATTTCAAATTATTATTAGAATGCATGCAAAATATACATTAAATACTTAGGGAAGAGCTCCATAGCCTTGGTATCTTAACGAATCCTGCAAATAAAATAATAGTTACCATCCATCCACCAATCAACAACAATGAAGCTCTAATAACTATTAGCAACGTGTGTATTTGTTACTCAAAATTGATCTTTGCAATATTATAGATGGCTTAATATTCAAACCAACAATTATATAACACCAATTTATCTAACAAAATAAAATGCAGCCTACCTATCATATATGTAACAAAATTAGACATTTGCATTGCTATCAACTGGGTCTAGCTCTCAAAGTCTAAAGTTCTCTTTAACTTTAGCTGCAATGTTAGCCACATGATAACCAACAGATGATTTTACATGATATAGGATATCAAAGTCATTCACCACATTATAGTCAATCTTAGAAATCTAACCATTAACTCCTCGTGTCAACACTTAAAATGTGCAAGTCAAAAGTGGAGAAGGTTTGGCCATCAAACAAATAGAATTTTCTCTCGTTAATACCATGTTCCAATCATTTATATTAATTGATATCCTTTATTACCTAATGCATCAGCCAATTTTAAAGCTTCTTTCTAATAGTCTTTTAAAAATATTTATCCATCTTGTTAACTTTAAAAAAAATCACAAAATTTTTGCTTCTCCTAATTATGTCTTCCATCATCTCAACCTTTTAAACTAGTACGCTGCGGCGTACAGCCATGCTGCGGTTGTTTTAATTTTAAATTTTAATTGATTTATTTCTAAAGCCATTGAGATCACTATTACCTTGAAGGGAACACAGTTATCCATGTTGTTCTATTTTAAATTAAATATAATGATTATAGATAATTGCACTAATAACTATTACACCATCCTGAATGATTGGTGCTTACGTTGGGGACTAAACTTGTCATTAATTGTCCTTCTGGATATACATAAATAAATATATATATATTGATGTGGCTGATCAAGTCACGTTAGGGCTAACGGATCAAGTAGCTGACAGAGCATCCCCCTCAGCCTCGAACTCCAAGGTCTTCCTTGGCCTCAGACCCCAGGGTCCCCCTCAGCCTCGGACTTCAAGGTCCCCCTCGGCTTCCCTCTCGGCCTCGGACTTCAGGATCCCCCTCAGTCTCAGACTCCTAGGTCCCCCTCGGCCTCGGACTTCAAGGTTCCCCTCGGCCTCGGACTCCAGGGTCCCCCTCGGCCTCAAACTCCGGTGGCCCCCTCAGCCTTGAACTCCAAGGTTCCCCTCGGCCTCGAACTTCAGGGTCCCCCTCGGCCTCAGACTCCAAGGTCCCCCTCGGTCTTGGACTCTGGCGGCCCCCTTGGCCTTGGACTTCAGGGTCCCCTCCGGCCTCGGACTTCAGAGTCCCCCTCGACCTCGGACTTCCAAGGTCCCTCTCGGACTCAGACCTCAGTGTTCTCCTTGGCCTCAGACTTCAAGGTCCCCCTCGGCCTCAGACTCCCAGGTCCCCCTCGACCTCGGACTCCAAGGTTCCCCTCGGCCTCGGACCTTATGGTCCCCCTCAGCCTCAGACTCCAGGGTCCCCCTCGGCCTTGAACTCCAAGGTTCCCCTCGGCCTCGAACTTCAGGGTTCTCCTCAGCCTCGAACTCCAAGGTCCCCCTCGGCCTCAGACTCCAGCGGCCCCCGTGGCCTTGGACTTCAGGGTCCCCCTCGGCCTCAGACTTCAGAATTCCCCTCGGCCTTGAGCCATCTACTATCACCATATGGCTCGCCAACCATCTGCTACCACCATGTGGCCCACCAATCGTCTGCAATTATACATTGCTATTGCTAGTTACGGTGCACGCCTGACGTGACCCAGCCTACCTACCATTTATAGCGTCGCACTTGGTAGGAGGCTGACAGGCAGGGCTATCCCTGACAAACTCAGGGGTGGTTATGGCATGTCCCTGTCAACCTTGTCGCTGTCCGCTACTAGACATTAACATCTCGAAATCAATAACCTTTCAAAAGCGGGTAAAGGGGACTTCCGGACATGTATAAGAACCTTCACTTATAACGAGAGAAGGGATCTGAACTTCAAATTTTTCTGGCTAAAGTTTTTAGTCCATTATTCATCACTGTTTCCCAAGTTGCTCACTTGAGCGTCGAAGGGTCCCTATCGATACAACCGATCCCCGAAAACTTTCTTGCAGGAATCCCATCGAGGAGGAGGCGTTAGGAGATTCTCGAACTATCCTCACCATCCTTTGGATCCATCTCGTTATCAAACGTTCGAGGAACGTAACTTGGCAGCAATAGATTGGCGCGCTAGATAGGGGGAGAGGGGTAGAAAGCTTCGAACCAACCAGCTACAGGCTTTCCTTCCCCTTAGCAAATAAGAAGATGGTGGTGATACGCACCTAGAAGATTTCCATCAGCCATGCTAGGGGGCATTGCCAGGGAGTTGAGCAATCAGAGACCGGTCTCCCAGCTCCCCAGGCCAATGTTCCTGCATAGCCTTCACCATCTCCTCAGGATGATCGAATCGTCGCCCTTACCATGCAAGTACAATCACTTGTAGCGGCAGTCCAGGAGCTGCAACAACAACCAACAGCCGCACGATAGCATCCAAGGCCACCCTCGCTAAGCATGGGGATGGCTTAACCCAGTCAACAGTCTACCCGCGGGAGATCCCCTCAGCGGGAGATCCGCCGCCGTCGTGCCTCACCCAGACATCACCGTCGGGAGACCTCCAAGAGGCCCTGGTCTCCCTTTCTCCATGCTAGCACTTCCCCCAAGCGGCAGCACGGAAAGAAGACCGAGCGGGGACATCGTCATCGATGCCACCCTTCCCCATCTTCGGAATCTTTGCGGGAGGGGTCCTTTCAGCGGTTGGATCGCTTGCCGGGCCGAGCGATGGTTAGATTAGTACAACTAGCGGCTAGAGGAGCTCAGCCATAAAATTACCAACCCATCGAAGGCGGACTATGACAACCATCCCCCATTGTCTCACAGTATTATGGAGGAGCCGATTTCAAATCGGTTTTATCTGCCCCAGCTGGACCTCTATGACAGCACCATTGACTCCCTGGACCATCTGGAGAGCTACAAGGTCCTCATGCAGGTCCAGAGGGCGACCGACTCCCTCCTTTGCAGCGCCTTCCCTGCCACCCTTCGGAAGGCTGTGCGTGCCTGGTACTCTCGCTTACCATCGCGCAACATCAACTCCTTTCGGTAGCTGAAGAGAGCCTTCCTAGCGCACTTCGAGGCATGCTGAAAGATCCTGTAGTTGGTCGATAGCTTGTTTGCCGTTTAGCAAAGGAGCGGAGAGTCGTTGAGGGATTTTGTGGCCCGATTCAAGGAGGCCGCACTCAAAGTATACAATCTTGAAGACTATGTGGCCACTCTAGCCTTGAAGCGAGGGCTCCGCCCTTTCCGCTTCGCCTACTTCCTCAACAAGAAGCCCCCCGGTTCCTACGCCAAGTTGCTGAGCCTTGCGCAGAAGTACATCCATACCGATGAGGCAAATTCTTTTCGGAGAGAGGCTAATGGAGGACCCAGCAAGAAGCAGGCTCGCCTAGAGCCCGCTGAAGCTTGGCCCAGGAGGCTTGAGCCTCCTCATCGGCCGGACAACCGATCATGAACCCTCGCCCCTAGAGAGGGGCCCTTTACCTCCCTGCTCTCCCCGATATCCCAGATCCTGATGAAAATCGAGGGCAAATCGTATCTTCAGTGCCCTCCTACCTTGAAGCCAAGAGCCTCTCACAATAAAAACCTCTACTGTCATTTTCACCGGGATCATGGCCACGATACAAAGGATTGCCGCCAGTTGAAGAAGGCAATCGAGGACCTCATCTAGCAACAGCCAACCTCTCAGTTGAGCCTCCTGGCAGCCTCAAGGCCCTTTGCTCAGTGGGGGATGGACATTCTAGGACCATTGCCTCCAACCTTCGGCCAGCGGAGGTTCCTACTTGTCGCCATCGACCATTTCACCAAGTGGGTGGAGGCTGAGGCGTTGGAAAAGATCATCGAGAACAAGGTGAGATCCTTATTCTGGAAATCTATTATCTGCCATTTTGGGCTACCCCATACCCTCATCATCGATAATGGCCGGCAATTCGACAATACCCCTTTCAGAGGATTCTGTGCCGAGTTAGGCATCTGCCAGCGGTTCACCTCCATCGGCCACCTATAAACAAACGGAGCGGCCGAGGTGATGAACCGCACTATCCTTCAAGGGCTCAGAACATGGCTAGATGACTTTAAAGGAAGATGGGTGGAGGAGCTCCCTAATGTACTGTGGACCTATCACACAATGTCGCGGGCTTCCACCGGGGAAACCTCCTTCAGCCTCATATTCGGATCCCAGGCTATCATCCCCATGGAGATCAGCATCCCGAGTCCTTAGGTGGAGTCATACGATGAGCAGGGTAACCCGAGCCGACTACGGGCCAATCTCGACCTCGTCGAGGAGGTACGTAATCGGGCATGACTCAGGATGGCTGCCTATCGCCAGAAAGCCACCAGGTACTACAACTCTCATGTCCATCCTAAGGCATTCTACCAGAGGACTTGGTTCTTAGGCAAACCGAGGTTTCGAGGCCAACGGAAGGAGGCAAGCTATCACCAAATTGGGAAGGACCCTACCGGGTTACCGAAGCCCTTCGCCATAGAGCGTACAGGATCGAAAGACTTGATAGGAAGCCACTTCCTCATACCTGGAATGTTGATAACCTCCGTCGGTACTATCAGTAATGTACACCAATCTTTGATTATAAATATGAGTACTTCATTCTTTTATGAGTTTGAATAACTCCCACTTCTCAGCTAATAAAGATATGTTCAAGTATCTCATTTTTTTAGCCAAAGCCCGACCCCGATCGGCACTTAAAGCTCGAGGCCAGCTCAGTACCAAAGCCCGACTTTGGTTGGTACTGAAAGCCCGAGGCCAGCTTGACACCAAAGCCCAACCCCAATCAGCATCTAAAGCCCGAGGCTAGCTCGGCACCAAAGCCCGACCCTGGTCGGCACTGAAAGCTCGAGGTCAGCTCGGCACCAAAGCCTAACTCCGGTCGGCATTGAAAGCTCGAGGCCAGCTCAGCACCAAAGCCTAACTTCGGTCGGCATTGAAAGCTGGAGGCCAGCTCGGCACCAAAGCCCGACTCCAGTCAGCACTAAAAGCTCGAGGCTAGATCGGTACCAAAGCTCGACTCTGGTCGGCACTGAAAGCCTGAGGCTAGCTCGGCACCAAGGCCTGACTCCGGTCGGTACAGAAAGCCCAAGACCAGCTCAGCACTAAAGATCAACTTCGGGTCGACACGAAGACCAACTTCATCATCGGTACCTAAAGCCCGAGGCCAGCTTAGCACCTAAGGACCAACTTTGATCGGCCTTAAAGCTTCAACGACAGATCGGCGCCATAAGTCTGTTGCGAAAGCAATACCAAGACCATCCTTGAGTCTTCACAAAGCGAGTGCCAGACCGATGTAGCCCTATTGGGGATCTTACAAATGGAGACTAAGAAAAGAACATACTACTTTGAGCTAAGTATTCAAAAAAAAAAATTTAAGGCATAAAAATTCCAAGAAAGCATCATTTTCATTACTTAGCAAATGTCTACAAAACGCCGACTCAGGTCGGACTTTGATACAATGATAACAAAGGTAAAACAAAAAAAGAAGAGAGGTGAAGGGGCAAAGGGAGGCCCTCAGGTGTCGGTCGGCGCGGATCCACCACCAGACGGCTCCTTCGGCTCCTCGCCGATGTCGGGCTCGAGGTCGTTGAGGCTCGAGATGCCGGAGACCCTTGTGGCCTTCCCCTTCCCATCTCAGAAGCCGAGGAGATAGGCCTCCGCGGAGCCCTCTGCCACCTCTTCAACAAAGGCAGTGGAACCTCGGAAGCGCTCGATGGCCTCTGCTGCCGCCCCCTCCATTGCCGCAGCCCTTTCCTCGGCATCCCATGCTCTTTGAAGGGCTTCGTTCGCTCGGGCAGCAGCGTCGGTGACCTTGGCGTCGGCATCAGTGGCCCTGGCATCGGCCATCTAGGAGATCTCTTCGGTGTTCTCGGTTCGCCCCTCGAGATCCTTCACCTCCTGAAGCACCGCTTCTAGTTGGTGTCAATAGGCCCTCAGCTTAGTCTCCATCATCACCAACTTCGCCTCAACGGCATGGGCACACCCAAAGTCGGCAGCCCCCTGCCGCCTGACCTCCTCGACCTTCTCTTGGGAGGCCCTCAGCATCCTTTTGGCCTCCTCGGCTTCTCTTAGGGTTGCCCCCAGTGCCCTCCTGGGCTCCTCTATCTCCCCTCGGGCCACCTCCAGTGCCCTCCTGGCCTCCTCAGTCTTCCCTTGGGCCGCCTCCAGCGCACCCTTGGCCTTCTCAGCTCGAGCCACGGCAGCCAGGGTCACCTGGTGGGCACGGTTGCTTCGGAGGGCGGTGTCCCTCAAGGCCAACAGGGAGTTCACTGCCTGCATAGGGAAAGCCACCGCCAGTACACAGTGAAGCAGAAAGATAGTTCAAAGAGAAGACAAAGCACTTACCATAAATGCGCCGCGAAGGTGTCTTAGAGGATGGTGGAGGCATCCAGCTGACTAAACTCTGCTTGGAGCTCTGGCAGGCAGACCCCAGCTAATAGCCGCTCTGCGGTGCGATCGTCATATGTAAGGGACACCGGGGGGGATCGCCTTGGTCCTTCCCACCTTTGTGGGCCTAATCGAGGCTGAGGGCGCGGGTGTCGCCCTAGGAGTTGGCGATGTTCCTCTGTAGCCCTAGCCGGTAGGGGCATCCTCTATGGTTGCCTCAACCGCTGTCGAGGCATCCCCGCTCGCCAACTGGCCCTCTCCCAGAGCTGGCGCGGTGGCAGGTTGGACCAGCTCAGCACTCAGGTGGACCGTTGCGGCCCTCGACTCCTCTGGGGGCATGTCGATGGTGAGGTCTATCGCCAGTGGGGCGGTCGACAGAGCTGCATGTAGGGAGACCGACGGGGCAACCTCCTCGCCCGCCTACTGGTCATCAAAGGGGGGAGCAGGGGACTCAGGCCGAGGCCTCTTCTTCGACCCCCTGCCTCATCGATGGTCCTCTATCTCTTCGCGACCGCCCTTATAAGCATTTCGGTCAGTGGCTTCATGTCTGCACGAGTCAGAGCCAAATTAAAAAAAAGAAAGAAAAAGAAGAGGAGAAGAGAAGAAAGAGAAGGAATAGGGAAAGGTCTTTGTGGCTGCTCACCACCGCTCGAGAGGATGCCGCGAGCCGAAGATTCTTCTCCGACAGGAGCTGGTTGCAGCGGGGGACCACTACGGCCAGCAGCTGTCCAAATGCCTTCTTGTCCCTCGAGACCACCGACTGGTTCTTGTTCGACCCTACGTCTGGGTCCCCCAACTCAGCTTCACCCACTCGAGGTCGGTGAAGAAAAACCAGGTCTTCCACCCTTTGACCGACGTAAGAAGACCCAATTTGAGGGCTTGGCTGGGCCCGGGTTGGAACAATAGTGTAGAAGCAACGAAAGAGGAAAACCCTAGCCTCTACACCTTGGAGGTGACACAACACCAGAAAGCTGTAGATAGTTCGAATGGAATTCGGAACCAATTGCGCGGGCACTAAGGATATTGATCGAGGAGGTTGGTGATGAAGGGATGAAGGGACAGACGAAGGCCAGCCTTAAAGAATACCTCGTACAGGGCAATTCTCTCAGGTCGAGAGGAGGTCACCCTATCGTCGAAGGTGGAAACGAATAGCCAAACACTAGTCGGAATCCCATATTGGACCCTAAGGTTTACCAGCTCTTGGCCGATCATGGTGGAGGTGGCCCCTTCCGGGGATTCCGTTCTAATCCTAGGTGGAGGACCAGCAGCCACCGGATGATCCTTGATAGGGGACCGGCTGACAACCCGCCGTTGCGATAGAGGAACAAGGTCCTCGGAGGAAGGAGAGGGAGAAGAAGACTATGCGAGTGTGGGGGATGAAGAAGCATGCAATCGCGAGGAGGAAAAATGATCTTCAGATGGAGCAGAGGATGATCAGGAAGGAGAAGATGCCATGATAGGGAAGCAAGGAAGGGTCAGGAGGACTGACCTGGACGAAGGAAGGAAAACAACAAGAAGGGCAGCAAGATCCGTAGGAGGAAGAGTCGGGCGAAGTTCGGGCTCAAGGAGGAAGACGAAGGTCTCGGGAGTATGAGGTATCAGGTCCAGAGCATCCCCCTATTATACCTCTTTTCGAATTGTCCCGCCTAGTCTAGCCAGCCACGTGCACACCCACTATTGGCAAAAATGCCTCGACAATCGTTCGATGCATGGAAAGCGAGGTCTGCAGCCAATCACGGGACATCGATAACGTCAGCACAATGACGGCAATAATGGCAGTTGCCTTTCCGTGGGTTTCGAAAGGACTTCTCCATTTTGAGAAGGATCCCTCCCCTCAGATCTGACGGTGAGGGTTGACAGGAGGTCTGGCGTTACGACGCCCCATACCACCAGCATTGAAGAGTCTTCGCCTCTAAGGACACGTGCTTCTCCATGATTGGCAGCGCACCGGGATCAGCCACCTGGTGATTTTACGCCCCTTTCACTGGGCAGGAAATGGACCTACACCGTCTTAGGGGCAGGTGGGCATCTGATGTGGCTGATCAAGCCATGTCAGGGCTATCGGATTAAGTAGCTAACAGAGCATCCCCCTCGGCCTCGAACTCCAAGGTCCCCCTCGGCCTCGGACCTCAGGGTCCTCCTCAGCCTCAGACTTCAGGATCCCCCTTGGCCTCGGACTCCGGCAACCCCCTCGGCCTTGGACTCCGGCAACCCCCTCGGCCTCGGACTCCAAGGTCCCCCTTGGCCTCGGACTTCAGGGTCCCCCTCAGCCTCGGACTTCAGAGTCCCCCTCAATCTATGGCCACCTGCTACCGCTACGTGGCCCGCCAACCATCTGCTACCACCACGTGGCCCACCAATCGCCTGTGACTATGCATGGCTACTGCTAGTTACAGTGCACGCCTGACGTGACCCAGCCCATCTACCACCTATGGCGCTGCGCTTGGCAGGAGGCTGACAGGCAGGGCTATCCCTGACAAACTCAGGGGTGGTTGCAGCATGTTCCTGTCAACCTTACCGTTGTTCGCTACCAGATAATAATGTCTCAAAATCAATAACCTTTCAATAGCGGGTAAAGGAGACTTTCGAACAGGTATAAAAACCTTTCATAACGAGAGAAGGGATCTAAACTCCAAGTTTTTCTGGCTAAAGTCTTTTAGTCCATTATTCATCACTGTTTTCCAAGTTGCTCACTTGAGCGTCGGAAGGTCCCCACCAGTGCAACCGATCCTCGAGGTCTTTCTTGCAGGAATTCTATCAAGGAGGAGCGTTAGGAGATTCTTGAACTATCCTTACCGTCCTCCAGATCCACCCCGTTACCCAATATTCGAGGAATGTGACTTGACGGCAATATATATATATATATATATATATATATATATATATGTATGTGTGTATGTATGTATGTATGTATGTATGTATGTATGTATGTATGTATATATGTATGTATGTATGTATCACCACTTAATTTGCATACGATGCTTTCCGTCCTTTGAAAAATTAGCTACAAATAGAGCTGGAGTCCACTAATTACGCCTCTTTTCATTAAACTAAGATTTTGCATGCCAATTTTACGAGATGCTATCCATACCCTTGAGTTTAAAATAGTTTATTCTTCATACATCAATACTATAAGATAATCAGTTGCACCCTTTTCATTCGTGTGATTGCATTCATGCTTAAGACTTGATTCTTAATTCTTAAAACTAATTTATAAAACCAACTTTAATTTCTTATTTTCATTGAAATATTATTAATTAATTTTTATGCTTATTGCTCAGAGGGCAAATTAATTTTGATGAGTCTATGCGGCTAATTAGTTCCTTTGCGGGAGGCAAGAACCAAGGACTTAGGATCTCGCTCGATCTAACTCTGAGGGGGTCACGTTCTCCACTGCCATCCTACTACCATTAGGCAGTGATAGTTGGGAGCCAAAATAATTGGGATTTAGACCACCCTTTTGAAAAAGAGAGCAAGGTAAAAAAAGCAAGCTCTCTCTCTCTCTCTCTCTCTCTCTCTCTTCTTTCTTTCTCTGAGATACTACTACTATTACACATGATTGCATGGATGGACTTATGGTCAGGGCTGCTGCCCGAGAAGTCCCCATCCAGCTCGGCCTTACATTTGGCCGTTGCAACATAGTTGCATGTGGTGTGGCTTTGTTTTGTAGCAGGCTTTGCACCAGCTCTATTAATTAATGGAGAATGGTGGGGATCATTAAAGGGCCCCTCCTACTAACTGAGCTACTCCGCCGTTCCTTCTCTTTAGTACGACTATGAAGTTTGGAGATAAGCTAGCATGGCTCCAAAGGCTAACCAACTCATAGATATCGACCTCCATTGAAAATATTACTAGCAGCAGTAGTAGTAAATAGACATCAAACTATTATACAATTAGCCCAACAAGTGGCAAACAGATTACGGCTGCTGTCTGATTTGATTACTCAGGATCACTCTGCCTGGCATACTTTCATGGTGTCCCATTTCTTTGGTGAGGAGCTCTCTCGCCGATCCTCACTATTCCTCTCATACCGGACCATACCTCTAACACCAGATTATGAAGGAGATCTTGTATTTATAGTGCTCCTAGCAGGAACCTCATGGACATTTATAGGCCACAGCCTCAGCACATGAAGGATGTAGCGTGGATTTGGCAGCTTTCCACCCATCCTAGGATTAGTCTCTTTATTTGAAAGCTTGCGTGAGACTGTCTTCCTACTTGCTTTCTGCTCTTTAGGAAGGGTCTGACCATCTAGCCTACTTGCCCATTGTGCGATCTGGATGATGAGACTGCTGACCATGCCATCTTCACCTGCTCCAGAGCAACACATAAATGGTAGATTATGGGACAACTTTTGGGAGGGTGGTAGTGGTCCTCGGCGGATATCTTTTTTGCGCTTTCTTCGTCGGGATATTCAGAGGCGTATCCTTCACCAGGGCGCTACTTTGACCTACATAGCTTATCAGATTTGGTTATCTCGGAACCTGCTTATTTTCACTAACGAGAATGTCTCTCCTCACAGGATAGTAAGGAAAGCTATCTCTTTATCTGCTGAGTATACACTCTATCACACTGCTCTTAATTTTGACAGTCTTGGCCTCTGGGTTCCCCTGCTACCTTGGCAGTATACCGTCATACGATATTTATTTCTTGGAAGTCCCCACCTTCAAGGTTTATCAAAATCAACTTCGACGGGAGTGTTCGGGGTAAATTTGCAGGTTTGGCCTTTGTTATTCGTGGGTTTGATGGAGCTATATTAGTGGCGGAGGGATTCGGTCTTCTTGACTCTTTTGTTTCTCTAGCTGAGCTTTATACGGCTTGAGCATGCATCTCCTACGTCACTCGTATCCTTGGTGCTCGCTCTCTCTTCATTGAGAGCGACTCTTTTACTGTCATTCGATGGCTCAAACAAGACTCATGTGACCACTTGCCAACCAACCCCTTGATCCAAGACATCTGGTCTACCATTCAGGAGGCATACAGAGTCTAGATTGGACATGTCTAATGGGAAGCCAACTTAGTGGCCGATTGGGTTGCTGCCTTAGTGGCTTATCACTCTGATTTCTGGAGTTGGAAGCAGGGAGACTCTTGTCCTATTGTACTTAAATAAATTTTATTTTTCATATATCGGGTTTGACTCATGCTAGGATGGTGTGATCACCCATCTGTAAAAAAAAAAAAATTCAGATAACTAACTATTTAGCGAATTTGGCTATTTGAGAAGTATTATGCCATAGTTAATTATCTGATTTCCCAACTTACCTCTACCATTTAGCTAGGGTCTTAATCCTCTTTTCTTTTGTTTTGATCTTGTTTATATTTTTACTATTCAAAAAACACTTTTTCCTTCGCAAGAATTTATAATCGAATCCTTCGACACCATATTAAATATTAAAAAAAATCTAATCTTATTCATAACTCCTAATTTCTTAGAATTTCTCTCCTTCCATCCCTCCTCCCATGTCAATATATATATATTGTTATTTGCCATGATTTATGAACTTTCATTTAATTAACATGATCCCAAGCTACTCCATGGATAAAAGATCCTTCATCACATGCATTATACGTTGACAAAGGCACCATAGGTTGAATCAAGTTCAAAATAAATCCAATCTAAATTTAGTTTAAGTTTTAAATCTTATTTTTCAATACAACATATATATATATATATATATATATATATATCATCCATATCTGATTTGGATCAATAAAAATGAATCTAATTCGAATTCGATTTAGTCTAATTTGTGAACCTAAATTATATAAACTTTATTTTATTCATTCTAATCACCTTTTTAATTCACTCGATAATTTTTTTTATTTAAATTAATTTCTCTTTTATCTTAATAATCATATGTCTAATCATTTATTTTAACTTAATTATACTTAACATATATTTTTAAGTGGGGGCTTCCTCCCCCCTTTGCGTGACGTGGTGAGTCGGAGCGCCTTTCGCGGCCTCAGAAAGAGGAGGAAGCCTCCTCTTTCTCTACCCCATTGCGTGCCGCAAGGGGTTGGAGGCATTTCGTGGCTTTCTTTTGTTGAGGTGGAGAAGGGGGAGGAGGGCCGGATGGCCTTTCATGGTCCTCTACTTCTCTCTCATCAAGGAAGAAAGGAGAGGCTTCTTTAGTCATTTTCTTTTTTTCTCTCTCTCTTTTTTTTTTAACTACGAATTCAATTGTTACGAAGGCGAATCATAGCTTGCGAAAGGCAAAGGCCCACCCATTATTTTACGTGTGAAGAAGATAAAGGGCTACTGAATCGAATGTTAATGGTAAGTTTAAGCCATTAACATTAAGCCATTAATTTTGATATTAAATGGAATTAAAGTCATTAATTTGGTGTTTGAATATATATATATAAATAATTAGTCATTTCTCACCGTATAAAGTTAACAAGAATCCATCATTATTTCTTACGAAAGAAATAAGGTTAAGGGAGAGAAACTAATTATTTGCAGAAGAGGCTGTCAAAATCTAATCAGATTCAAGTCTCAGTCTAGTTGTCAAAATCTAATCAGATTATTATTATGCTGTCAAATCTAATCAGATTCAAGTCTCAAATCTAGTTGTCAAAATCTAATCAGATTCAAGCCTCAAGTCTATATACTATTATGATGAATTTCGCATCATGTAAGTATTTTTATATTTAATTTTATATAATAAATTATTTATTGAAGATCCTATATTGCTTTCAAAGTGGTATCAGAGCCAAGGTTCTAAAATAATAATTTGTTCATATATTATGATTGATTACTTTTTTTCATCAAAATGAATTAACGATGAACTTTTAATCTTTTAAGTTATGTTTGGTTAAGTTATGTTTGGTTGTATTATTGGCCATTAATCTATTCTATAAAGAGGTCCACCGCTGGTATGGACAATCTACGATGGTTGATGTCGGCTAATGCATGCAGTAATGTTAACTATATTTATAATTTTAATAATATTGGTATTATTGTTTAGTTATACAACATTAAGATTAAATTAGTTAGTTAGTCACCAAAGTAGCCAAACTAATTTATATTCAGTCATATAATTTATAAAATTTTAATAATATTAGTATTATTATTTGACATCAAGATTAAATTAGTTAGTTAGTCACTAAAATGGCCAAACTAATTTATATTTAATCATATAATTTATAAAATTTAATAATATTAGTATTATTATATGATATCAAGATTAAATTAGTTAGTTAGTCACCAAAGTGGCCAAACTAGTTATATTCAGTCATATAATTTATGAAATTTTATAGAATGTTGTTGTTAATCATAAGATTTGTTGGTTGTTAGAAATTAAGAATCACCCAAAGGTGGATTGATATTCTATAACTAATAAATCAGGAAATCTAATATTCTCTTACCAAATATAATATGGATATCCAAAGATACTATATATATATTTGATAAGATTTATTAATTACTTTAAAGTTTAAATAGCATTCTAATTACGATAATGATGTATATATTGTTATATTTATCCAAAGGAATCTACAATATTTTATGTTTAATTATCTGAATTTGAGCATTTATGGTTTTGCAGCTATTTCTCTACATTCACATGCTTCTACTGTTACTATCTTTAATGGCTTAAACTTCTTTGAATGTCATGAGCAAGTCAATTTCCATTTAGGTGTCTTGGATCTTGACTTGGCACTATTAGAAAAAAAGCCTACTGACATTACCGATTCGAGTATTGAGACAGAGAAGTTAAAACATAAAGCATGGGATAGATCTAATGGATTATGTCTTAGTTCATGTGAATGACAATTGCCAAAAACATTAAATCCACTCTTCCAGAAAGTGTAACAGCTAAAGAATATCTTAAGCCTATGAAAGAACGCTTTCGTTCCGTTGATAAGTCACTTGCAGGGATACTGATGGCTGAACTCACAACCATGAAATATGATGGGTCGCGAAGTATGCAGCAACATATCTTTGATGTGACTAACGTTGCAGCAAGACTTAAGACCCTGGGAATGATTGTGGATGACTCCTTTATGGTACAATTCATATGAACTCATTACCTTAAGAGTATGGGCCTTTTCAAATTAACTATAATACTATTAAGGATAAGTGGGATGTTAATAAATTGGCTAGTAAGCTTACTCAAGAGGAAAGAAGATTAAAAGCACAAGGGGTTCATTCAATAAACCTAGTGACTCAAGGAGATGATAAAGTTATCAAACCAAAATCCAAGAAATTTAAGAAGAAAGTGTTAGGTTTTAGACCTTGATGAATAGCAATGGGATTCCCCGTTGAACAAGAACTAGAACTAAGGATTTCTAATCCTGTTAGGTTTAGACCTTGATGAATAGCAATGGGATTCCCCGTTCAACAAGAACTAGAACTAAGGATTTCTAATCCTGTTAGGTTTACTTCTTGAAAAGGAGGAAGATGGGGAGGAGAAAGAAAGGGCTGCCGCCCTATGATGAGAGAAGGGAATTTTTGGGAGAAAAGAATCTGTTCTCTATTCCATCCAAACCCTAGAGACTAGAGTTTAAATACATCCACGAAGTGGGCCAGGCCCAGACTCAACAAAAAACTCCCATGGACTAAACCAATGAGATTAAACTAATCCCCAAGCCCGTGTACACCCGTGACTTGATTTAATCTCAACCCTTGGACTCAAACCCAGCCCAATACAAGTTAGCCCACCTGGGCCTTGATAGCACCACACCAGGCCCAACAATCTCCACCTTGGTGCTTTCAAGGCCTCAGCACGTCCACTGTGTCCATCAGCTTTAACAACGAAATACACTTTTGAAAACTGTCCCGTGGAAGAACCTTAGTCAGTGCATCTGCTGGATTTTCTTTGGTGTATACCTTCACCAGCTCCACCTCACCATCTTCCACCAGCTCTCTGATCCTGTGGTATCTGAGGTCAATGTGCTTCGTCCTGGCATGATAGACTGCATTCTGCGCAAGCATCAGAGCACTCTGGCTGTCACTATGCACCTGGACAACCTTCTGATCAAGTCCCATCTCCAGCATCAAGCCCTTCAGCCAAAGAGCTTCCTTTGCTGCCTCTGTGATACCTATGTATTCTGCCTCCGTGGTAGATAAGGCTGTGATGGGCTGCAGACATGATCTCCACGATACTGGACCACCAAACAGGCTGAACACAAAGCCTGTTGTGGATCTCCTAGTGTCCACATCTCCACCAAAGTCTGCATCCACATACCCATATAACTGCCCACGAGCCTCCTTGGATAAGTTGGATCTCTCAGCATCTTCTTGCTGTCCATAGCAAATACCAACCCCAACTGTACCTACCAAGTACCTGAAGATTCCCTTCAGTGCTCGCCAGTGCTCCCTACCAGGCTGCGCCATGAACCTGCTCACCTGGCTCACTGCATGGGCTATGTCTGGCCTACAACATACCATGGCATACATAAGGCTCCCAACACCAGAAGCATATGGTACCTTCTCCATCTCCTGAGCCTCCACCTCAGTCTGTGGTGACATGGTCTTCGATAAGGAAAAATGTGCTGCCAAAGGTAGTGCTGTCGGTTTGGCATCCTTCATCCCATATCGCTCCAGAATCTTTTTAATGTAGCCACCCTGACTCAGATGCAGCACACCTTTGGATCTATCTCTGATGATTTCCATCCCTAGGATCTTCCTGGCTGGCCCCAGATCCTTCATCTCAAACTCCCGAGACAAAGCTATCTTCAGTTCCTGTACAGCCTTCTCACTCTTGCATGCTATCAGCATGTCATCTACATACAAGAGTAAGTACATCCTAGACCCATCATCCAGAGATTTAACATACACACAAGAATCATACTCACACCTGGAAAGTCCAATGCTCCTAACATAAGTGTCAAATCTCTTGTACCACTGCCTCGGCGACTGCTTCAGCCCATACAGAGATTTCTTCAGCAAACAGACTTTCCCATCTGATCTTGGTTCTCTAAACCCTGGTGGCTGCTCCATGTAGATGCTCTCCTCCAAATGACCATGGAGGAATGCTGTCTTCACATCCATCTGCTCCAGCTCCAAGTCCTGAGCTGCTACAATACTCAATAATAGTCTGATGGAAGTGTGCCTGACAACTGGAGAAAATATCTCACCATAATCGATGCCTTCTTTCTGAGAGTATCCTTTGGCCACTAGTCTTGCCTTATACCTGATACCCTCTTGTTCTGAAGCTCCTTCCTTGCGCTGATAAACCCATTTACAACCAATGGGTTTCTTTCCTTGTGGCAGCTGGACCACCTGCCACGTATTATTGCTGTGAAGAGACTGCATTTCCTCTGCCATAGCATGGATCCACCTATCTCTATCCTGACTTTCCATAGCCTCCTCATAGGTGAAAGGGTCTCCATTCGCTGTCACCAGGGCATATGACAACGAATCCTCAAAGCCGTATCGAACTGGTGGTCGCACGTTCCTCCTGGGCCTTTGCTGTGCGATCCCAGTATCAGTCCCCTGTCCAGCTGCATCCTGCTGAACTCCCTGGCTTCTACCCCCTCTGTCAGTCCTCTCCACCTGAATCTCAAATCCTCCTGGTCCACTAGCAAATGGCACAACTGTATAGGAGGTTGTCTGACTAGTGTTACCGTGTTCTACCTCCTGTAGTCCCTGCTGTGCATCCATGCCACTTCTGTTCTGGAGGATTGAGCTCTCATCAAAGGTTACATCTCTGCTGATGACAACCTTCTTCTCCAAGGGGTCCCATAGCCGATACCCCTTGACTCCTCGCGGGTAGCCTAGGAACACCATCTTCTTAGACCTGGCATCCAACTTACTCCGCTCCCCAGCTCCAACATGCACATATGCTGTGCATCCAAACACCCTTAGATGGTTTAGGCTTGTCTTCCTTCCAGACCATATCTCCTCTGGAATGTCTCCATCTAACCTGGTGTGCGGTGACCGATTGACCAAGTAGCTAGCTGCATCTACTGCGTCAACCCAGAACATCTTTGGAAGCCCTGCCTGCAGCCTTAAGCATCTTGCCTTTTCCAATAGTGTTCTGTTCATCCTCTCAGCCACCCCATTCTGTTGAGGAGTTCCCATCACCGAGAAGTGCCTTCTGATGCCCCACTCCTCACAAAAAATCTGGAACTCCCTGCTGGTGTATTCCCCGCCATTATCAGACCTCAGACACTTCACACTTTTACCCTGCTCCTTCTCCACCTCAGCCTTCCAGATTTTGAACTTGGTGAAGACCTCTGATTTCTCCTTCATAAAGTAGATCCACAGCTTCCTTGAGAAATCATCTATCAGGGTCATAAAGTATCTGGCCCCATTCCTTGCAGAAACTGGGGCTGGTCCCCAGACATCTGTGTGTACTAACTCCAGGGGTTCAGCACTCCTAGCTGTGCTGACTGAGAACTGTACTCTCCTCTGCTTTCCCATCTGACAAGGCTCACAGATCTCCATATCTCCGCTACTCAAGTCTGGAAGCAGACCTCTCTTGCTCAGTTCTTTCATCCCCTTGTCTCCCATGTGGCCCAGGCGGTAATGCCACATCCTGTACACATCCCGGGGATCTTGCTCCACAGCTGCCACCTCAGATTTCACAGTCATCACAGAGCCCTCCATCTTGTATAGATTATTTTCCAGCCTCCTCCCTCTCATCACCACCATGGCTCCATTGGAGATGTTCAGAACTCCACTCCTGGCACGACTGCTGAAGCTGTATCCAGTCCGCTCCAAGTACCCCAGTGATACCAGATTCTTCTTGAGTTCTGGAACATGCTTCACACTGGTAAGAGTGCGCACCATACCATCAAACATCCTCACCCTCACTGTGCCAATACCTGCCACCTTGCAAGGGTGATTATCTCCAAGAGTCACATTCCCCTCCTCAACCTCTGTGTAAGTACTGAACCACGACCGGTTGGGAGTGTAATGATGAGAACAGGCTGAATCCAAGGTCCACATCTCTGTGCTGTGCCTGTGATCATCTGATACAACCAAGAGATCATCCTCCACCTCCTGATCTGCAACTGTACTCACAGACTCAGATCCTCCTTTTTCTCCCTTCTGATTTTTCCACTTAGGACAATTCTTCTTAAAATGTCCTACCTCTCCACACTTATAGCACTTCAGCTCTCTCTTGCCTTTCCTGGACTTTGATCGTCCTCCAGACTTACTTCTGTCCCTGCCCCTACCTCTGCCTGTCCTTTCCCCAACTGATAGACCCTCCTGGGGAACAGCTTCCTTGGTCATCTTCTCCCTCTGCTCATTCGTCCGAAGCACCGAGACAATATCTTCATAAATTAATGTCTCCTTCCCATAGAGCAGTGTT
Source organism: Calamus simplicifolius (assembly GCA_900491605.1). Taxonomy (NCBI): domain Eukaryota; kingdom Viridiplantae; phylum Streptophyta; class Magnoliopsida; order Arecales; family Arecaceae; genus Calamus; species Calamus simplicifolius. The sequence goes on along the minus strand of UESW01004665.1, from coordinate 650,336 downwards.
GTGACCAATGAGTCATAAGACGTGGGCATTGAACATAAAAGCAGAAGTGCTTTATCTTCTTCCTCCATCTTGACCCCAACATTCAGAAGTTCATTGCTCATCTGGTCGAATATCTGGATGTGACCCAGCACATCTCCACCTTCTGACATCCGAAGGCTGTAGAGGCGCTTCTTCAACATCAACTTGTTGCACATATTCTTTCCCATATAGAGGGTGTGCAACTTCGTCCAGAGTCCCTTCGGGGTCTTCTCCTCCAGCACTGAATAGAGGACTGAATCCGCCAGACAGCCCCTGATCATTGAACATGTCTTCTTCTCCAATGAAATCCACTGCTTGTCTGTCATCCCATCTGGCCTTTCCTCCAAAGCCAAATCTAAACCCTGCTGCACAAGGAGGTCCTCTACCCGGACTTTCCACATGGAGAAACTTCCCTTCCCATCAAACTTCTCAACCTCTATTTTTATGCTACTCCCCATGGCCAATTTCAAAAATAGCACAAAAATAAATTTTATAAAATAGAGAAGTACCTTGACGAGATTCTGTTGAAATTATTTCAACTCCTTGAAGGCCTCCAGATTACTCCTTGAACCAGGCTCTGATACCACTTGTTAGGGTTTAGACCTTGATGAATAGCAATGGGATTCCCCGTTGAACAAGAACTAGAACTAAGGATTTCTAATCCTGTTAGGTTTAGACCTTGATGAATAGCAATGGGATTCCCCGTTCAACAAGAACTAGAACTAAGGATTTCTAATCCTGTTAGGTTTACTTCTTGAAAAGGAGGAAGATGGGGAGGAGAAAGAAAGGGCTGCCGCCCTATGATGAGAGAAGGGAATTTTTGGGAGAAAAGAATCTGTTCTCTATTCCATCCAAACCCTAGAGACTAGAGTTTAAATACATCCACGAAGTGGGCCAGGCCCAGACTCAACAAAAAACTCCCATGGACTAAACCAATGAGATTAAACTAATCCCCAAGCCCGTGTACACCCGTGACTTGATTTAATCTCAACCCTTGGACTCAAACCCAGCCCAATACAAGTTAGCCCACCTGGGCCTTGATAGCACCACACCAGGCCCAACAGAAAGCACCCACTAAAGTATCATAGGTTGCTAATAATGAAAAGAAGGAAAGGAAGAATGAAAAATGACACTTTTGTAAGAAAGAAGGACATTATCAGAAAGATTGTCTGAAACGAAAAGCTTGGTTCGAAAAGAAATATATCTTTCATTATACTTTTCTAATTTTTGAATCAAACTTATCTGAAGTTCCTTCTAATACTTGATGGTTGGATTCTGGTGCCACTACTCATGCTTCTAATGTGATGCAGGGATTCCTTACAATCCAGAGTATAAACCCAAATGAGAACTTTTTGTTCATGGGGAACTGAGAAAAGGCCCCAATTAAAGGCATATGGACTTATCATCTTACTTTAGATACTGGGTATCACCTGAATCTAATACAAACTCTCTATGTCCCTTCACTTTCTAGAAATTTAGTTTCTGTTTCGAAACTTGATGTTAATGGGTTTAGTTTTAAGATTGGAAAAGGATGTTTCAGTTTATTTAATAAAGATGGTTCCTTTATTGGTTCTGGAATTTTTATGGATGAATTATATAAATCGAAACTTGATGATAATTTTTCTGCATCCCTGATATGTGTTCATCAAAATATTATAATTAAGCGTAGTATGGCAAATGGCAACTCTGCTTTCTTGTGGCATAAATGTTTGGGTCATGTATCCAAAGAAAAATTACAAAGATTAGTAAAGAATAAGATTCTACTAAATCTAGATTTTACCGATCTTAGTTTATGTGTGGATTGCATTAAAGGAAAGCAAACCAAACATAACAAGAAAGGAGCTACAAGATGTACTCAGCTTCTTGAAATTATACACACTGATATATGTGGACCTTTTGATACTCTATCTTTTGGTAGAGAAAAGTTCTTTATTACCTTTATAGATGATTTTTCATGTTATAAATATGTCTATTTGCTTAAAAAAAATCTCAAGCTGTAAATACTCTTGAGTTATTTACTAAAGAGGTTGAAAGGCAACTAGACAGAAAAGTAAAAATAGTAAGATCTGATATAGGTGGTGAGTATTATGGAAAGTATAATGAATCAGGACAAAATCCATGTCTATTTGCAAAATTCTTCGAAAGACATGGCATATGTGCACAATATACTATGTCAGGCATACCTTAATAAAATGGTGTGGTAGAAAGGCGAAATAGAACATTAATGGATATGGCTAGGAGTATGATAAGTAATTCCTCATTACCAAAATATTTGTAGACGTATGCTCTTAAAACTATAGTATATTTACTGAAAAGGATTCCTAGTAAGGCAGTTTCTAAACTCCTTTTGAGTTATAGACTGGAAGGAAACCTAGTTTAAGATACATGTATGTTTGGGGTTGTCTAGTAGAAGCACGAGTGTATAATCCACATGAAAAGAAATTTGGATTCTCGAGCTATCAATGGTTACTTTATTGGTTACCCAGAGAAATCCAAAGGGTACAGGTTTTATTATCTAAACCATAGTTTTAGAATTATTGACATGCAATGCCAAATTCATTGAGAATGGTGAAGTTAGTGGGAATACTGACAAACAGATTGTGGATATCAATGAAATAAGGGTTAATGTTTCATTACCCATAAATGTTCTTGAATCTACAATCATTCCATACATTGTTTCAGATTTACAAAAACAAAACAACAATGAACAATGTTTGAATGAAGTAGTACCACATGAAGAACCTAACCTACCAATAGATGACAAAATTGAACCATGTGGAATAGCTTTAAGTAAACTCGTAAGGATACAAAAATTAGCTATTTTAGATGATTATTTGGTTTATTTGCAAGAGTCGGATTTTGATTATGGCATTTATGAAGATCCTGTTTTATTTTCACAAGCCATTAGCAGTGATAAGTCTGATAAATTGATTAATGTTATGAAAGATGAATTAAAATCAATGGCTGAAAATAATGTCTGGGATCTTGTCGAATTGCCAGAAGGTTATAAACGAGTTGGATGTAAATGAGTTTTTAAAACCAAACGGACTTGAATGGTAATATCAAACGTTTTAAAGCTAGATTTGTCGCCAAGGGTTATACTCAAAAGGATGACATTGATTATAAAGAGACATTTCCATCAGTTTCAAAGAAAGATTCATTAAGAATCATTATGGCTTTGGTAGCTCAATATGATTTAGAGTTAAATCAAATGAATGTGAAAACAACCTTTCTCAATGGGGATATAAAGAAAGAAATTTATATGGATCAACCTGAAGGTTTTTCCATGGAAGGAAAGGATCATATGGTGTGTAAACTTAAGAAATCAATATATAGACTTAAATAAGCTTCTAGACAATGGTATATTAAGTTCAATGATACTATAACATCTTTTGGTTTTCATGAAAATATTGTTGATCGGTGCATTTACCGAAAGATTTGTGGAAGTAAGTTTATATGTTTGGTTCTATATGTTGATGATATTTTACTTGCTACTAATGACTTAGGCATCTTGTATGAGACTAAAAATTTTTTCTCTAAGAAGTTTGAGATGAAGGATATGGGAGAGGCATCTTATGTGATAGGAATTTCCATATTCAGAAAGATATCACATGGATTGTTAGGGTTGTCTTAGAAAGCTTACATCGAGAAAATTCTTTAAAAATTTAATATGAACAACTGTTCAGCAGGTATTGTCCCAATACAAAAAGGGATAAATTTAGTCTTATGCAATGTCCAAAGAATGATGTGGAACGTAAGCAAATGGAATCTATTCCATATGCTTCTGTTGTGGGTAGCTTGATGTATTTGCAAACTTGCACAAGACCAGTTATCAGCTTCGTGGTTGGGATGTTGGGCCGATATCAGAGTAACCCTGGTATTGATCATTGGAAAGCTGCAAAGAAAGTGATGAGATACCTTCAAGGAACTAAAGATTATATGCTCACATTTAGAAGGTCTGATCAGTTGGAAGTGATTGGATATTCAAATTCAGATTTTGCTGGTTGTGTTAACAGTAGAAAGTCAACATTTTGTTATGTATTCCTATTAGGAGAAGGGGTAATTTAATGAAAAAGTACGAAACAATCTATCATTATCTCATCCACTATGGAAGCAGAGTTTGTAGCTTGTTATGAAGCTACAATTCATGCATTATGGCTACGGAACTTTATTTCGTGACTTGGGGTTGTCGATACCATTACCAAGCCGCTGCAAATTTATTATGATAATTCGGTGGCAGTTTTCTTTTTCAAAAATGACAAATATTTCAGAGGTGCTAAACATATGGAATTAAAGTACTTTAGAAATAAAGAGTGTGCATTGAACATATTAGAACGGATCTTATGATTGCAGATCCTTTAACTAAAGGTTTACAACCAAAAACATTTAAAGAACTTGTATATAGAATGGGTCTTAGTTGTATTGAAGATTGATTATGATGATGTTATGACACTCTTGAGCTCATTAATATGATATGTTTCTGGTTTTATTAAATTATTTCTTGTTCTTTATGCTTGTATACGCTTAATATTTTGAACAAGAAAATTACTGTGTCTTTAAGATGATTAAGTGGATATTAAGTTATTTATATATAAATTATGTGACCTAACGTGATAAGTTGCTAATACAATAGTATATGAAGAGAGTATGCAATTTAGATGTGTATGACTGTCATAACTCTTATTATGTAATTTATTATGTTAAAGTTAATCATGATGAAAGCATGACATTATGAAATTTAATTTTGCGCGTTTAATGTTTACACTATTAAATATTAATGTCATAAACTTTCGGCTCAAGGGAAGAATGTTAAATTAATCTTTACATTACACAAAGAGTCGCCCTTTAATGTTAGATTGTTATAAAGTCGAATCGCTCTTTTTTCGATATAGCCTAATATGCAAAAGGCGAAGGACCACCCATTATTTTCTTGTGTATGCAAAAAGACAAAGGGCTATCGAATCGGATGTTAATGGTCCAAAAGTTTAAGCCATTAACATTAAGCCGTTGATTCTGGTATTAAATGGAATTAAAGTCATTAATTTGGTGTTTGATGGAAATACAATGTCATATATATAAATAATTAGTCCTCTCTCTGTTTGATAAAGTTAGCAAGAATCCATCATTATCTGCTGCGAAATAAATAAAGTTAAGGAAGAGAAACTAATTATTTGCAAAAGAGGCTGTCAAAATCTAATCAGATTCAAGTCAAGTCTGGTTGTCAAAATATAATCAGATTCAAATCTCAATTCTATATACTATATTATGCTATCAAAATCTAACCAGATTCAAGTCTCAAGTCTATATACTATTACGATGAATTTCGCATTAGATAAGTATTTTTATATTTAATTTTATGTAATAAATTATTTATTAAAGATCCTATATTACTTTCACTAGAGACACATGAAATACCATATAAACCATATACTTATAATGTTACTTTTTCTTTTAATTACAGAGATCAAATAAAAATAAAAAATAAAGTTGAAAATTAATTTTATAACTTTTAAAAATTCAAACTAAATTGACTCATCTCCTAAATTTAAGAATTAAAAATATAATTTAACCTTATTTTTAACATAAATATGGAAAAATATTTAATTTTTTTAATGATTTATTCTAATTCCATTCAATCGCAAATAGGTTTGAAATTATAATTTAATCATAAAATAGTTGAATCGAGGTTAACGGGATCGCAAATCGTTACAGCGATCGCTTATAGTTATAGAGGCGGTTGTTTGGAATCTCGACTATAACAATCGTCTCGTCGGGCATGACAGCTGTCCGCAATTCACCGACTTAAATGGCTGTATAAAAAATCGGTAAATAGACTCATACGTAAGGGCATTCTGGGCGATTTTTAGAATTGGAGCGGAAATCTTTGGCGGGAACTTTCCCGCCCTCTCGCCTCAGCCGTAGGCGGCTCCTCTGCTCCTTCATCTCTCGAGTGAGCGCAAGAAACCCTTGCGATGGAATCAGTTCTCAAGGCAAAGGCAAGTAGAAACCAAGATATAGATCCTTTCTCAAGGACAGGCTCGATCTCATACCTCTCTTGTTTCGATTCAATAAGATTTCACTTTATTTTCCTCTGCTTTGGTTCCATTTTCTCTCACTGATTCTTGATCGAACTAAAGTTATTAAAACCCAATTTCTTTTTTTTTAATCCGATTATTGGATGCAAGAAGGGTACTAAAACCCTTTTTTTCGCGTCACTTCTCTGTGTTTGAACGCAGAAATACTTTGGGTATTCTCAGTTTCGACCATATCAGAAGGAGATCATCCAAAAGATCCTAGATGGACGAGATTGCTTGGTGGTTATAAGCGGGAAATCTCTCTGGTAACTCAAATCCCATTCCCAACCTATTTCTTTTTCTATTTTTCAGCCTAAATTCTATCCACGAGGAGAATAATAATTTGATTCTTTTAGCTATGACAAGTGATTGTCCTGCATATTTAGTCATTGATTAATAGACCCAACTTTGATGATGCCTTATGTTATTCCATAGACCATCTTATTTTTGAGAAAATTCCATAGATCACCATGTTTTTGTGGGTGTTCATTTTTACCCTATAGGTGATAACTGGGCGTTCTTCAATTTAGAAATATGGCGGTTAGATTACATTGACAGATTGCCATGTTTTGCTCGTTGACACGTGGTCTCGCTATCCAGCGATTTGTTTGTGTTTCTGGCTTCTCGATTACACTTAAAGAGACCATTTGAGATATTATGTAATCCATGCATTGGGTAGAGATGCAATGGAAATAAACCCCATTGAATTAGTTCACATGCCAAGCTTATATTATATGAAAGAAGTACACCGTCTTTTGTTGTTGTGCCAAAAAATTGTTCTACATTTGATGTGATTCAGATTCAGGGTTATGATATCGTGTCACTAATTTAAGAGACCATTCTGCTAATTATATTCCTACAACACTTCATGTGGATGGGTCTTGGGTCAATTTCCTAGCTTCCAAAGAGGTCTCTTTATTATTCGCTTCTTATTTTCATAGAGTCCAGGTTCTTTAGACTATGCACCATGGGAGGCTTATTTTGCTCTATTGATTACTATATGGAATGTTCTAACCAGAGTGTCACATCCGAACTAAAATCTTGCATCTTTCTCCCACACCCACTTTGTAATTCTTCTAACCCATCTCGGAACATGCATTTTTGCATTTTTATTGCTAACATTATTGTTGCCGCGAAAATCCGTTCTCCGACTCGGATGCGCTTCTGGCTCCTGACCTGGATGCCGATCTCGTTGCCTCGGGTGGAACCTGCAAGACAGTCCGCACGCAGAGGGTGCCTTGGGGGTTGCCCTCTACGGAGGACCCTTCGATGCCTAAGTCAGTGGAGATTCACAGCAAGCAAATGTGAGGAGAAGACTCTCACAGAGGAATTCTCCTTTGGTGGGTGTTCTCTCTCGAGAGCTCTGAGCTCAGGGGGAGCTTCAATAGGGTATGAGAGCTAGTGAATGAGTGTGAGTAATTGCATAAAAGTATGCGTAAGAATTGCGTACAAAATTGGCATACCTGAGATATTGGAGGGCTGTGGTATTTATAGGCGATCACCTGATTCTTGGACGTGCCTTGGATGGGGTCTGAAAACTGTTAGGATTCGAGACGGATTCGAGTTAAGTTTGTTACGAGGCCAGTAGGGTCCGCATCTTGTCAGTTAAAGGATCAATGGCTGGAGAGCTGGTTGATGCCTTGAGATTCAGTGATACATAGACCTAGGCCACTCTTGCGGGTCCTAGGCCACTTCTGGGCATGATTCCGCTTAGAATCTTATTCAGTTATAGTGAATTTGAACTCTTCCGCGCCGGATTCCGCAGAAGTATTTTGAATGCCTTGATTCGGCCAGAATGAGGAATAACCTGGTTTTCGAGGTATAGAATGGATCGGCTCGAATGGCCGAGGTACGGTCGGCTCGGATCACCGAGGTATGTCGGCTCGGATGACCGAGGTATGGTCAACTCAGATGGCGAGGTATGAGGATGGCTCGGGTTACCGAGGAATGACTCGGCTCAGATGGCCGAGGTATGAGGATGGTTCGGGTTGTCGGGGCAACCTGACTTTGTCAAAGGCGATTCGGTTTCGTTGCTTAGATGTTATGCCAGTTGGCTGGTAGGGTGTTTGGATTAGGCATGACCCAATTGTCGATGTGGGTGGTCAATAATGCAACGCGATTTTACCCCTCATCAATTATATTAACAAACTTGTTCAGCTGATCCTACTTTGACATTTCATTGGATATAGATCATCCATTATACCAGTACTTTTCTTAGAACATAATGATTGGAATAATGCATTTTTATTATTTTATTGTATTTAATATGTTATGTATTTGGGATTAAGACTTTCTTGTTGTTGTTGTTGTTTTTATTTAATATGTTATGTAGATTGTTCTTGGGCAGATATGTAAAGTCCTTTGCTTCGCTACTTGTGTACCTAGTTTTAAGGTGTTTCATGATGTTAGGTTGTGATGATGTCTACTAAAATGCGGTCATAAGTACTGCATTAACATGCCACGTCACCTTGCTATGTTAGAACAATGCCACATAAACATGCCTCATGTGCTGCCTGAAAGCAACCACATCACCATTGTCAACCTGTGTGGCGCCATGTCAGCGTAGACATGTCATAGGGCAGTGCCACGTGGCTGCCTTGTCATCATTAAGTTGATGTGGCTGTCACGTCAGCCGCTTCCTTTTTTTGAAAAATAAAAAATAAAAGCCCCTATAAGTCTTTGAATTTGCAGATGAGTGCCATTCATAAATTCGCATGACCGTCCATGGCCGCCACATGTGTGGCAGCGGATGGGGCCATTTCTGGCCTCCCGTGGCTGAGGAAGAAGGTCAGCAGCTCTCTAATTGTTGGTGAAGGTGGTGTCGGCCATCGTTTAGTATCTGATGATCCCTTTCCTCTACCGAAAAAGGGGCGGTGCTGCAGCTCCCTCAGCTGCAGCATGGAGTAGGCTGTGGCCACCGGCTACCGTGCCTTGCTCCATCGCCTCCTTCGAAGGCCTTCGACAAGCACCATATGGGAAAAGGCATTGGAGATGGCTGTTGCCTAACCAAAAACTCTGGTACCACTTGAAGGTTGGTGAACTGACCTTTTGTCAATGGCAGAAGCAATGGAGAAGTTGTTAGCCAGTGTAGGAGGTTACTAGAATCTCCAAAATTGTCACATCCCGAGCTGCATCGTCGGAGAGGGATAGAGAAGGTCGGAAGGAGAGCGTCTTCATGGTTTCTCTTACTTGAAATAGAGAATTCTCTTTGTTTTATCCAGAAGCCACTTGTCGCTTCATGGTTACTGCCTCACCAAGAGGCGATGACCCACATGGAGATGGCTCAAGTGGACGCATGACCTGATGCCCGGTGCAAGTCAGCAAACAAAGAGGAAAAAAAAGAAGAAAAGTAGGCAAACAAAGGAAGGGAAAGGAGTAAGATAAAAAAAGGAGGGTAAAAAGAAGGAAGGAACAAAAAAAAAAAAAGGATGAAAGGAGGAAAATGAAGAAATTGATAAGAAAGATGGTAAAACACCCTTATGCGGGGGTGTCATTAAGAGTGGTGCAAATGACTATTTGAGGATTCAATGTTCCCTCTAAATTTATAAAAGTATCATGCAATCTTTACTTTTCTTGCAAATAAAATCTTTGGTGAAATCCTGCAGTTGTTGTACCCATCACACATCTACAATATGCTGTGAAGGCTTCAAAAGGAGTTTTATTGCTGCTTTAATGGTGGCATTTATTGGGGCAACAAGAAATTTTATTTATTATTTGTTTATTTATTTATTTTCATTCTAGAAGTTGAAGTAATGATGCACCTAGAATCAGCATTTTGATCTATTTGTCTGATATCCTGTTTGACAAAGGATCAAGTGACTGTACATTGCCTATGAAACTAAACAAGGCTAAGATTGATTCAACTATGTGAGGTACCATTTTGGCTAAGATGGAGCGTTAAGTTGATGCTCCTCAGATGATTTTGGGATGAGATGATCACAGAGGAAGCAAATTGATATGGCTTTTATGTGAGACTTAAGAACAGGTGTCTTACTAACTTCTTTAGTTTGGCACAATTTTAGGTGCAGAAAGCCCTTGAAGTCAATTTCTTTTGTAGCAGGTGGTTTTGTGCATCTTCAATCTTAATTTTATTGAGGTTAGAAACAACGTTGTGTGAAGCTATATGCTTACTTGCCCATGGTAGAACAGAACGAGAAGTGATGTTATATAAGAATTGTGATAAAGAGAGAGTCAGGAAATTTTCTTGCAACTGATCAAATTCTTCAGTTCAAGAGAGAAAAGAATGCAAGAGATTATTTATTTTTTTTTTTAAATGAAGACAGAAGAAGAAAACAAAGAGAAAAGATTGAACGGAAGAGAGGAAGAGGGATGAGAAATAAGATAACTAAAAGCTGGACAACTCTGTTTGGAGTTGAAGGGTCCAGAGATGATAACCGAAATCTGGTTGGCAAAAAATGATTTGATAAAATTGCTTGGCTAGATGTGATTGCCCTTGATAGGAACAATTATAAATATCAAAAAATGGAGTGCTGGTTATGATGACACGATCTATTATTGCTCTTTATGGTTTAGGGTGGAGGTAGCATAACTGAGTTTGACTTGATTAACTTGGTTTTGAATTCCTCAGTCCATAACATTTGTATACAATCACTTGTCAGGTTTGTTATATGCTACTCAGCATACCCTGAATGACATTATTTGTTTGAAAAACAACTAGTGGAGAATGCAATTGTTGGATAAAGTATGGCGTTGCTTAGGTGATCTTCTATTCTGCAGTAGCTCAGTCTTTTTATTTTTACTTCTTTTTTAGAACAACTAAATACAAATTAAAAAAATTCATGGATGCTATTCTTTCTATATCTGGGGTTTGAACATTCTGCAACAAGTTAAGCCAAACTGCTAGCATTTTGTCAGTTATGTACTGAAAACATCCCTTGCTTGGTCTTTTTACTACTTACATTTTGGCAGTCACTAATTCATTCATTGCATTATCTCTTAGCACTTGAGGGTTTTCTAGAAGATGTTATTGAATTTATCAATCCTTTGTTGCATTACCTCAGTTATCAGGTCCCTCCATTGCTTAGAGGATAGACTGCTATCGACATAAGCCCTCTTCTATCCTTGATGCAGGACCAGGTATGTGGTATCACTGCATGCCATTTTCATATAAGAAGTTCTATGTATTGTCTAAGGCTACCTACTTGACAGGTCATGAGTCTAAAACAACGGGGTATTAAGGCTGAATTTCTTGGAAGTACTCAAATTAATCAAGTGGCTTACTCTGAAGCTGAATGTGGTAGCTTTGATGTTTGTACATGACTCCAGAAAAAGCCTGCTTGCTTCCTTCAAGGTGAAAAATTTGTCATCATATGTTGTTTGGATATAGAAATTTGAATGCCTTCCCATATTCATGCAGTGATTATGGTTTTTGTTATTTTGAAATAGGATTTCTTATCAGCGAACAAATATTAGCTACTAGCCTAGTACTAGTGGTATAAAACTGTTTGATGATATGTGTAAGTTGCTGAAATCAATTTCTGGGGTGCTGAACATGTTTGTGGCATTGAACAGGTGGTTTGTAAGGGTAATGGCTAACAAGTTGTTCTGTCCCATCAAGCTATTTCAGGTGGGTGTGGAGTGGACATAGGAATTTGTGGTGCATTTAATAAAGTGCCCATTGGTGGATGCTGTGATGGTGAAATTGGGATTTTTTCCACTAAAATGGGGAGTTCTTGTGAAATATGGGAAAAACTAGATTGACATCTATTTCTTCTCTTCTTTTAGTTATGTCTCTTAAAATCATGCACCTTCTGAAATGGTAATTTGGATGTCATGTGGAATAAATGATGATTTCTAAGCATTTTCTTTACCCATTTCCCTCTGATTTTTATATTCTTTTCCTTTCTCTTCCTCTTCATTGCAACTTAATATAACCTAATAATAAGCTGTTAACACTTAACAATTGAAAAGTATGGCATATCTAATTTTGGATAATCCTCAGCCATTTTACCTAGTTTAAGACCAAAGAATCATGCAATGGTTTGCAAATTGTTCTTCCTGCTATCACGCGTACAACGTCTGATATCTGGATGAAAGCACACCTATTCGGTAAAGATCAGACGATTCTAGGAGATTCATTTCAGCCAGGTAACTATAGGTTGACATGATAATTTAAATATAGCTTTGATCTTTTGGAAGCTAAATCATTAATCAGATATGGACTTATGCATTTGTAGTGGTGAAACTTGAAATCTAAACTTCATTCACAAGCCAAGCAATATCTCAACCTGATCTATTTGGAAACCAGCCCTGCCAATCTACTTCCAGTAGGTCAAATTGATTTAGAATCTCTGAGTGCAACTTCACTAGAAACATACATTTTGTGCCGCTTATTGTGCTTTATGTTATATTTAGAATGCAGAAAGTCATGTTATAAACTTCTGGCATGTTCTGTATGTCATACTCTCCAATCGTCAGCCCAACCTTTGAGTTAGAATTAATCATGATTGCTAGTAATTTTTTTATATTTTATATGTGACAGATATTGCACTTTATCTGCTTGATCATGCATATATAATCTTATATATTTCACATCCTTAGTTCGATGTTTCTCTCCAAAAAAGAACTGTGCTTTTTAGATTTTGATGTTAATAGATAGCACATGTATTCCCACCTTTTTTGTTTCTCAGTAAATAAATCTATCTAGTTTCTGACTTTGCATGTTTGAAGATCCACATCATGAAAAACAAAAGGAGTTAACATCATTTCCCTTTAATTTATTTTTTATTTGCATGAGTGATCTGAAATATTAATGTCTGTTTTAGTTTCCTGTTTTGCTTTTTTTTTTTTTTGAACAAGATTAAACTAGCATGTGCCTGTGCGCTTGTGTGGGTGTGAGTGTGCATGTTCTTTTGTGTTTAGGTAGGTCTGAGTAAGTTAATTTGTTTTAATATGTTGATATGTTTTTTATTGCATAAGTAATCTGTTCATTCTTTTCTAGGTTCTGGATTAAGTTGTTGAATGTGGGGATTTGTTTGTTGGCTGTTGATGAAGCACACGGCATATCAGAGTGGGGTCATGACTTCAGGTTGTCCTTTCAATTTTATTTTATCTACATAATTTGCATATGAATTCCATTTTTCGTCATACCTTGGTCTGTCTGCAATTACAAATTGAGTGTTTACTGATGATTGCCACTTTTTTAAAGCGTTTGTTGTTCGCAACTTTGGCTAGTTTTTATTACTTGGGACTAAGAAAATGTTAGGTAATTAACAGGGCCTCACATCTGCTAGGCCCTTGTCCTCTCCAATTAGCCTATCCTTTTGGAGCTTTAAGAAAGGTTGATTGTTGGAGGTCACAGATTCTTGTAAATGCATATACATATTGGAACAAATGCATACACGGACATGTGCGCATGCATGCACTAGTATTATGTATATAGGCACATGCAAGCGAACATTAAGATAGAAAAAGGCTGAGATTTATCAACAGTCTAACTGAGTGCATTGGCTTTGAGTTTGGAAAGTGACATAGGTATGAGAGAGGTAGCTATATGTCCATACATGATTTTTCTAATGCCCACACTAATATTCCATAAAAGTTTTTAAAATATATTTTTCATTAAGAATATCGGTACTTTTTATAGGAAAATCGACAAAGCCTATCCCATTTTACTTCTCTTAATTTTGTGTGTGGGCATTTGTGTTTTTGGGGTTTGTGGGGGGGGGGGGATTAGAATTGAATTTTTCTGATGCAAATTCAACTATAGCCCTTTTAAACTGAAAATTCAGACAATTGTTCTGATCTACAATATCTAAATTCCTCAGCAGACAAGTGTCACGTGTTTTAGATCTCTGTTATCCAAGCAAAAAAGGGGCAAACTAGATGGTACTAAAATAGTTGGTGAGCTGAACTGTTTTATAGACAATGTCAATAGATCTTGATTTTGAAATCTTAAAACACATAAAAACCAAAATAGAGTTGATTTGGATGCTGGTAAAAATCTAAACTATATACCAAATCAAAGTATGATATCATGCTGTAAAATTTTCCATTTGTATCTACTTGGTATAAGGGTAGGAGATTTCAAAAGGGCATTTGTTGATTTTGCAAGGGAAGCATTTGGGACCAGTACCAATCTAGCTTTATTCTCTCTCTCTCTCATATATTTATATACATACATGCATGCATACAAGGTTATAAATTTCATATATAAGGTTGTCCTACCTTTTCCATGGAACAGGATGCTCCGTGGTCCTAACTTATCATGATACTTGGAATAGGGGTTGATATGGTTGATCCAGCACCGTCAGGGTTAACGGTAAAGGAGATTGACGGCGTTCCGCTTCGGCCTTCGAGGCATCATTCAACCTCCGAGGCCCGCTTTGGCCTCCTTCAGCCCCGAGCTTGAGCCTCGGCCTTGGGCATCGTCATGGTCTAGCCCTTGGGACCAGTAGCTTATAGCAACGGGCTATCTGGCATGCCCATGTGGCCCACTACTCGCCTGCTACGGTGCGTCGCCATGCCTCATTAAGGCGTATGGTCCATCACGCATCCATAACAGTGCGTGGCCATACCCCGTTACGGCGTGTGGCCCACCACTCGCCTGCGACTACGTATGGCCATACCTCATTACGGCGTACGACACACTAGTCGCCTGCGACTGTATGCGGCCATACCTTTTAATGGCGCGCACCTGATGCAGTCGCAGCCGCTCGACACTTGTAAGGCCGTACTGGTGGGTGGCAAATCAAGCAGGACACCTCTGGCATACAGTAACGATACGGCCCGTCACTGTCGGCCCCTCCTTTTTGTCGTTATCGATGGGGATATCTTGAAATCGGTAACCTTCTGGAAGCATGGAGAGGGGGAGATCTTTGAACAGATATAAAAGCCCGCACTTGCGAGGAGGGAAGGATTCTGAACCCTAACTCTCTAACTTTCTTTTGCTAGCTAACTCTTGTTTGTTCCCGAGTGACTGACTTGAGCGTCGGAGGGTCCCCACCGAAACATCCGGTCTCCGAGGACTTTTCTTGCAGGAGTCCACGAGGAGGACCTCCGTGTCCCTGGTGTTCAAGGAAGGTGACTCGGCGTCAACAGATTGGCGCGCCAGGAAGGGGCGGAGAAAAGAAAATCTTCGAACATGTCAGCGACAACTTTTTCCCTGAACTCTCAAGCGATGGTGACGACTCGTGCGCGAGAGGTCTCCACCAGTCGTCCTGGGGGCAGCGTCAAGGGGCTGATCCGCTAGCGGTTGGCCCCTCAGCTCCCCTAGTCGACGCTCTGCACCACCACCACCGCAGCAGCTTCAAGAAGACCGACTTGCCGCCCTGCCGTACAATCCAATCTTTGGCAACGGTGGTCCAAGGCCTGTAGCATCAAGCGGTGGCTGCGCAGCAACCGGAGCCTCTCCTGTCGGTGCCCGGAGTCATCCAGCCCAACCAGCACTCCTTTCGGAGGTCTCCTGCCCAAGAAGCATGCCACCGCCGCGCTTCACCCAAGCCTCACCGCTGCGAAGCCTCCAAGAGGCCCCGGTCACCCTCTCGCCGCGCTAATGCATCTCCTAAGCGGCGGCATAGGAAGGAGGCGGAGCGCCTTCGTTAGCATCGCCGCCACTCTTCCCCCTCCTCGGATTCCTCGAGGGAGTGGTCCTTCGACGGCAGAATAGCCCGCCGAGCTGAGCGTCGGCTCGACGAGTACAATCAGCGGTTGGAGGAGCTTAGCCATCGGATCACCAACCCACCAGAGACGGACTACGACAGCCGGCCACCGCTGTCCCGCCGGATCATGGAGGAGCCGATCTCAACTCGGTTCCGCCTTCCTCAGCTGGACCCGTATGACGGGACAACGGACCCCTGGATCATTTAAAAAGTTACAAGGTCCTCATGCAGGTCCAGGGGTAATCGATTCGCTTCTATGCATCGCCTTTCCCGCCACTTTGAAGAAAGCTGCTCGAGCTTGGTACTCCCGCCTGCCGCTGCGAAGTATCGACTCCTTCCGCCAGCTGGAGAGGGCCTTTTTGGCCCATTTTGATGCCTGTCGGAAGATTTCAAGGATAACAGACAGCCTTTCTCCGTCCAGCAGAAGAGTGGTGAGTCCCTGCGGGACTACGTGCTCGGTTTAAGGAGGCAGCCCTGGAGGTCTACAACCTCGAGGATTCGGTGGCCACCTTGGCCTTAAAGCGAGGGCTTCGCCCCTCCCGCTTCGCGTACTCCCTCGACAAGAAGCCGCCCGGCTCCTACGCCGAGCTCCTGACCGAGCCCAGAAGTACATCCACGCTGACGAGGCTGACTCCTCCTGGCGCGAGGCTAGCGGAAGCACTACCAAGAAGCCGGCTCATCCAGAGTCTGCTTAAGTTCTACCCAGAAAGCCTGAGCCTCCTCGTCGACCAGACAATCGTCCCCGAGCTCCTGCACCAAGAGATGGGCCCTACACTCCTCTGCTGCCCCGATATCGCACATCCTGCTCGAGATCGAGGGCGAGCCCTATCTTCAGCGCCCTCCTCCAATGAATCCGAAAATCCCCCACAACAAGAGCCTCTACTGCCGCTACCACCGGGACCATGGCCACGACACCGACGACTGTCGCCAGTTGAAGAAGGCGATAGAGGATCTTATCCAGCGTGGCCACCTGGGGAAGTTTGTTCAGAGGAACAGCCCGGGAGCTCCTAGCCCATCAGCGCGCCGCCCCGATGATCGATAATGCTCCAACCGAGAAGACGGTGACGATGATTTCCTGGAGGGCAGGCGGCCCACTCAAGAGGCCAAGGGAGAAGGGAGAGTTAGATTCTGTAATCCCTTTTTCTAAAAGGGACCTAGAGGGGTGGTCAATAAAAATGATGATAGCGTCGTTGTGTCTATGACGATAGCTAAGTACCCTGTAAAAAGAATTTTGGTTGATAGTGGGAGCTCGTGGATGTTTTGAATTATGATGCTTTTGTTCGCATGAACCTGTCACCCGACCTTCTTCAGCCTGTTACCACTCCCCTGATGGGGTTCATCGAAGATTCCGTGAAGGTCGAGGGGGAGATCACTCTTCCTGTCACGGCTGGCATGGCCCCGCGTCAAAGCACAGTTTTCATGAGCTTCCTGGTGGTCCGGGTGCCTCTCGCCTACAACGCCATACTCGGAAGGCCCGGACTTAACCTTTTGGATGCCGTAATCTCCACCAAAAGGCTCCTAGTGAGATTCCCAACCAGCGAAGGGGTTGGGGAGATGCCGGGGAGCATAACCCACCGCCACTATGCTGCCACATGGCCCCTAGCCCTCAGGGAGTGATGCCCACACCTGCACCAGAAGGGCTAGACCCCCGAGACTCGAAGAAGAGGGAAGAGCCAGCCGAGCATCTGTTGTCCTTCCCCTTGGGGAGGACTCGGCGTAGACCATTCAAATAGGGGCTCTGCTTTCGGAGGAGGCTCGCAGCCAGCTCCTTGCTTTCTTGCAAGCCAATGCCGATATCTTCGCCTGGTCGGCATCCGACATGCCAGGCATTCCGGAGGAAGTGATTACCCACCAACTCAACATCAAGCTTGAGTGCTGACCTGTTCGATAGAAGAAGAAGAGCTTTGCTCCAGACAGATAGAAGGCCATAGATGAATAGGTGCGCAAGTTGACGACGGCCGGATACATTCGCGAGGTGCACTACCTCGATTGGCTGGCGAATGTTGTAATGGTCCGCAAGGCTAGTGGGAGTTGGCCGATGTGCGTGGACTTCACCAACCTCAACAAGGCGTGCCCCAAGGACAGCTTCCTACTGCCTCGGATCGATCAGCTGGTAGATGCTACATCCGGCCACGAGACCCTCAGCTTCATGGATGCATTCTCGGGGTACAACCAGATCAGGATAAACCCGGCTGATGAAGAGGCGACCTTTGTCACCGAGAAGGGGATATACTGCTACAAGGTGATGCCGTTCGGGTTGAAGAATGCAGGGGCTACCTACCAGAGGTTGATGAACAAGGTCTTCGGGGACCAGATCGGGCGCAACATGGAGGTGTATGTGGACGACATGCTGATCAAAAGCACCCACGCCACGGACCATGTTGTTGACCTTGCGGAGACCTTCGCCAACCTGCGTCGGTACTGAATGAGGCTGAACCCCGCAAGTGCGCCTTCGGGGTTACGGCGGGCAAGTTCCTGGGCTTCATGGTGACGCAGCAGGAATTGAAGCCAACCCAGACAAAATCCAAGCCATCTTAGATATGAGGCCCCAGCTAATAAGAGGGAGGTGCAGCGTCTGACTGGGAGGGTGGCAGCCTTGAGCCGCTTCATGTCAAGGTCGGCAGAGCGGTGTCTGCCCTTCTTTAAGGCACTGCGCAAGGTCAACAGCTTCGAGTGGACAAAGGAGTGTCAGGAAGCTTTCGAGGAGCTAAAGAAATTTCTATCTACTCCACTGTTGTCTAAGCCGAGGAGCGGGGAGGAACTCTTTTTGTATCTAGCAGCTTCCCCGAGGCCGTCAGCTCCGTGCTTGTCCGCATGGATGCCAACGGGGTGCAAAGCCGGTCTACTACACCAGTAAAGTGCTTCACGGCGCCAAGACGAGATACTCTAAGACTGAGAAGATCATCTTTGCCCTGGTGGTCTCAGCTCAGCGCTTCCGACCCTACTTCTAAGCTCATCCGATCGTAGTGCTCACGGACCAACCACTTCGGACTATTTTATCCCGTCCTGACACTTCCGGTCGGTTGGCCAAATGGGCCATCAAGTTGGGGGAGTTTGATTTATCCATTCGGCCAAGGCCTGCAATGATGTCCCAGGTGTTAGCCGACTTTCTGGTCGAGTGCACTTGGGCAGAGGAGCATCGGAGGAGTTGCACCGGAGGCGCACATGGAGTCCCCTATGGCTGAGGGGGTGGAGAAAGAAGACTGGATCCTTCATGTGGATGGAGCGGTAAATTCTCAAGGGAGTGGAGCTGGACTTATTCTTGCGAGTCCTGAGGGGGAGGTGGTAGAGTATGCCCTCCGGTTTTTGTTCCCAGCCACCACCAACCAAGCGGAATATGAAGCCTTGCTGGCAGGGATGAAGCTAGCCAAGGAGCTCGGTGCGAAGCGTCTGAGGGCCTTCACGGACTCCCAGCTTGTCTCGGGCAGGTCGCTGGGGAGTACAAGGCTAGAGACCTGATTATGTCCCGCTACTTGAGCAAAGTGCAGTCTCAAGCCTCTCGATTTGCATATTTTCACATCAGCTACATTCCCCGGGCAGAAAATGCCAGGGCTGATGCGTTGTCCCGCTTGGCCACTTTGACCGATGGGACCTTGGAAAAGACGTACGTGGAGCATCTGCAAGTCCCAAGCATTGAAGCGGCAGTGGAGGAAGCACTGCAGGTCGAGCATGAGCCCTCCTGGATGGATGCCTACATCCGATACTTGACCGATGGCACCCTCCTTGAAGACCTGGCTGAGGCCAGACTGCTCAGGTGATGGGCCCCGAGGTTCCTGATGATGGACGGGAAGCTCTACCGAAGATCATTCTCATACCCGGTCCTCAAGTGTGTCGGGCCTATTGAAGCTGATTACATCCTGCGAGAAATCCATGAAGGCATATGCGGGAGTCATCTAGGGGGCAGAGCCCTAGCGTACAAGGCCCTGCGGCAGGGGTATTATTGGCTGACCATGAGGGAAGACGCGGCCGAGCTTGTCAAGAAGTGTGATAGCTGCCAGCGCCATGCCAACATCCAGCGGTAGCCGACGTCTCAGCTGACCCCCTGGCGGCACCTTGGCCTTTCGCCCAGTGGGGTATGGACATCTTGGGGCCGTTCCCTCCAGCCTCCGGTCAGCGCAAGTTCCTGCTGGTGGCTGTCGACCACTTCACCAAATGGATCGAGGCTGAGGCGCTTGCCAAGATCACTGAGAGTAAAGTGAGGTCCTTCTTTTGGAAGTCTATAATATGCCGGTTCGGGCTCCCACATACCCTGGTCACCGACAACGGCCGGCAGTTCGACAATGCATCCTTCCGAGGATTCTGCACCGAGCTGGGCATCCTTCAGCGATTCACCTCAGTAGGCCACCCTCAGACCAATGGTGCGGCCGAGGTGACCAACCGCATTATCCTTCAAGGACTAAGAGCCCGGCTTGATGACTACAAAGGGCGCTGGGTGGAGGAGCTTCCCAACGTGCTATGGGCCTACCACACAACGCCACGAGTCTCCACCGGAAACCCCCTTCAGCCTCGTCTTCGGATCTGAGGCGTTATTCCTGTGGAGATCGGCGCCCTGAGCCCCAGAGTGGAAGCCTACAGCGAGGAAGACAACCCGAGCCAATTGCGGGCTAATCTCGACCTGGTGGAGGAGCGGGACCGGGCGCGACTCCGGATAGCAGCCTACCGACAGCGGACGGCCAAGTATTACAACGCTCGCGTTCGCCCTACCTTCTTGCCGGGAGATCTAGTCGTTCGCCAAAGTCTTAGCACCGAACTGGGAAGGGCCTACCGGATCAAGGCGCTCCGCCTGGAGCATACAAAATAAAGAGCTGGACGGAAAGCCGCGCAGATGTGGAACGCCGACAACCTCCGTCAGTATTATCAGTAGTTCACGCTTGTATTCTTTTGGGGCCCTTGCCCCGCACTTGAAATTAATAAAACAGCATCTTAGTCCTCCACAAAAAGCCTGATAGCTCGACATGGCCTAGTGTACCACTGGCAGACCGATGTACTATCGGCTCTCAACAAAAAGATGTACTGGGAAGGGCCATACCGGATCACCGCTAGACATGCCTCCCGTTTTCTCCTCGACCCGCATTGTTTTTGGAGTTCTGTGATGAGAGCGAGATATGGTGAGTGGCCTCAGGATATGCCTTCTTCTTTTCCAAGGACCTACTCTTTCTTTTGGAAGGAGGTCAGTGGGCGTCTGCCAGCTATCAGGAATAATATCTCATGGATGATTGGTAATGGAACTGGGGTGAAGTTGTTCATGACTTATGGCTTTCTGATCTTCCTTTTGAGAAGTGGCCTACTTTCATCAGTTCAGAGGTCACCAGTCAAATGAGAGTCTCTGGATTTCCCAGGACGCTCTTGGTGCATTACTACGGTGATGCGGTTTTTTGGTGTGGACTTGCCCGCCGGATTTTATCTATCCCTCTAGTTGATAGTAGGATTGAGGATACCAGATTATGGAGGAGATCTTGTTTTGCGAGGGCTCCGTCCAGGGATCTTTTGCCTATCTTTAGGCCTCAGTCTCTTGGATCGCGAGGAACTGCTTGGATCTGGAAGCTCCCAATCCACCCTCGGCTGCAGCTCTTTCTCTGGAAGCTTGAGTGGAATTGTCTCCCTACATGTTTCTTGCTTTCTGGTAGAGGTGTGGATATTCAGCCTATATGCCCATTGTGTGGCGGACCTATTGATCATGCCATCTTTCAGTGTTTTAGAGCTAGACATATTTGGAGGATTGTGGGTTATCAGATCTGTGAGGATGTTTCCAGTTCGCCGCGGTCCTCTTTCCTCAGTGATATAATAACCAGCAGCGGGGTACAGTCTGGGCTGCTACAGCTTACCAGATTTGGTTATCTCGCAATCAGATGGTCTTCACAGATGACTTCGTTCCCCCTCAGCGGACTGCTCGGATAGCTATATCCTTCTAGCTCATGATTTTGATATATCTGGTCACTGGGGTTCCCCTGCTACTTCGGTAGCGAACCGGCAGACGGCTCAGGGATCAATGATGGGAAAGCCTGATGGTGGTATGTTGGCGGCTGGAGGTTTTGGTCTCCTTGATTCCTCTGTTCCTATGGCCATGCGGCGTGGCCGGGATTTCTTTTGCGGTTCGATCCCTTCATGCTCAGAGTCTCTTTATTGAGGGGGACTCTCTTACGGTCATTCGTTGGCTTCGACATCTCCCTCCGACTAATCCTCTTCTTCTGGATAAAGCTTCTATCAATGTCGCGAGGCCAACCTGATTGGATTGCGGCTGGTTTTTGGATATGGAAACAAAGACCCGATGTACCATCGGATTCAAAAAAGCCCAATGTACCATTGGCATCGAAGATCCAATGTACCATCGGATTCAAAAGCCCAATGTACCATTGGCATCGAAGACCTAATGTACCATCGAATTCAAAAAGCCAATGTACCATTGGCAGCGAAGACCTAATGTACCATCGGATTTAAAAAAGCCCAATGTACCATTGGCAACGAAGACCCGATGTACCATCGGATTCAAAAAAGCCCAGTGTACCGCTGGCAGACCGATGTACTATCGGCTCTTAACAAAAAGCCCAATGTATCATTGGCAATGAAGACCTGATGTACCATCGGATTCAAAAAAGCCCAATGTACCATTGGCAACGAAGACTCGATGTACCATCGGATTCAAAAAAGCCTAGTGTACCACTGGCAGACCGATGTACCATCGGCTCTCAACAAAAAGCCCAATGTACCATTGGCAACGAAGACTTGATGTACCATCGGATTCAAAAAAGCCCAATGTATCATTGGCAATGAAGACCCGATGTACCATCAGATTCAAAAAAGCCCAATGTACCATTGGCAATGAGACCCGATGTACCATCGGATTCAAAAAGCCCAATGTACCATTGGCAACGAAGACCTGATGTACCATCGGATTCAAAAAAGCCCGAGGCCAGCTCGGCATGAAAAGCCCAGTGTACCACTAGCAGATCGATGTACCATCGGCTCTCAACAAAAAGTCCAATGTACCATTGGCAACGAAAACCCGATGTACCATCGGATTTAAAAAAGCCCAATGTACCATTGACAACGAAGATCGATTCAAAAAAGCCCAATGTACCATTGGCAACGAAGACCCGATGTACCATCAAATTCAAAAAAGCCCAAGGCTAGCTCGGCATGAAAAGCCCAGTGTACCACAGGCAGATCGATATACCATCGGCTCTCAACAAAAAGTCCAATGTACCATTGGCAATGAAGACCCGATGTACCATCGGATTCAAAAAAACCCAATGTACCATTGGTATCGAAGACTCGACCATCGGTACCATCGGATCTCAAAAATGTACCATTGGCAGTGAAGACCCATGCTCAAAAGAGCCCATCGGCACTTCGAGGCTGATGTTCCATCAAGACGACGGCCCCAGTCTCGACCTTGGCGCTCCCAAAGGTTCGGTCCTACATGGCTAAGTTGCTCATGAGTGGGGAGAAACTGCCCCTCAGTGTCGATGAAGCCCCTAGGGGTCCCACATCGGCAACCCAAGGGCTCGGAAATGATACGTTATTGAATAAAAACAGTTTCATTAATGAAGTGTTTACAAAATGCCGACCGAGTTGGACTTGATACAAAAAAAATGTAAAGTAAAAGAATAAAATCAAGGTTCGGCCGCAGGCTCGCCATCCGAGGCCTCATCAGACTCTTGGTCCGGCTCGATGTCCATGACTAGGGGGAGGTTCAAAACTCGGGCAACTTTCTCCTTGGCATCGTTAAACCCCTGGACGTAGAAATCCGCATTAGCTTTAACCAGCTCGTGGGTGAAGTGCTCCGATGCCTTGAACTCCTCCACAGCCGCGGCAGCTCTGGCCTTGGCGGCTGCCTCCACCTTAGCGGCTCGGGCCTCCCTCTCTGCAGCCAGAGAGGCTGCCGCCGCCCTCCTTGGCGTTTACCTCTTCCTCAGCCCGCTTCGCCCGATCCTCGGCCGCTTGAATGGCTGAGTTCAAGTCGGCTATATGAAGGTTTCAGGCCTCAATCACGCCCTCAGCCTGTGAGCTGGTTGAGCGCCACCCGCAGTCGGTTGGCCTCAACCTCGGCTATACTCTCAGCCTCCTTTATTTTGTCGGCGCACTCGGCCCTTACCAATTCCAAGGCCTTCTCCGCAGCCTCGGCCTGGGCCTAGGCATCCTCGGCATCCTGTTGGACTTGGCGGGTAACAGCTTCCCCTTTGCCGATGGCCTCCCGAGCGAGCACAAAGGAGTTGGTCACCTGCGCTCAAGGTGTCAGCTATGCAAATTGTTTAAGAGCTCTAAATCAAGGGCAAAGGAAAAGTTACTTGGACGAGGGTTGAGAAGACCTCCCGGAAGAACCTATTTGCTCCTAGATTCCGAAGCTCCTCCTGAATGTCGGGCTGAACGACGTGGGACATGAGTTGTTCAGCCCGGCGCCCATCGTTTATTAAGGAGAACCCGCGAGGGGTCGGCCCAGCCCTGCTCCCCTCGGCATTTCCGACGTGCTTCGGCTCGGCACGCGGTGGGCTGCTCGTCGATATCTGTTTGGGGGGTGGACTTGCTGCCCCTGATGGTCCTTCCCCCCAACTACTGTCTGCTTCGGCCGAGGTTGGTTTGTGGGGAGCCTAGGGCTCCATCGCCGCCGGCTCCACCGTCGCCGGCTCCTCCGTCGTCGCCCCTTCGACCCTTGCCCCTTCTGGCAGGGTATCAGCTGTCAGATCCACCTTCGGGACTGGTGGAGACTCACGTTGCTCGGTCGGCGGAGATACCCGCACAGTAAGACGTTTCGAGGCCGGCGCTTGCTGCCCCTCTTTCAGGCCGTCCCGAGCCCTCATCCTCTTGACCGCGGCCTTCTTGACCATGGCGGTCGGAGGCTTCATTGCTGCACAGCATCAGTCAGAGTCAGTAAAAAAAAAAGAAGAGAGAAGGAGGAGGAAAGAGCAATTTGGCTAAGTGCTGGGGCGTCTATTACTCACCGCTCTGTGTGGTAAGGCCTGCCAGCCGGAGGTTGTGCTCCGACATAAGCAAGTTGTATCTGGGGATGTCGGCAGTCAATAGTTGCCCCAGCGCTTCTTGATCTCCTAGGAGGATGGTGGAGTTCATGTTGGGTCGGAGGTCGGGATCCCCCCACCGGGACTTGACTTGATCAAGGTCAACAAAAAAGAAACGGGATTTCCATCCCTTGACCGAGAAGGGAGAAGTAACTTGAGGACGCGACCGGGTCGGGGCTGGAATAGCCACCAACCCCTCTGCTGCCTGAGGGTGTAAAAGCAACGAAAGAGGGAGAGTCGGGGGGTGATTTGGAGGTGGTGACAAAGGATAAGAAGGGCACAAATGGTCCGAAGGGAGTTCGGGACCAGCTGAGTAGGAGTTAAGGAGTAATAGTCTAAAAGGTTGATGAAAAAGGGGTGAAAGGGTAGACGAAGCCCTAACCTAAGGGATATTTCGTAAACGGCCACTTTGCCAGGCCGAAAGGAGACCGCCCTATCATCGGGGGTCAGAAGGAAGAGCCCGACGTCTTGGGGTACGTGGTAACGGGCCCTAATCTATGCTAAGTTTTGGCCCGTTACTATGGAGGCGGTCTCCGTCGGAGATTCCGCCTTCGCCCTTGTGGAGGTGCCGGCCATCGCCTGGCGCCTTCTCGCTGGGGCCTGGCCGATCGCCGCCGAGCGTCCCCTTGCAGGAGCCTTGGCAGCAACCGATCGTTGGGACAAAGGAAGATGGTCCTCCGGATCGAAGGACCATGAAGAAGAGGGAGATGGAGAGGCACGAAGCCTCGAGGGAGAAATACGGTTGTCGGAGGGAGCAGAAGAAGTCCAAGATGGCAAGGAGGCCATGACAAAAGTTTGGGAAAGAAGAAGGAAAGATCGGGAAGGACAAAAGGCTAACCTGGAGAAAGAAATGGCGGGGGGCGATTCTCAGGTTGCAGAGGGAGCAGAGGACTAGAGGAAGAAGATAACTAAAGCAAAGTGACGAGTACTCAGACTTTGCCCGGGTTTTGTCAAGTTTCAAATCGTCCCGCCTCGATTTGCCAGCCATGCGGACTCCCGCTATAGGCTGGGCCGCCTTGGCAGGCGTTCGGCGCGTGGAACAAACCGCCTCCGGCCAATGATGGGACATCGCTGACGTCAGCGCCATGATGGCGGCCGCTTTTTGCGAATTTCAAAAGGACAACCCCGCCTCGAGGGCGATCGTGGCAGATTGGACGAACAGTAGCGACTGGCCCTTCACATCCCCTAAGTCGCCCGCGCTAAGTTATCGCAGCATCCAGAGACACGTGTCCGGGAGCAGTTGGCAGCGGACGGGGATCAGCCACTACGGAGGTGACACCCCTTTCGCTTCGCCAGGGTGGACCTGCTCCGTCTCAAAAGCGAGGGGGCATCTGATATGGCTGATCCAGCACCGTCAGGGTTAACGGTAAAGGAGACTGACGGCGTCCCGCTTCGGCCTCCGAGGCATCATTCAACCTTTGAGGCCCGCTTCGGCCTCCTAGGCATCATTCAACCTCCGAGGCCCGCTTTGGCCTCCTTCAGCCTTGAGCTTCAGCCTCGGCCTTAGGCATCCGTCATGGTCTGGCCCTTGAGACCAATAGCTTATAGCAACGGGCCACCTGGTATGCCCACGTGGCTCACTACTCGCCTGCTACGGTGCGTCGCCATGCCTCATTAAGGCGTATGGTCCACCACGCGTTCATAACAGTGCGTGACCGTATCCTATTATGGCGTATGGCCCACCACTCGCCTGCGACTACGTATGGCCATACCCCGTTACAGCGTACGATACACCACTCGCTTGCGACTGTATGCGGTCATACCTCTTAACGGTGTGCACCTGATGTAGTCGTGGCCGCCCGACACTTTTAAGGTCGTACTGGCGGGTGGCAAATCAAGCAGGACACCTCTGGCGCACAGTAACGATACGGCCCGTCACTGTCGGCCTCTCCTTTTTGTCCGTTATCGGATGGGGATATCTTGAAATCGGTAACCTTCTGGAAGCATGGAGAGGGGGAGATCTTTGAACATGTATAAAAGCCCGCACTTGCGAGGAGGGAAGGATTCTGAACCCTAACTCTCTAGCTTTCTTCTGCTAGCTAACTCTTGTCTGTTCCCGAGTGACTGACTTGAGCGCTGGAGGGTCCCCACCGGAACATCCGGTCTCTGAGAACTTTTCTTGCAGGAGTCCGGCAAGGAGGACCTCCGTGTCCCTGGCGTTCAAGGAGGTGACTCGGCGTCAACATGGGTGTATTAAAACACATTGATTGGGACAGTTTTGTCCAAATGCTTCGGATGACAACTAGTTTCGGTGTCCCATGGTACATCCCACTAGGATTTGGAACCATGCATGTACATGCGTTTTTGGGGGGGGGGGGGGGGTAGAGGGGGGGAGAGAGAGAGTTTGACTTAATTATACTTTAGAGGATCTCCACTCCAATCTAGTTAGGTCTAGTTTTGAATGATGAGGATCCCACAAGGATGATGTGAGCTATTGAATATGATCTCATACCTCTAAAATGCTTACACACCAAATTTATATGATATAGAGACTCTTAAGTGATGCATTGAAAGATCAAAAAACATGTATTATTTTGTGTTATTTACATTGTTCATTTTTTTAATCCCTTGATGCATGTGCTAGAGGTTTTTAAATCAAATGATTTTTGGTGTTCAGGTATTTTAGAGGTGATGGATCACATATA
Organism: Calamus simplicifolius; assembly: GCA_900491605.1. Taxonomy (NCBI): domain Eukaryota; kingdom Viridiplantae; phylum Streptophyta; class Magnoliopsida; order Arecales; family Arecaceae; genus Calamus; species Calamus simplicifolius. Next base: position 622,965 of record UESW01004665.1, on the reverse strand, counting down.
ATGACTCAAGATCATTAATGTAAGAGCCCCATGATGCAATGTAGACTTGACTATATTTGACTGGATGGTCCACTCAAGTAGAGCTAAGTCAAGCGACATACATATAGTTCTCTATAGTTCAAATTGAAATGTCATAGAAGTTTGTAATACATACATACATACATGATCTCCTATTAAAGACTATCACTATCATGCCTAGATGATATCTAAAGTACCATTCAATAAATTACCTCTGAATTTCTGATTTATTTGATTGTATATTTTTTAAAATAAATTATATTGAAGTTCTATATAGTTCCAATGGAAATGTCATAACTCAAATTCATCATTATCTTCTAAAAAGTTAGTAATGCCATGTTATTAAAAAAGATATTGGCGATACTGTTCTTAAACTATGACCACATCTTAGTGCCCTTTAAATGTTACAAAGTAACTTATAGGTGGTGTGACTCCTTTCTTTTTTCTTTTCCCTTGGCAGACTCCATATTATTCTGGCAGATGCTTGGGAAGTGATGATGGATGAGGACTATATAGGGATTATCCTGGCGCTGGCTTTCTATATTATTTTCTATATGTTGTGATTGTCTTTGGAGTCATTGTCTGATATAGTGACTCTATCTTATAGTATTAATTCATCATGTAATTTCATTGAAATGTTGGCGTCCAGTATGCTCTTGCCCAGGGTCTACTGAATTGGTACTAGGACCCATACTGGAATCAATATTGTATTGACACTTGGTACACATTGGCATATGCTGGTTTCATACTAGTATGCCTTAAACCTTTTTTTAAATACTTTATTTTGTCATTATTTAATGTTTCGAGACAATATTTTAATAATTATTTGGATTAAAATCCATTTTTCTACGTTATTTCCATCTTTTTTTGAGGATATGATCAATTAATCAATAAAATAGAGAATACAATGCAATACATGATGCATAAAAATAATACATATAATTGAAAATCGATAGATCAAAATTAATATAAAAAATTTACATTGATACACAAATTATGCTTCCTTATTATATGAAATATAAAACTTGGCATGGTCTCCCTTCATTTTTCGTTTTTGATCCATTTTAAGCAACAAAAAATAGAAAAAAGTGAGGGAGTAGGAGAAGTGGACGATTCTTACCTGATTTGGAGATGAAATCCATGTTTTCTCTAGCAAAATCTCTGTTTTTTGGACTAAAAACAAGTTAGCCAAAAAAAAAAGGAAAGGGAAGGGGGCAAAGGAACCTCATAAGAGTTGACCCTAACGCATGAACCGTGCTGTTTTTGCCCTGGTTCTGTTTGGTAGCGGCTCTGAACTGATCAATTCAGCATGGTTTGGTTAGTCACCTTTGTTGGTAAGATTTCTCAATGAACATAACATGCTATTACTATCATTAGGTTTTGAAGCCTAGTTTTTGTTTTCCTTTAATTTTCATGGATTCTAGGTATTTTGATTAGATATTTGTATACCAAAACAGATGCTTTTTATGTAAAGTTTGGTAGTTTGCTTTTGTTATATGACAATCTTGGTTTTTGTTGGCTTTTTGATCCTCATGTTTGCATACCCTTATATATACTATTTTTGTTATTTGGCTAATCATGATTTAGAAATCTGTTGTCCCTTTTTGTCCTTAATTTTCTAATTGCTTTATACTTCTTAGTGTCAATAAGAATTACGATATCCATATTAGACAATTTCTAAATATGCATTGTCATGCAGGAAGGAATACAAGCAATTGCATACATTACGTGGCCTTCTTCCAAGTGTCCCTTTTGTTGCTTTAACTGCCACTGCCACAGAGAAGTATGCATTATCATTTTGCAAGGGCTATGTTCAGGGTAGTTTTAATACTGTTTGTGGCACTATTCATAATATGATGTGCAATTGATCCATGTTTATGTTGAAGACCACAGGATCTTGTTTTCGCTGGGGAATTTTGGTGTTCCTCAGTATTTAGTTTTGATAATTGTGCATCCTTGGACATTTTATTTCTCTCCTGGTATCTTTGTATATTTATGTAATACTATGTGCGCAGGAATGCTTATGCAAATTCTTACTCTTGTTTATGTGGAGATGCTTAATAGATGTTCCATTTTTATTACTCCATTTAGCCTTGTTTCATGTTGGTACCATTTTAATCTTCAGGCTGGCACTCTATCATGCCTTCATTGGATCTTAGAATATAAATTGCCTTTTGCAATCACTTGATTTAATCAATGAATTCTTCATATTGCTGTTCCAGAGGAGTTGGTGTTAGTAACAATGAGATTACTTGTGTTGCTTTCTTTTATATCAAGTTTCATTCTTTCTATTACTTTTGTTGTTTTCTTTAATATCAAGGTGCATTGTTGCTTTTACATTGTCTGGAAACTTCATGAGCCTACATCCGATCCACATTGATCTTCACTGTTGAGCTGCAATAATGTTTATTTTCATCCCATTTCTCAGATTTATTCTCATTCTAGATAAACCAATAAACTGAGGTAGCTTCTAAATGATTGGAGATCAATATGCTGATGGATGTGCTTGGAAATAGGCACATTAGCAGAGCATGAACTGAAATCTGTTTTTTGTTGCCAATATTTGTAGAAATTTACTAAATCCTCCCAGAAGAAATCAAAACCTTGTAAAAGTTGACCTGTTCATATTAATTTGCTGGAAATTCTTGTTTTCCAAGTTTTAGGGAACTTGAGATTTTAGCATTTCTTATAAATGATACTACCTTTCATAGTTCTTGTGAATATTTTACCTTCTTGTTGTGCTTTCTTTTTTTCCTTCTTTATTGTTGTCATCCTTGTAGCTTCTAATCTCACATTAATTTTTATAGGGTACGGAATGACATTGTCTGCTCATTGAACCTGAATGATCCTTACATTGCTATTGGCTCATTTGACCATCAAAATCTTTTTTATGGCATCAAATCCTTCAGTCGATCTCTGTCGTTCGTGGATGAACTTGTAACAGAAGTTTCAAAATACAATGCTAATGCTGGTTCAACTATCATATATTGTACAACTGTTAAGGACACAGAACAGGTTTGGCTTCCTATCTTCATTATTGATGTCACTTTTCATATTTACCTATCTATCTGTACTATCTTTTCTGTATCTATTAATCTATGTGTCTTCTTAAAACTTCTATGTATGCATATACATATATAAATTCTTAGATTGAAAGAACACAACACACAGATACATGCTAGAAGTTTTTCTCCTTAAACCTCTGAGTGTCTTTCTTTCTATACTGTATGTAATCCTCAGGCTATAATTTTCTATGCAGTAATGGCAGGACACAAGAACATGTTTAGTCATGAAATATAAATAGTCTGCCTCAGAGCATAATGTATGGTCAATGCCCATAAGGAATTCTAGCATGCTTGAATTAGGCACTTTAATCAGCACAGCTTCTTTAGGAACATTTGTGCCAAAATTGCTGAATGAAAAAGAAACATGAGTTTTTTTTTTTTTAAGTATACAGTATGCATCAAGGGGTAAAATAGTATGTTCTCCCCAGGGCCATCTCAAGCATTAACATGCATTTTCAGAGGTCAATCTTTAGTGGCATTGCTCAAGAGGTTTTCATATATGTATACACGCTACATGATTCGTCATTAACTAGTTGGGCATCTAGCCATCTAGTTTTTTCAAAAGCATGTCATAAGAAGGGTTTTAGTTCTAAATTGCTGGTCTGTAGCTAATATGAGAAGCTCTTACATTGATTTAGTAGCTATGCAGATTTTTTTCAATTCTTTTATATTGCAATGTGGTGTCCACAACACAAGTGACCATATTTTTTGTGTAGGGCTTGTCATTTATTCTTGCATATTTTGAAAGCTAGCCTGTCATTCTTATGGTTTTAGCAATTTTGATGAGTTCTGATTTTTTTAATATTTTTTATATTTTTTTAAGTGTTCAGTTTCTTGATTTTTTGTCAGTTCTGTTTCAAGTTGGCTGTATATAATCCATAATTTCATTAAGGTAGATTGTGATCGAGGATGCTCCAGAAGATTGAAAAGGTAACAGAATAAGTATGTGAACCTGCTATTTTATGAATTAGAGATTTGGTCTTGATTTTTTTGATGTTTTTGCATGATTGAAGTTTTGAAAGTTGTTTTCAAATGAAAGGTAACGATATGAAATGAGAACCTTAAGAGAAGGGAGCATGTTCTTTTTTTATCCTATAAGATTGCTGTGATTCAAGGAAATCACTTTTCCCTCTTTCTGTTGCAATATAAAATGCAAATAATTAAAGTATTATATTATGTTTTCCCAACTAAGACTTTGTTCATCTCATGACCTATCATTTGAGATACATGCTTTAACAGTATTGAGTACATATCATGGTGGTCATCCTCTGAGTGGGTTATAGGTCAGTGTGTGTTTGAGCTACTGTCCCTACTAATGATCACTGCATGATTAGTGCAATTGATTTAATCTTTGCTTCTCAAGTTTAATTGTTTAATAACTTGTCACTCTCTTAGATCCTTATATCCAGTCTATCAAATGCCTTATGGGCTTCCTTATGAAGACTCTTAAACTTGCTTGCTGATTGTTCCAAGTTTGAGGATGGCTGTCAGTGATAGTTTGTACACTTAAATAGTACTCAGATGACTCAGTGGGGGGCTACAGCTTGTTGTTGATGTTTATGTCAGGGCTGCTGTTTTGCTGTTGGATCATTTGCATGTTTGTTACCATCCAGCCTTTTTCTCTCAAAGTTTTACATGATATGCACAACAATAATTACCATCATTGACAGCACGTGTCTAATAATTGAGCTTAAATTTAGGAAACACATCTACCTTTCATTTCTCTTGTTAATACCATGTTCCAATAATTTATATTAATTGATATCCTCTGCTAAGAAGCTTATTGTCGATGATGCCGTGACACACAGTCCTTGTATAGTATAATGTCATCATCGCTACCAGAATTATAGTGATAATAACATCAAACCGATATGTATGGATGCAAAGAAGAAGCAATACTATACTTTTAATAAATCAACTCATACTTTTTTCTTCCTTTTTATTTTTATTGCATTAATCACGTGCAAAATCTTTTAAAATCCATTAACAATTAATAATAACAATCTTACCTTTATTAATGGAATGTTAAACAAATTTGAGTTTTAATTCATTGAATTCGTGAGACCCGGAAACCAACTTACTATTTTGAGATGAGGATCTCAATCTAAAGCATAAATAGTAGTGTTTGAGAGATAAAAAGTTGGTGGATTATGGAAGGAATGCACGGCGATATTTTTAAAATATTATTATTTTTAATATTAAAATCTATCGACTCATAAATTTTTTTCCTTTTTTATTTTTACTGCATTAATCATGTGCAAAATCTATTAAAATCTATAAACAATTAATAATAACAAATCTTACCTTTATTAGATGGAATGTGAAACAAATTTAAGTTTTAATTCATTGAATCAGTGATAGACCTGGAAACCAACTTATTATTTTGAGATGAGTCAGCCGATCTCAATCTAAAACATAAATAGTAGTGTTTGAGAGATAAAACATTGGTGAATTATGGAAGTCAGCCGATCTCAATCTAAAACATAAATAGTAGTTTGAGAGAAAAACGTTGGTGGATTATGGAAGGAACGCACGGCAATATATTTTTAAAATATTATTTTTTAATATTTTATTTAAATCAACCCATGATTACATAATTAATATCATTGTACCGGCCTTGAAATAAACCGCACCTGCCTCAGTCCACGTTAACTTATCCTGAATCGTTGGCATAGTACAAAGCGATAATTCAAAATCGCTGAGAGGGTAAGTTCCGTCCATGGAAAAGAACAGAAGTGCTCGGGCCATTAAATAGGCTTGGCTTGGATCGCGAAAAAAAGTAGAGGCGAAAAAGAATGCAGTGGTCTTGCAAAAGCGTGAGAACCACGTTAACTTCTCGGACTCTTATTATTGCACCTTCTGTCCTTATCTTTCTCTCTCCCTCCCTTTGCTCTCCCCATGAATCTAGGGGTTTTCTTTCGTGTCCCGCTCTAAATCCCGTTCCTCCAATTCTTGATCTTGGGGTGCCATGAGGGAAGAATTTGCTTCTTTTGCACATTTTTTTTTGGGGGGGGGGGAAGGTTTACACCCCATGGTTCTTGGGTTGGATTGGGAAATAGCTAGGGTTTCTGGCTCTGAATTCGAGGCTGGAGACCCGTTCTAGAGTTTTGGTTGCGGTTTTGTTGTTGAAGGGGTAAGTTTAGCGATGTTCAGGCCGCAGAAGAAAGGATGGAGCCGCTGGTTTCTCTCGCCGAGGGTCAGGGATGGGTCGGATGTTGCTTCGGCGCCGGTGAACACCAGGAGTGCTGGTGCGGCGTCTCTTGCGAAGGCAAAAGGGAAGAGTTTGGTGGTGGACGCGCTTTCGCTGCCACGGGCTTTGCTGGGAGAGAATGATAGTGATGTGGCGAGAGGTGCTGGAGACGTGGTATGGCGGAGGTTCAGGGTGGCAGGGTTGCTGGACGAGTCCGTGCTTTAGAGAAAGGAAAAGGAGGCTCTTGTTCAGAGGATATTGGAGCTTGAGGAGGTTAGTGGTGCTACGAATGCCTTTCTCGTTGATTTTGTACCCGTTCCTCTGTTTTTATTCTCTAATTTAGTTCCCTAGGTGATGTATTGCAGTTTATCTTAACAAGTTGGAGTTCAGCAGAGGATAAATAATAAGATTGCCATTTCTTAGGTGTGTTTCTGATAATTGAATTGATAGTTACATCCTTATGTAAAATTATTGTTGAGAGGAGTACTTGTGTGCAAAGTCAGAGGTACCTGGAAACCTTAAACTTTTGATAACTTAGTTTAAAGGCTAACCTAAAGAATGCCTTGATAGCACAACAAGGAAAGTAAGAAGATATTGTGACTTGCTAAGGGCTCTACCTGTCCATCTCAAATGCCAATAATTCTTTTACAGTATAGATGAGATTGTAGTAACTGATCTAAATTTGGATTTATCACCATAAGTATTGTAATCAATACCTTTATTGAACATGCGTATAGTTTAGCTTGCTATGGAAATTTTATAATACTATTTCTATTCACCAAGATGATCTATCCAATCACAGTGAGGATAAAGTTTTATATTTTAGAGGGTTTTTTTTTGTTGGTGGTTTGGGTGGGTGTTGGTGGTGGTTTCTTTGGACAGTGATGTCTTGTGTGAGTAAAAGTAAGATATTTTAGTTCAAAAACTTAAATATACTTTAAACCCTATCCAAATTTAGCTTGGGCCATTCTTGACATTCAGTATGTTGTTTGTATGGCATGACCAAATATGCTACATGCTTGGTCTTCTTTGTTGGACTTGTAAGTCATTGTTGTATTTGATGAACAGCATAGGTTTTTTATGAAACCCGGGCAATAGAAAGATCTTTTATGTAGGAAAGAAAAGCATGACATAGGTTGGGAATGATGTTGGAAACATGTTGGAAGCAAGGGGAAATCCATCTATTTATGATGCTAATATCTTTAGTTTTAATCACCACTAGCTATACATGGTAACTTTGTGATAAATCGTCTTTTCATTACCATATAAGCGAGAAAATGTGAAAAAGTTGTTGGTTCTAGTGTCTAAGCATTTGGTAACTATCAATTGATTTCCATGGAAAGATGTATGTATACCTTAGGAGATGGAGCACCAACCTAATTTGGTGATGCTCACTTCGCTTCGGCATGCCCTTTTAAGTTAATTGTTATGACATAATGAGGATGAGATGTTGAAATGGTCCTTTAATAGCTAAGTTTACACAGGGTGGACATGATGAAAATTTACGTTACCATAACAAGGGCCACATATCGGCTGCTATTAAAGATCTTGATTTAGAAGGTAAGCAATAAAGGTAATAAGATTTAGGTTTAGTTATACAAAGATTGTATATGCATCCCCACTTAACTAGCCATCCATCATTTTATTTGTCAATCTATTAACACGTTGAAATGAGTGTTTTTGATTGATAAACTTTTGCATTTTTTTGTGAGTAGGGCTGCATATAGATTTGGTTAACCCGTGACTTTACCTAGATCTTGACCATTTTTTATCTATCCAAATCCATATATGAAGATCCATGGGTTGTTCGGGTTAAAAAATTGGTTTCGGTCTAAAATCTAGGTTTGGCTTAGATCTTGTATTTTCTCTCCAACCTGATCTGACTGCTATATCATTAGGTCGAGTTTAGATCAATAAGAAATGGGCCCAACCCATCAAGAACCTAGTTGAGCCTGCTCAAAAAATCTGAATCGTATGATCCTTTTATCCTCTACTCTAATTATCTTTTGTAGTTGATCCCTAATTTAAACTAATTTCTCTTTGTTCATCTTAACAGCCAGATTTCTCATCTATTTTTCACTTAGTTATATTTAAACATTCATAATATGTTGTTTGTTTTGGTGTATCCATAGCCTCAGTTATATCAATATTTTTTTTTGAAGAATTGTAGTTGTAAATTTAAGAATGTTCAATTACTTGGATAAAATTAAAAATTTTAAATGAAAATTTAGTTTTTATGGGTTCTTTTTAGTTTTATGTAATATTTTTAGTGAATTTACGACTCAAACTGAGTAGGAGGAAAAAGATTCATATAGTTGATCATAATTAGTTTGGGATTAAGGCTTTATTATTATTATCCATTTTAAATTTATATTTAATTATTTATTGTTAGGTTTTAGCTATAAAAGAATAATTAGAGGCTTGATTTGAATTGCAAATTCAACCCGAACTAGTTTTAACTTGAAACCAAACATTTTGGATTAGGTCTAGGCCATACTTGACCTCGACCCAACACAAATGATCAGATGGGCCAAAAATCTATTCACCAAGATATATTAATCATCTTTCTGCCTGGGTTTCATAAAAAACCTATGTTGTTCATCAAATGCAACAATAACTCGCAAGTCCAACAAAGAAGACCAAGCATGTAGCATACTTGGTCATGCCATACAAACAACATACTGAATGTCAAGAACGGCCCAAGCTAAATTTGGATAGGGTTTAAAGTATATTTTAAGTTTTTTAACTAAAATATCTTGCTTTTACTCACATAACTTCATTAAGGACATCACTGTCCAAAGAAACCACCACCAACACCCACCCAAACCACCAACAAAAAAAAGAGAAAAAAAACCTCAAGTATAAAACTTTATCCTCACTGTGATTGGATAGATCTTAGTGAATGAAAACAGTATTATGAAATTTTCACAGCAAGCTAAACTACACGTATGTTCAATAAAGGTATTGTTACAATACTTATTGTGATAAATCCAAATTTAGATCAGTTACTACAATCTCATCTCTCAACTCTAAAGATTATTAATATACTGCAAAAGAATTATTCGGCATTTGAGAAGACAAGTGCATTTGAGAAGGACAAGTAGAGCCTTTAGCAAGTCAATATCTTCTTACTTTTTTATGCTATCATGACATTCTTTAGGTTAGCCTTCAAACTAAGTTATCAAAAGTTTAATGTTTTCAGGTGCCTCTGACTTTGCACGCAAGTATCCTCTCAACAATGATTTTACATAAGGATGTAACTATCAATTCAGTTATCATAAAGACACCTAAGAGAATGGCAATCTTATTATTTTATCCTTGGCTGAACTCTAACTTGTTAAGACAAACTGCAATACATCACCTAGAGAACTAAATTAGAGAATAAAAATAGAGGAACTGGTAAAAAATCAACGAGAAAGGCATTCGTGGCACTACTAACCTCCTTCTCAGGCTCCAATATCTTCTAAACAAGAGCGTTCTTTTCTTTTCTCTGAAGCACGGACTCGTCCAGCAACCCCGCCTCCCTAACCTCCGCCTTGCCACACCCCACCTCTCTAGCACCTCCTGCCACATCACTGTCATTCTTCCCAGCAAAGCCCGCGGTGGTGGAAGTGCCTCCGCCACCAAACTCTTCCACTTCCCCTTCGTAAGAGATGCCGCACCAGCACTCCTAGCATTCACCAGCGCCGAAGTGCCATCCGGCCCATCCCCGACCCTCAGCGAGAGAAACCAGCGACTCCATCCTTTTTTCTGCGGCCTGAACATCGCTAAACTTACTCCTTCAGCAACAAACCCACAGCCAAAACTCTAGAACGGGCCTTCGGTCTCGAATTCAAACCAGAAACCTCGCTCTTTCCCAACCCAAGAACCACGGGGTATAAACCTTGCCCCCCAAACTAGCAAAGGAAGCAAATTCTCCCCTCAGGGCCCGCCAAGATCGAGAATTGGAGGAACGGGATCTAGAGCTGGACACGAGATGAAACCCTAGATTCATGGGAGAGCGAAGGGAGGGAGAGAGAAAAGGACCAGAGGTGGAATAATGAGAGCCCAAGAAGTTCTAAGCTTTTGCAAGACCATCGTAGCCTTTTCGCCTTTACCTTTTTTCGCGATCCAAGCCAAGCCTATTTAATAGCCCGAGCACTTATGTTCTATTCCATGGACGGAACTACCCCTCTCGGCTATTTTGAATTATGCTTTGTACTGTGCTGATGGTTTAGGATAAGTTAATGTGGACTAAGGCAATGTAGTTTATTTCAAGGCCGGTACAATGCATATTAATTATGTAATCATGGGTTGATTTAAATAAAATATTAAAAATAATTATATTTTAAAAATATATCATCGTGCGTTCCTTTCATAATCCACCAATGTTTTATCTCTCAAACACTATTATTTATGTTTTAGATTGAGATCGGCTGACTCATCTCAAAATAGTTTTCGTTTCCGGGTCTAGAACGGATTCAATGAATTAAAACTCAAATTTGTTTAACATTCCATCCAATAAAGGTAAGATTTGTTATTATTAATTGTTGAAAATAAAAAAAGAAAAAAATTATTAGTTGATAGATTTTAATATTAAAAATAATAATATTTTAAAAATATATCGCCGTGCGTTCCTTTCGTAATCCACTAACGTTTTATCTCTCAAACACTTCTATTTATGTTATTGATTGAGATCGGCTAACTCATCTCAAAATAGTAAGTTGGTTTCTGGGTCTATCACAGATTCAATGAATTAAAACTAAATTTGTTTACATCTAATAAAGGTAACATTTGTTATTATTAATTGTTGATGGATTTTAATAGATTTTGCACATGATTAATGCAGTAAAAATAAAAAAAAAAAAAAAATTATGAGTTGATTTATTAAAGTACAGTATTGCTTTTTCTTTGCATCCATACATATCGGTTTGATGTTATTATCACTCTAATTCTGGTAGCAATGATTACATTATACTATACAAGGAGTGTGTGCCACGACATCATCGACAATGAGCTTCTTAGCAGAGGAGGAGATGATTGGCTGAAAAAGAAGATTCGGATCTAAGCATTGTCGATGGACTAAGAAAGATGGCCGATGAAACGAGATCAATAAAGCGAAAGAGTGAATGAAACTAAAGAAGGTTTTAAGATTTAAAAGTTTATCATCCATCACAATTCCTTCAAATAGCATTACAATAAAGATGACAGCAACTAATGGGGTAGGGGATATTCTTCAGCCTTAGAATGCAACGATCAGTTTAGCTCCTCAGAAAAATCAAATGGCCAAAAAATCTTTATTGATATTGATTTAATCATAATTTTTATTAAAAATCAAAAAGTACCATAGCAAAATATTTAAAGTATCTATAATTTAAAATTAAGATCAATAATTTATTAATAGAAAATGTTTGCATTTAGTGCTGATGTATGCGATGTTACCACGATATTAAAAGGTAATATGGATGATAAATGGTATTTGAAGACTAATTAATTTTGTAGAGTTTGTAAGATGATAACTCAAGTAAACAATTAAAACTTGCTGGTAGGTGTAAAAACAAGAATAAAATCATGATATATCTTTGTTCATCTATTGAAATAAACTTTATTAAAAATTAATTCATTGATTGCTTCATGATAATTGATGTTGTTATTTTATCATCGTCTATTAAAATAGATAATATCTTATATGACATAAATGCCAAATAAAACATATAATTCATTTTGCATAAAAGAAAAGATTTAAAGTGATTTTTTTCTAAATTAAAAGAAATTATCATGTGATGAAGCAAAGAGTCCTGCCCATGATATATTAGCTCGCATAGGAATGTGCATGCATTACTCAAGCAATGCAAATTGGATTCCATCATCAAATATTTGTTTCATAAATACTTGTCATCATGCGAATGTAAAGCAAACGATTATTTTCTAAACAACAAAATAATATAGAAGTTATTGCAACATGGAGTCATCTTAACCATATTTGTTAAAATCGGACCAAACCGGTCGGTTGAACCGGTTAAACCGGGATTCAAAGGCCAAGCCGATCTAATTCTAACATAAAAAAAATGATATGTAAAGATTCGGAATAACCCGGTCAATCCGTCTGGTTCATCCATGAACCAGTCAACCCGGCCTGAATCAGGTCATGGGTTTATCAATGCTGTTTTAAATTTTTTGGCCTTTGACATTTCAGTTGATGGCAACCTTTTCTTCATTGGAATGCTTGCAAGTTTTATGGAGGAAAAAAAATCATGCAAAGAAGAGTATTGATGAGAGGAGAATAAAAAAAGGAAAAAGGATGGAAATATAGAAATTTTATGGGAATCAAGATAGGAAAGCATAGACATAAAGAGAAAATAATGAAAAAAAAGAAAACTCATATAGAAATATTCTTTAATTTTTTTTAAGAAAAAATTAAATCAGACTAATTGGGTACGTAGATTGAAAGTAAGCAAATTTTAGAGATTAAATAAGATACAAAAAAAAATTTCTGAAAAGAAGAAGATTATAAAAATTAGTATTTAAATGTTTATTTTATTAAAAATTAATTTTTATTAATATAAATATATATTTATATTATAATAATTGAATCGATGGTTCATTCGTTGACCCAATGGTTGAACCAGTGACTTGAGCCCTTGGCCGGGTCAATGTTCGCTGGATTTGACAACTATGATTCTTAGCTCTGGTTATTCCTTGGAATATTCTAATATGGCCATAAAGTACATCAAAATGGTATTTTTGTCATTTCAACTGGTGCAACATTACTCGATCTAGGAAGATCGGAGCTCGATGACAAAAATACCCTCATCTTGTTTCTTATTACCAAGCCAGTCGTACCCAATGGAGCCGCTCCCTCGGGTGCTCACACGGCTCGCATGGAACCGCGAGACCTGATGATGCGGTAAAACTTGAAAGCAGGCAAGGGTATTTGAGTAATTTTATTCTAGGATGGACATAGAATATGTCATGGATTACATTCCTGATTCGGTGTGCGAGTGTGTGGACTGGGATGGCTTTGCTAATGATGGATAAGCGTACAGGGAGGAAGTTATAAGGACTCAAAGATGGGCGTCTCCTTGTCCCATGTGCACCCACTCCTTTTGCTTAGCTTTTTCAAGATACTTTTTTCCCCTATTTTGTACTAATGGCTGGCATTTGGCCATTATTCTCTCATAATTACCATGTGTGAAGGATGACACTTGTCCTATATTCACAAGCTCTTCATAACAAAAAATTAAAAAATAATAATGATTTCTAAAATTTTTAAGGTTTTATTTTGATGATCTAATAATAAGCCAATAACATTAAAGTCCTCTAATATTAATCTCTAGATGTTAGTATTTTGCCGTTGCATTTTATTTCTTATTATTGTAGTTGATGGTGATTATTTTATTTTTTATTATTATAATTTAGAAATCTTAATGGATGCTTATGTGCTACAATGAAATATTAAAGTACAAATAAAAGTAATCATAAGTACTATTCCATGATACTAAAGAAAAAAATTATTTATTTTTCTTTTTATTTATCATATTATTGTAAAAGATATGTATTTTTTTGCATGTATTTTTTCTTATATAAAATAACATATATTTTTGCCTTGCTAAAAGAGGGAGAGAGATTATTTTCGATCAATAACTTGAAATAATATAAATTAAAAAATATAGAGGTATAATAAATTGTTCCTTCATAAATTTTTACCAACTCTAATGCATTCCCCACATTTGAAAACTTGAACTTTAGAATCCTAGGAGTAAAATAAACATAGGATTGCAGAAACATTTTTTCCTTTTTACAAGTACTTCATTTGAAATTAATTCTATAATAGAATTTAATTGAATTCTATTAATAGAATAGAATTGAAATAATTTTGTAATATGTAATAGAATTCATGAAATTGGAATAAATCTTAAAACGTTAGAATTCAAATGAATTCTATTATTTGAATAGATCAAAATGAATTGAATAATTTCAATATTACCTCATTAAATAGTTTTCTTTTATAACTCTTATGAATTGTTGATGCTTCATTATCATTAAAAGAAAATATTGGTATGGTATCTTCTGCAACTAAGTTGATCTCATTAAGAGTCAATAATTGATGAATATTATTCATATTTTTTTATTAATTATTTGATATTTTATTATAATATGGAATGAGAAAGAGGAAGTTGGATGAGAATAGAAAGCGTTAAGTAGAGATATTTTAATTTTTTTAAATGTGTTAATGCTAGTTTTTTAAATTGCATCAATTCTATGTCAACTCTGATTATATAAAAAATTATTATTATTATTATTATTATTTTGAAGGCTTTCTATATATATATATATATATATATATATATATTAAAAGCATCGGGGAATCGCTTTAAGACGGAGGAATTAAACTGAAATTCCAAACGGGTTGGAGGTCTACTCGGGCTTCTATGAGAATTCCAAATAGGCTTGCGCCAAGATCAGGTGATGGGTTCATCACGATGGATTTAACGATAGATTTCATGGCACCGCGCTGAGCGCCGTCGAGAAGGTAGTTCCCTACCGGTTCCTAGGTTTCATCTTGCGAGTTCTCGTGATTTAAATTTTCATAGTTTCGTTCGATTAGAGTTTGAATTATTGCATCAATGTTTCTTTTTAAATGATTTCGTTGGACTTGGCGGTCTTATATTATTCAGTGATAGGATTTCTTCTTGTTTACCTGTCTAGATGAAGAAAGCGAGCAACTTTTTCTTATCTGAATTTTTTTTTTCTCCTTTCCTTCATATGCCATAAAAAGCAACAACTGTTTCTTTTCTCGTTGTTTTATGTTAATTTTGTTCTCTTGAGCCTTGCTTGTTCTAGTTTTCACAATGGGATCTGAAAATACTAAGCTTGCTGGCTTTTATTGCCGTGATTGTGTAGTTTAGCTTGGTTAGATCTCGAGTTGGGCTTGCTGTTTCTGCTCTTGATGATGTTAATGGATTTGGATGTGTTATTTTGTCCTGTGATGGAATATATCGTTATATGGCTGTTTTGTGAGTGAAAGCAAGCACTTCGTTTCCTCCCTCCCCCTTTTTTCAGATGCCAAAAGAGTACTTGGGTGGTGCTACTTTAAGTACCTTTTTTTCTTTATTTTGTTCCTTTATGTTTTGTCTGTTATATCTTAGAAGATAAGATGGCATGTGGCATTTTCATTATGAATTTACTTCAGATGGTGTCTTATGCCAATGATAGTGATGATAAATTTGTAAGTGCTGTGGATTTGCTATGAAAAGTTTATGTTTATTGTATAAAATTAGGAAGTAGCATGTAATAGTTTTACACTGAGTGCATTGATGGCCTCATTTATGTAAGAAAATTTTCTGAGGCCTCTTCATGTGTGATTTTATGTAAGATAGGTAACAAAACTATCTCTAAAAGATTAGCTCATGGCATTGCCTGGTTTTATATCTGCATGTATTAATTACACAACCAAACAGTACTTGCTCACCCTACTGTTACCCTGGTGGCTTAAGCTTTAGATATCTAAAACAAGGCCTCTTACAGTCACTTCCAAGACAAGATAGAACAGGTAGTGAAAAAAGAAAGAAAGAAGAAAAGATAAAAACACCTTCTCTAATGGAATGTTAGTTTGTTAATCTTAGCTAACCTATTAAAAGGAAAAAAGATTGATAACTTTTCACTCACGCCTCCTCGAGAAAGAATTTCTTAAGAAAACTATGAAAGAGAACTACTTAGAAAAGGCTTTATCCAATAAGAACGAACTCCAGTGGGAGAATAGGATGAGGGGACCTCAGGTGGACCCTGTCTGAAGATTAAAGGACTTTGCTTGAGAGCATGTATTCTACAAGAGAGCTCAGTGTGACAGCACTGCCAAGATTTCCATCCTTTTGTGGCCATATGATGTTAATGGTGACCTTTATCTACCATTTGGGGTAACTTACCCAGTCATGACACTGAACATGTGGAGGGTCACATGTGAGGTTTAGCCCTATATGAAGTAAATTCAGGAAGAAAAGAGGTTGATAAGCTGTGGGGTTTAGTAAGGTTCCAATATGTTCAGGTCCTTTTGGTATTATGATTCCCTGTTCCACAAAAGAACATGAGCCCCTTTGGCCATGTTCTTATTTCTAATGACAAGAACATTGATCCTATATATCAATGCTCACTTTAGGCTCTTTTTATTGATTCTGAAATGTTGGTAAATCTTAGCTCATCCCTGGTTAAAGAAACAATCTTATACGATGGTGAGAACACGGAAATCAGAAAATGCATTTTTTTAGCATGTAGGATACAAATTTTCTTACTATTCTGCAAGTTGATATGATCAATTTGATCTCGGTTGGTGGCTGATCAACTTGGACTAGTCTCTTGGGCTGTATGTATCCAAGGTTTCAGTTGTTAAACAATAAATGATACTCCAACTTATGGTAAGGAGATGCAAGCCTCTCTTTAACAAGGAAATTTTGGAACTAAGGCTTACCTAGTCAGAATTACAAGGGTTTTTAGATGCCACTGAATGTGATTTATGGCTTAGAATGATGTCATTTGGACATGCTTGTGGAGGCAATGTGGGGGCAAATGGACTATGTAAAATGAGCTCTATGATCCTGGTTTTTTCGTATACCCTCTTTCAACTTGACAACTCTGAAGGATAATTTGGGCACATGTGGCAAACAAACCTTTTGGACTGCACATAACAAGCAGATTGCTTTTCCTTTTTTTTAAATATCTTATCTAAAAGGAATTTAAAGAATTTGGTACCTGGAAACTGGAAGCATCAGTGGATTATGAAAAACTATCAGTTTTAGAACATACACTAAATGATGATCCATGTCGATGTCCTTTGTTGGGTTAACATTCCCCACCTTTTCCCATCTATCTTTTCAAGGGATGTGGGTTGTTTTATTTATTTATACGTCTCCATGACCAATAGATCAAGTTACAAAAACTGGTTCACCATCACTTTGCCATCATCCATCGTGCATGAGGTTTAGCTTCCTTGAGCTATACCACCTGTTTGAATAATGGGAATTGACACCTCTCTTTGTGATAACAACCCTTTATTGCCAATCATCATGGCCACCCTGCTGTCCACAGAATAATCACAAAGTTCGGGGATTATTTACAATACTATATCAATAATGTGCTTATAGCAGAAGATAGGAAACGACGTTAAATCACTTGTTTGTGTCAAAATTTCTGAATTTGGTCGGGCAGCACAAGTCAGATGGATGACCAAAGCATGTCCAGATGGATATCATCTCATTCCTTGCTTTGATAGGCTTCATCAACTTTGCCAGATAAAATAAACTGGTGAATGGAAAAAACTTTACAATATTTTGTTGAACTTCCTCCAGTCTCATGACTGTTATCTCAAGCTGGTATTTTGTTTTGTACAGACAAATAAGATAAAGGTTAATGATCCCATTGTTTTCATTAAAAGGCTGTTGAGACCATCAACCCCAAAAATTAAAGAACATTTATGTCTATCATAAAGGTTGAAGCAAATCTACAATCATATCCTTCATGGGGTACCAAAGATAATGTAAGAACACAATAAAAATTGAAAAACACCAAATCTACCATTTCTCACATCACTAGTTAGAATTCGATCTGTTTGCATCCTCTAGGATCTTTGCCCCCCCCCCCTTTCTAAGGACTAGCAGTGCTTATTGTTTTTGCCTAGGTTCAAAGGTGCTAGAAGAATTCTTGATTTGTGAGTATCATGGTTAGATGGGTTTCTGTCAGGTCTCAGATATTCCTGGTAAATTTATTCTTGCTTGAAGTTCACATGAATGAAAATACTACAAATTG
Organism: Calamus simplicifolius; assembly: GCA_900491605.1. Taxonomy (NCBI): domain Eukaryota; kingdom Viridiplantae; phylum Streptophyta; class Magnoliopsida; order Arecales; family Arecaceae; genus Calamus; species Calamus simplicifolius. The sequence continues at coordinate 604,914 of UESW01004665.1, read as the reverse complement.
TATTATTCTTCCTATCACCTACTGCAAAAAGGAGAGGATGGAAAGTATGATAAAGGAAACAATTCGGTTCTCTAATCTATCAATCCACAGTTGGTGATGATGACCTTGGAATACGGGCGATTAAAGCCTCTCTCTGCGACGACTGCCCTTTTATCACCTATCAACTTTGCCACCCTGCCCACCACACAAAGAAGCATCAGGTTTGTGAAAATATACTAGCTCAATAGTTTCAGTGCTCCAAAAGTGCACTTACCTGAAGTAAGGGGAACCTGTGTTCTCTTGAACAGTCTTGACCTTTGAAATTTTCTCCACAACATCCATTCCCTCCACCACCTTCCCCACCACCAGAGTTGATGCATCTAACTCTGGTGAATCTTTGGTGGCTATCGAGAACTCAGTCCCATTCGGGTCTGTTCCAACCTCCTCCTCATCGATTTCCAGCTTCCCTTTTCTCGCCACCAGTTTCAGCTTTGGTGGTGGTTTCGCAGGGTCTCTGATCACAATTGCTAGCGAACCAGCTATATTCTTTGTTCCAGAGCACTTCTTGTTTGCTGCCTCCCACTCTGACACCAAACTATCTGCCACCAAATTGCTTCCAGTACTCTTTGCAAGCTCGGCATCAACACCATAAGATCTGATCCCACCATGCTGGATGTAATTGGGCATGATCTTGACAAACTCCTTTCTTCGGTAGCTAATACCAGCAGCACCAGTGACCAGAGCAGTAAATCTGGAGGACCCAAATGGTGTTGTGTCACCATACAGCCCAATGATGATCCGACCTGCTGGCTCTCCATCAATGGCGACATCCAAGAATGCTTTCTTTGTGGTTGGTTGGTTGGTGCAGTCATCAGTCATGGAACCTTCTGGGGAGCTAATGCTAGTGCTTAGTGCATCACTGTTGGCCTGCGCTTGGGAGGATGAGAAGTAGGTGGCTAGGAGAAATGGAAGGGTGGAGCCACTAATGGCAAGGCCTCGGCGGGAGATTTTGCAGCTTTGTCTGGCAGCTCTAGCTGCTCTGATATGGGGATGAGGGGGTAGTAATGGGGGATGGAATTGGGGTGGTGCGTTCAGGGACTGTAAGAGCTGCCCCATTCTTTAGGATGTTTGTCTTTCTTTTAGGCCATTTTGGTCCTCATGCTACTATTATCTTCTTATCATGTTGCTTTCAGCTAGCTTCTGTTTATCATATTGCAATTGCTTTTTTATATTTGTGTGGTAATGGCTCTAGTGTTTGTGGATAAGGTGATAGGAAATCAATCCATTTTAGTTTGAATGGAGCCGGTAGCTGGAAAAAGAAATGGGTAAAGGTGGCTCTTCATCGGTCTATTTCTTCTGCAGTGGAGAGAGAGATCATGGTGTATTAGAATGAGATAAAATTACTCTAACCAGATTCTTTTAGGAAGGACTTTTAAGCTTATGCTCTTCCATTTTACCCTTGAAATGTTATTCTGTTAGTTTATACTGTAAAAGAATTGGTGAATTCTGGCAATTGTTTGTATTGGACCTCTACCTTGATTATATCTGAGGGGTGTTTGTTTACAAGTTGTTCAATATTGTTTAGTGTTTTGAGCTTTTGTAAGTTCTATATGCCAAAAATATTAATATCAATATCTTACAAGAATGATACACTTTGACTATATATCAAATCTCATATTGATCGTTCCTTGCTTTGGAGACAAGCATCACTCTGACAAGCAGCAACCTCAGGCATGCAATGTTCCTTTCCAAAGCGATGTGTTTCGGATTTGTTTTCACAGGCTTCCAGTAGAGAATATCTCAGGATACCAAGAACAAATGTGTGGCCCCAAAATTTGTGGTCCTCCATTGATGCACCTCCAACAGGAGAACCCTACAAGTGAGTAAGGTTGTGGATGTAACACCTATCTGATCTAACCCAAACTTTGACCCATGTTTGATCATCATACATGTATAGATTGGACCCAATCCATCTCAAGAAGATGAAACAGACTTCACCATAAAAATTATCTTAAAAACTGAGGCTAGTCCATGGAACTTATGTTTGATGGAGGAGTATATTTATATTAGAGTAGGTAAGAATTTATTTGCTTGATTGTTACAAATGGAAGCATCCATTCTTTGATTACAGGCTCGGCTTCTCCAGGGGCCACAACCATGTTGTTTTGTTTTCTGTTTTTTTTTCCCCCCTAGGGTACTCAAAATATAGTCATTGAAAAACAATAAATGCTCGCAGGATCTGTTCTCATGTGACTTTTTTTGAGTTCCTATGGAAGAACTGCATATGGTAAATATAGGCATCGAGATCCGGGGGCCCTTCGGCCGACTCCTACATCGGGAGCTTGATAAGCTTGACCTCTAAGAGCGAGATCAGATACGAGGGGATACTCTACAACATTAACACCGAGGAGTCGAGCATCGGGTTGAGAAACGGTACCTTGAATCCCCTTCTTTTTCTGAATTTTTTCTCCCTGTCTGTGATTCGGTCATGGTGCCAGAAAGTTGGGATTTTTTATTTTTTTTGGAGCTTTTAAGGGTTTTTGGTTGCTGGCTTTCTTGAGCGGGATGGATCTAGGGATTTAGATTTTGCCGGCCTCAATGTGGATTGGATGGTTTAGCAAAAATCCTTTATTCAATTTTTTAATCAATTTTTTTTTTTTTTTGTGTTAGGGTTTTGTTTACGTTGTCTTGTAGTTTAGAGAGTATCTGGTTTCCTACTTGCTGGCGTTTCTATTTATGTTTACATTATTCTTTTTCCAATCAGGGTATGATTTTTTTGCCTTTTTTTGTTAGATTATTATAGAAGCATTATTTTTCTTAATGTGTTTATTATGTCTCGAGATTGCTTTTGTTTTATTTATTATTAAGCAAGGCACTTTCAAGTTTCGTGCTTTGATTTGATCACTTGGAGGTGTTATAACAAAATTTACTTATGGCTCAGCCTGGGTTTTTGATGTCGGTATTACATTGCTACATCCATTTGTAGCATGCTTTGAAACTCCAATGCTTCACATATAATAAGAAATTTACCGGATGCAATGTATTACATTGTGGCCAATAACTTAATTTAATTCACTCACGTTATCTGATTCTCAAGGAGCATAGGCTGATATTTTGCTCCTCACAATCATGAGACCACCTTAAAGTCATATTTCTTATGTCCCTTAATAGCATCTCCACTTTTCTATCTCAATATTTATTGCTTGGGAGTCGCAAATTTGAAATGGCCCAATATTAGATCTTTTTGACTAACCAAATTTTAGAAATAATTGAGGATAAACAAAATGCAAAATATGCTCTTCATTTTTACTTCTACTATTTTCACTTTTTCTGCTTGGAATTTAGCGTTTGTTTCACATTTTTGCTCCTAATGAAGTTGTTATACTGATTTTGTTGAGTAATTTATCATGCAATTTGCTCTGTTAGTTTAATTTACAAGCCTACTTATGGTAATTGTGAGCGAGAATGGGATTCATGCTAATGCCTGTTTATAAATAAAAAAATAAGGTTAGGCCTGCTGCTGCTTTAACGTTTTATTGTGCTTGATCATCAGCATTGATGTCACTTCTAAATTGGCTAATAACAAAATATGAATATATTGAGATCCCAACAACCATCAAATTGTTGGTTAGGCCTCCGAAACACTTGTTTAGGAGGGGAGGATCTATGATGCCCTCCTGTCTCCACCAAGCATGCCTCCTATCAATGTTTCCCCAAGTTGCTTAGCCTCCATTCTGGCCTTTGAACACACTGCTTGGTCATATAACGCTTTATGTGGCAGTAGATAATCCACACCAAACAACCCTACAATTGAGACAACGAATTAAATCATGCTACATCTGGGTATTGTATTTACAATCTCCGACGTAATAAATGCAAACAATATATTATAATAAGATGTTCATACTCTCTTGCACAAGCATAAAAGGACATCAATAATCCAAAACAAAAGTGGATGGCCTCGTGCCAACAAGAAGCTCAAACCATCTAGATCAATTCTAAGGCCAGTCAACATTTCGTGCTCTCTAAAGCCATCCACCAGCAATTGTATGGGATCAATCGGGCACTCAAAAAAAGTTAGCACACACCTTGTTATTTGACAAGCTAATCTCGCAATTTGATAACAGTTTAATCTTTGGCCCATTGGAAAAGCACTCATCAATCAAGCCTACATTATGTTGGACCAATATCAAGTGGTTGATATGATACTATCAGAACAAAATTCAAGAGAACTTATATCGGCAACAAAACAATTCACGAACAACCGGCCATAAATGATAGCATAACAAATCCAAAAGCTTAAATTAAAAACAAAGATAGGAATCTGAACACGGGAGACATCAGTAAATTGATTTCTGTTTGTAGCATACAATCCTGGCTACGGGGATCCAAACAAAGGAAAAAAACACAAACCCAATGGCTTAAACACAATAAAAAGGATTGGTGACCAGAGCAGAGCATCTAGAACCTGGAATCATGAATATGCTGCACTGTCCTTGATACGATCGTGTTAGTTGCCATGAAGCATCAGCTAAATTTTACTGCAAGAAACAAAAAAGAAAGAGCAACGACTATTAATGGTACATCCAACTCGACAACTAACATCCATCCCTCAGACATCAAAAGAACAGTTGGTGCAGTGCAAGGTTTCGCATCCTAACAGCAAACCTTCAAGGGCTAAAGAATCTAAGATAAAAAGAAAATCATGCCCTAGATACTCGGGACCTTGTCACGTTGTGAAGAAAGTCCACAGCTTCTTTCTTATGGATGCATTATGTTTCTCAGCATTTTCATCATAATCTACAACAACTCCATCTTCCCCACTCAGCCCGTTGAACTCCACCATGATGTCACCATCACTGTCCACGAAAAGACAACTAATAACTCAGGTTAATTGGCATTATACCTATTAGCTTGAAAAAAACAGTAATATAGTCAGCCTAATGTCTTGAAGTAGCTGGGAAATAAATGAAAAAAATCCTAGGTGCTTCTTCCTAGGAACAGACATGATCCATAGAACTGTCATAGTGAGAATAATATAATACTTTTGTGAGTAATGCACGTCTAAACAAGAATAAACAGAAAGTACTCTACTCTTTCCTTCTTAAATGTTCAAAATGCCACTGACATGCAGACTTAAATCACTTACCTGACAACTAAATCGTAACATTTGATGAGTATTTAACAAGTGCTATGCACAATCCTTTTCAAGGCAAGTGAGAGAGGAAGAAAACTGGACACTAGAGAGGAAAAAATGAAGGAAGCTTGTCCTTTGAAAAAAGAGAGAGGAGGGGAGTGGGGAAGCACAAGGCTTGTGCTCCCTCCAGTTGTGTTGACCATGCTGCGAAGGCTTCAAAATTATGGCATATGGTTTCGCATGTCTACCTCTTAGAATTCTCATATCTAGACAGCTAAACGTGGGTAAATTTTTCAGGCCCCCCCAAAAAAATATTCTGTAAGATATAATATAACGTTGACAATACCTCGACAAGGTTTACAATAATAGCTATTATAACGTCATTAGTCTTAACAGTTTCAGCCCCCTATCATTTTATACATAAAATAGTAGAAAAAAACCAATGGCAATCATTACAGGTAATCTAGCATTATAACATTCCACAATATTTTAAAAAATCAAAGTTTCTGAACCAGTTTTCCTCGAAAAGAGTTTGCACCACCTGATAAAGTCATAATTGTTTATTAAGTAAAAGTAATTTGAAAAACAATGACCTCATTTTTGTCCATTATTTTCCATTATAACCATTATAACAGTCTTAACAGTTTCGGTTGGGGTCTGTCATAATGGAATAATGTCATAATCGAAACCCTACATCTATTTTGAGAAGAATTGCAACAACCAATTAAGAAAAAAAACAAGCGAGAAGATACAAAGCATTTCTAATAATGCTAAAGTAGTCAGCATGCCAATGCAATACAAGAGTGACAGAAGAAAAGTAAAAAACTTTACCTAGACAAGCTTTGAGACATCTCACAAACTTTCATGATTTCTTCCACTATGAATTTCTGCATCATATGCGATGTTTTTTTGTTATCACCATTAATACCAGATGAAGGTTCAACAACTAGCTCCCGTATAGAAGTTCCTTCATCATTGCCACCTTTTATAACCTTATTTTCAGTTGACTATTGAAGGCTTCCTATCTTGCGTTCTTTAGTCTGATCAGAGATTGTTTGGGCTGCTACAACAGTGCCCACACTAGCACAATATTTAGATACAAATTTTTTAGCATAAGTCTCTTATTATACAATTTAGAAAAATAAAATGCTCATAAACAGAAAGCAAAACTATAATATGGAATCCATAAGCAAAAAGTTTAAATTCAAGCACAAGGATGCACCTACAGAAAATTAATCAAGGGAGAACAAAAAGCAAACTTAGATGAACGAGAGCAGAGCATGAGCAATGAATCAGGCTCGGTTGACAAAATAAGCCTCAGCCTAGCTAGCACAAGGGCAGCTTAGTTCGGGCAAAATATCAATTACATAGATATGTAACAGGTCAAAAAATTTAATATATCTAATATTGCTTTCACAAGCAGATCTAGGCAGAAAATCAATGAGTTAACTGATCCTGAGCTAATGGGTACAGTCAACTCCATAAAAGTAATATCCTTTACAGTAAGTTAGAATAATCTATAATTAGTCTTAGTTTTCAAAGAGCTAAGAGAAGAACCAACTAAGCCTCTTAAATTTGAGGCCAAACAGAACCAAGCAATGCATGATTCAGCTCAGCTTGTTATTGCCCCACATATCAGTTAGCCAAAATTTAAAAAAAAGGCTTAAAATCATGAAAATATTCTTATCAAAAAAAATAATAATAACTACATCTTGAAACAGCATAACAGTTGTCTATGGATATGCAGCTTACATTGTAGAGCGCCTAAAATTGTAGCTCTTCTCTCCAAGAGTCTGAGTTCCAGGAGCTGAGATTTGATGCGTCATTTGATGCCCACTAAGCAAAATACTCTCTGAACGCGTTTCACTATCCTTTGCATCCAGCTCCCTAGTTGACGTGGCAGATGTGAAAAGGAGCCGTCTCTTTCGTCTCGAACTTGTTGCCACCATTTTAGCATGAATGGAATCTCCTTAGCTTTCCTCTTGGATGTTTAGAGAATCATTATCACACCTTTTGAAGGACTATCGTTCTTCTCTTCAGAAGCTTCCCCAAGTATAGCTTTGGCATCTTCAACAACTGCCTCAACAGAGCGCGTTCTTCTGATATCTTTAGGCTTACTTTTCCTACTAGATTGGCACCGTCTCTATTTTGATTGTTCAGGCTGGGAATCATTTTCAGGAGACATGGAAGATCTCTCCTTTTCATTCCGTTCATTGACAAAGGGAATGATCTGCTCACCTTCCAACTGGATAATAGTGGAATTATCTGCTATTCCAAAAGACAACTCTGGATCATCATCAGCTTTAACTAATCTTTCTGATTCTTTATTTTACCTGACTCCACTATCCGATTGCACCCTCTAGACATCAAAAGAATCATTATCAACTCCATAGAATGGTACAGGCTCATAATTTTCTTCACCTTATGAAGCTTCTCCATCGAGTCTTGCACCGCATGAGAGAGAATTCTTTGCCCAAAATTAGACAAATTATCTGATTTCATTCCTGGAGAGAAGTTAAATAGCCTTGAACATTTCTGCAGCCACCTAAAGTGCCAGAATGAAGGCCCGTACCTGAAGGAGGTATTTCAGCATTCTTATCTTTCATATGCTTTTCCAAATCTAAAGTTGGTGACTAAAATCTGCAGCGTCAGTCTCCACTGGGAGAAACTAAAATCAGCCACTGTTACCCTACAGTTTTTGCAGACCCTACACTGCTTAGCTAAAGCTAGGAACCATTCTTTTTCCTTGATAAATTATTCTCTTTGATCCTTCAAATTCCTGCTAAGCATACGTAGAGTGTCAATATCTTTTTGAATCTCAAGTGGTCAGATTCCATTTTTTTGTGTTTGGAGAGCTATTCTTTTTCCGTCTCTAACTAATCTTGTTCCATCTTCAACTTTCGAAGTTTAGACTCATTTAGATTTTTTACAGAATTAATTTGGTTTAGTTCTTGATCTCTCCACCTATTAAACTGGCTCTCTTTCTCCTGCAGCTGCTTCTCCATATCCTCCTGTTTTTTCTACATATCAATCTCAAGCTCATGCTTACGAAGCTCAAGCTCCCAAGCAACATCAGCACGATCTCTCTCAAGCTCCTCAGAAGCATTTGACTTTTCAAGCTTCATTGCGCTCTCAAAAGTTTCTTTCTTCATTCTAAGGTCTTCTAACTCCCTCTAATATCAGCTTTTACTGCCAGTACCTCATTATTTAACCTTTCCCCCTCATTGCGTCGCCATTTCTCAAACTTTTCCCTTTCATCATTGACTTTCTTTACCTCTGCTTCCAACTCAACTTTCTTCTCATTCAATACATCCCAATCTTTCTCAAAATTCTCCCTTAGTTATCTCAAATCCTCTCTTTCCTTGAGAAGTGACTCTTTGGTTATTCTGCCATCCAATCTCTTGCTTCAATTTTGATTGCAATATGAGATGGTGTTCCCTCTCTTCTTTGGTAACTTTAAGAATTTTCTCATCCTTGATCATCTGCTGCTTTGCTTCTTCTACTGTTGCCTTCAAATTCTCTAGTTCATTTATAACTTAATGAGATTATGCTTCTCTCTGCCTAGTTGCTGCTTTTCTTTCTCCAACTTCTTCTCATCAATTTTAATAGATTCCTTCCAATTCTTTAAAGCTTTTGATTTTGCATCAAGGTCTTTCTTTTTCAGCTTCAAAATTTGCATCTTATTCCCCACATCCTGATCTCTTTCAAGAATTTGTTCCCCTTTACAGTCAATTTAATTTTTTCTTGTCCACAGCATCAAGTTTGCCCTTCATCTCATTATCAAAGCACTTTCTCCTCTGCTCCAATTCCAATTCAAACTCATGTTTCTTGGAATTTAAAGCCTCATTGTGATCATCAAGAAGCTTTTGCATCTCCACCTTCAATAGGACAAATGATAACATTGAGTTATCAAGTCTAATAAAGAGAAACATCAAAATTACATAGAAAATGACAGAGTTAGAAAAAAACTTAAGGCTCAAGATCAAACAAATCCAAATGAATGAAAATCCTCAAAATGTATGACAAAGGAAAGTCTGTAATTGAAAGGAAATAGTAGCCAGGAGATCTAAACTAGACCAGATATCTTCCTTTTTTTACCTTTTTCTTCCCTACTATGCATTTCAAGATTTAAAGGCCACTAAGAAATTAAAAAGATTTGATGAATATTGCACTAAATATAATAAGGTTAGTAAAACCCTACGGCCAAAATTTTCACCTAATGTACTAAAACTTATTCTGAACCATCTGATTTCAGATTCATACAAAATATGTCAACAATCTAATTAAAGGTAATTTGTATCCAAATGTTGGACTCATCATCTTAGGTACTTCTAGTGCTAGATTTAAAGCAAATTATATATTTAATTCTTTCTTTATTATGAAAGAAAATATTTTATTTTTCTTCTTTAAGTAGATTGAAATATTATAGATTGAAATATGCTTTCATTCTTACAACTCCCATTTGGTTCTTAAACTTTTAATTACTACAATTTATTTTTTTTATATTTTAAAAATATTATATTTTGATGTTCTATTATGCCAGATCAATGAAAATTAATGAATAACGTTAGAAATGCAGTATCTTAAAATATAAAAATTAAAATATAATAATTGAAACATTGATAATCAAAATAAATTTTAAGTAAAAGTTTAAGGATCAAAAGTATATTTTTGCCTAAATGGAATAGGGTGCATGTCTAAGTCAAAGCAGAAAGAAAGTAGATAAAGATAAGTAAAGAGAGAGCAATAAAATAAATAAATAAATAAATAAGAAGAAGCAATTGGAAAGCCCTGACCTAAGAAATCATTTGATCAAAAATAAGCCAAGTAAACAAAAAGTCATGGCAAAAATATGTTAGAGACCTGCACTCAAGCTCTAAAATTTCTTATAAATAATATAGAAAAAAATTCTAAATCACTCTAGCCAACTTTATTATGAAAAAAAAAGGTTATCCTTAAAATCTTGACATTGCTAATTCTTTGAACTGCCGTACCATCCCTCACCATCAATATTAATCATACTCTTTCCGTTGCTGTAGCATGCAAAGTAATCTCCAGAGAATCTAGATCATAGAAAATTTATTTTTCTAAAAATCTGGCCTTTATAATTTAAGTATGATAAATATTGATAGCAAATCATCAATAACTAATGACTAATACTTTTATACTCATAACATACATTTTTCTGTCTCCCTTTCATGCCTGGATTTGAAATTAAATCATTGATATATGCAAACCTTCAATAGTTCTATCAACTGCACTAGTTGGCATCTTTTAATAATTTAAAAATAGCTATGGCCCTCCATTGTCTGCAGAGCATTGTTTCAAAATTTTTAACGAGTACTTCAAGCCTTCCAGGCGGTCAGCCACTAGGCTTGACAAACAACCAAAGATAAAATTATGGACTCGGGCCCCGCAGCAATCAGCAGCATTACTGGTTTCTACTTCACACTCTCATGTAGATAATTTTCTCGGTGTCATCTTTCACCAAAGTCTCTGGTTGAGACTGGCGATCTAAAACAGTGCGAGGCAGACATGGTGCACACTTTTTTTGGCTTATTCAGCAGATTCATGGAACCACAACTTAATTTATTTTTAATAATAGATCGGATTCATGCCCAACATCTCAGCCACAAACAACAGAAGTACAAGCGTAATTTTTTGCTATGCATCCATTATATTATCATATCTATTTTATTTTATGTTTAAATTTAACTGTTATATTAATTTTAAACATAAATCAAACAGATCAAAATTTTGTAGTATTCATGCCTCATGTGTCCTTCATCATGGGATATGCAAGCATGATTAATGATATAAATCAATCACCTACCACTTCCGTTGATTTTAAATTTCAAACTTTGTAATCACAGCCAAATAATCAGTTGGACCAAATTTTTGTACTTCAAGTCATAGTATATCATAACAGTCATATAGTAAACAATTATTATTCATGAATTCTCTTCGCGACCGCCCTCATAAACATTTCGATCGGCCTCATGTTTGCACGAGTCAGAGCCAAATTAAAAAAATGAAAAAAAAGAAAAGGAGAAGAGAAGAAAGAGAAGGAATAGGGAAAGGTCTTTGTGGCTGCTCACTATCGCTCGAAGGATGCCTGCGAGCTGAAGATTCTCCTCAGACAAGAGCTGGTTGCAGCGGGGGCCACTGCGGTCAGCAGCTGTCCAAATTGCTTCCTTGTCACTCGAGACCACCGACTGGTTCTTGTTCGGCCCTATGTCCGGGTCCTCCCAACTCAGCCTCACCCCCTCGAGGTCGGTGAAGAAAAACCAAGTCTTCCACCCTTTGACCAACGTAGGATGACCCAATTTGAGGGCTTGGCCGGGCCTAGGTTGGAACAACCACCAGCCCGACTGATGACGGAGAGTGTAGAAGCAACGGAAGAGGGAAACCCTAGCCTCTACACTCTGGAGGTGACACAGCACCAGGAAGCCGCAGATAGTTCGAATGGAATTCGGAACCAATTGCGTGGGCACTAAGGAGTATCGATCGATGAGGTTGGTGATGAAGGGATGAAGGGGAAGACGAAGGCTAGCCTTAAAGAATACCTCGTACAAGGTGATTTTGCCGGATCGAGAGGAGGTCACCCTATTATCGAAGGTGGGAATGAACAGCAGAACACTAGTCAAAATTTGTACTGGGCCCTAAGGTTTACCAGCTCTTGGCCGGTCATGGTAGAGGTGGCCCCTCCTGGGGATTATGCTCTAACCCTAGGTGGAGAATCGGTGGCCACCGGATGATCCCTGATGGGGGCTCGGCTGATGACCTGCCTTTGTGACAGAGGAACAAGGTCCTCGGAGGAAGGAAGGGAGAAGAAGACCATGCGGGTGTGGGGAATGGGAAGCCTGCAATCGTGAGGAGGAAAAATGATCTTCAGGTGGAGCAGAGGATGACCAGGAAGGAGAAGCCATGATAGGGAAGCAAGGAAGGTTCGGGAGGACTGACCTGGACGAAGGAAGGAAAACAGCAAGAAAGGCGACAAGATCCATAAGAGGAAGAGTCGGGAGGTTAAGCTCAAGGAGGAAGACGAAGGTCTGGGAGTATGAGGTATCAGGTCCAGAGCATCCCCTTACCATACCTCTTTTTGAATTGTCCCGCTTAGTCTGGCTAGCAACGTGCACACCCACTATTGGCGAAGACGCCTTGACAATCGCCTGATGCGCGGAACGTGAGGTCTACACCCAATCACAGGACATCAATAATGTCAGCATAATGATGGCAATAATGGTGGTTGCCTTTCTGTAGGTTCTGAAAGGACTTCTTCGTTTGAGAAGGATCCTCCAAATCTGATGGTGAGGGTTGATAGGAGGTCTGGCGTTACGACGCCCCATACTGTTAGTAATAGTGCCCTAGGCCTATTGTATGGACATGGTATTTTGAATATTTATGAACATTTACTATTATCATAATTTGCATGTTTATTATATAATAATGTCCTTGAATAATATTATGAATTATTCTAAATGTCCCTAATCGGTTATTGTTGTGGGAATAACAATAAATTAAGATTAGTATGAAATTTGATTGATATTCATGGGATGAATATGTGTATGAGATACAAATCAAATTTATATGTATTTGTTGAGAACAAATATTGGACAAGACCCGCCTTGAGATTAATACATGGATCAAAGTCATAAGTTAATCTCTAGTAGTTGTGTCATTAAATCCTTAGACCTGAGATTGCTATAGTTCTCAACATGAGGAATATTATGTTTTGACATAATCAAACGTTGTCTTTAACCGGATGATTATAAAGATTATGATTGAACATAATAAGAATCATGTAGTGAGATATGAGTGATTAAGATGGAATTTGTCCCTCTTATTATAAGAGAGATATCTCTGGGCCCCTCGATGATTGAGACTGAGAAATGCATGGCCATGCTCAAATGAATTGATGGAGATCAATATCATTTGTTTAGTCAGTCTAATTGGGTTTCGAGAAATTAAAGATAGAGCGATATAAGGTTGACTTTATCCATGCCTTATATTCTATCAAGATATCATGTGACAAAAGGATTATGTCAATAGCTACTTTAAGGTTGTCTCGGAACATGAGCTTTTCATTTAACTTGGGTAGTCATAATGTCTTGCTAGAGGCCGCTTATGACTTGTAGGATCAAAATGTGATTTAGGCCTACTGCCAACGTTAATTGAACCTATAGGGTCGCACACTAAGAACGGACAATAATGGTTACGTTTGTTACTCTCTATAGTAATTTAAAATGATGAGATTATTTTAAATTACAAATAATAATTAGTTGTCATTTAGATTCGAGTTTAATTTTGAGAAAATTTAAATTCGTAATTTAAATTATGACAAGTAATTAATTTGTTATATTTTCTTATTGGATAAGGAAATAATCCATAAAGGTTTTTGGTTAAAAATATAAATTCCTTATTTTGTAAGGAAAGGATTTAAATTTATTATTTAAAAGGAGTTTTAAATAAATATTAATTAAAATCCTAGTTAACCAAAAACCCTAGCAGACTTGTATATATATGATATACGTTTTAAAGTCTTGGGGCATTTGAAAGGTCACGTCGATTGGGCATTTGAAAGGGATTGAAGGTCGTCGATTGGGGCTTTTGAAGTCGTGTCTTTGCCTTAAAAATGGAAAACAGAGAGTTGGAAATATGGTTCATTTTTGTGAAAAATGGACTTGTTGAACTAGCATTCAAAAACTATTTTGGTGTCCGTTCGTGTGTGGATACTTGTAGAGGGTGGTCGTCTTTCTGAAAGGCAGCACCTTTGAAGATCCGAGCAAACCCAACACAAGAACAGACGGATTACATACTGATCAACAAAAGGTAATATTTTTGTTTATCCTTCTTTCGGTTTTATGAAACGCATGTGATTCTTGGTGGGTTATGGAATAAATTTATTTTGTTTCCGCTGCCATTTTATTCCAATTAGATTGGGATTTTCATTCCGTAACCCAACAGTGGTATCAGAGCCACTTGCGTTTTCATAAAAATCGAAACTGCCATGTTTGATTGTATGTATGAGATGTATATGATCTTGGCATGGTTTGCGTTCTTGTATATATATATGATATTAGTGTTTGCGCGAACGACATAGATAATAGGTTTTCTAAGGTGTTAATTGATGAATCTGTTTCCTGTAAGGATTCGTTAATATGATTAAGAATCCGAATGGGATATTGCAATTAAAGTGTTTAATACATGATATATGATTTCGGTGTTGTCTTAATTAGATTAATACATGAACTGAATTCACATATCAATAAGGATTTATCAATTGCTGTTTATGGTGGTGCGGATGTAAGCCTTAAATTTATTGATGAGATCAATAAAATCAAATTTTAGGATGAAACTTTATTGTATCTCCAAATTTTAGGAACCGCAGTACTACCTAATCAGAGCGCCTTATAAATTTAATTGGTTTTAAACAACACGCCTATTAACATATTTTCTTTAATGCAATATGTATATGCTATATGATAACATGATATGTTTTGCATGGTGTGTTGCTTTGTATGGTGCATGGTATGGCCTTGTGACCAATATGATTGGCAGGTTTTTATTATTCTTTTACAAGGGTTGTAATTATTATATATGGCCTGCGTGCCATTTGAAGTCCTGCAATCCAACCATGGTGATGGAGGAGCTAGGTGTCTATGCACAAGATGATGGTCAAGTAGACATTATGGTGTTGCTCATTATTACCTAGGATTGACCATTGATCTTCATATTGGCTTATGAAGATCAATCTGATAAGGCCATACTATGACACGTTTATTATATACATGTATGAGATGCTATGTATGATGTTTCATAAGTATGTGATGCCATGTATGATATCAATGAGTATGTGATACTAAATGCATGATGAGATCTATTAATTCTATCTAGATCCCTCACATAAAATTTTAAGTTGACATGCCATCCATATTTGAACACTTGTCAAGGCTTTTATCACCTTAATGTGGGTTCTACCAAAGTAGAAGTACATTAGGTTACATTAGTGAGGCAAGATGGGTAATGGTGCTACCCATATGTTTAAAAATGGTTTAACTTAATTAGGTTATCAAAACGGTTTTGGGCCTAATGGCATGAGATGGGATTTAAACATGCCGGGACATATGATGTCAAAATCCCATAAATTTCTAAGAGTTGCATGAGTTGCAATTGGTAAGAGTTACCTACCTAAAAAACTTAATTTTAAGTGTCATGCCAAAGCTGACTTAAAGTTGAGTATAAATATGGATCTTAGCTCACTAAATTAATATGATTTTATATTGAGGGTTGTTAATTTAGTGGGAGTTTTTCATAATCAAAATACTTAACGAACTTTGCATTTATTGTAGATGGCCAACAATGATAACAATTCTACTATGTCACTGCGATCAATCCTTGCGAAGGACAAACTTACTGGGACTAACTTCCTTGACTGGTTTCGAAATTTGAGAATTGTTCTCAAACAAGAAAGGAAGCTTTATGTCCTGGATCAACCTCACCCTGAAGAACCAGCCGATAATGCTTCTAGAGCTGAAAAGAATGCTTATGAGAAGCATCATAATGACTCTATTGATGTTGCATGCTTGATGCTAGCTACCATGAGTTCTGAACTTCAGAAAGATTTGGAAAACATGGAAACTTATGATATGATTGTCAATCTAAAGGAAATGTTCCAGCAACAAGCAAGGCAAGAAAGGTATGATACTACCAAGGCATTGCACTCTTGCAAAATGGCTGAGGGTGCTTCAGTTAGCGCTCATGTGTTGAAAATGAAAGGCTATATTGAGCACCTTGATAGGCTTGGATTTCCATTGAGCCAAGAGTTGGCAACAGATTTGATCCTAAATTCACTTCCTGATAGTTATGACCAGTTTATCATGAACTATAACATGAATGAAATGGACAAATCAATTTCTGAGCTGCATACGATGCTTAAAACTGCTGAACAGAATATTAAGTCCAAGCCTGGCCATGTTCTGATGGTTCAAAAGGGAAAGGGCCTTATGAAGAAAAGAAAAGGAAAGGGTAAGGGAAGGGCTGGAAAGTCCAATGCTCAACCCAAGCCCAATCCTAAACCCAAGGCTAAAGCCCCAAAGGAGGGTGTCTGTTTCTTTTGCAATGAACCTGGTCATTGGAAGAGAAACTGCAAGCTGTATTTGGAGGATCTAAAGAAGAAGAAGAAGACTGGTGAGACCGGTTCTTCAGGTATTTATGTTATAGAGATTAATTTTTCTCCTTCTAGTTCCTGGGTATTAGATACTGGATGTGGATCTCACATTTGCACAAATGTGCAGGGGCTTAAAAGGAGTAGACAACTGAAGAAGGGCGAAGTTGATCTTCGAGTAGGCAATGGAGCAAAAGTTGCTGCTTTAGCTGTAGGAAGTTATGAACTTTCTTTGCCCAGTGGGCTTTTGTTAGTTTTGAACAATTGCTTTTATGTTCCTACAATGTGTAGGAATATTATTTCAGTTTCTTGTTTGGATAATGATGGTTTTTCTTTTATTATTAAGAATAATAATTGCTCCATTTATCATAAAGACATGTTCTATGCAAATGCCGAATTACTAGATGGTCTTTATGTTTTGAATCTTCAAAAATCCAACAATTCTTCTGTCTATAACATAACTACCAAGAAATTTAAGTCCAATGACTTAAATTCAACCTATCTTTGGCATTGTCGCCTTGGCCATATAAATGAGAAACGCATATCAAAACTCCATCAAGATGGACTTTTGAACTCATTTGATTTTGAATCATATGATACATGTGAATCTTGTCTATTGGGTAAGATGACAAAGGATCCCTTTACTGGACACAGTGAAAGGGCCAATGAATTATTGGGCCTAATACATACAGATGTATGTGGACCATTAAGTTCAGATGCCAGAGGAGGTTACAAGTACTTCATTACATTTACTGATGACTTCAGTAGATATGGTTATGTCTACTTGATGAGACACAAATCTGAATCATTTGAAATGTTCAAATCTTTTCAAAATGAAGTACAAAACCAACTTGGCAAGACAATCAAGGCACTTCGATCTGATCGAGGTGGAGAATATTTGAGCCAAGATTTTTATGACCATCTTAGAAGTTGTGGAATCATTCCACAACTAACTCCTCCTGGAACACCACAATGGAATGGTGTGTCTGAAAGAAGGAATCGAACTTATTAGATATGGTTCGATCTATGATGAGTCTAACGGATCTTCCACTTACCTTTTGGGGTTATGCACTTGAAACAGCTGCGTTCACACTAAATCGAGTTCCAACCAAAGCGGTTGAAAAGACGCCATATGAGATGTGGAATGGTAAAAAGCCCAGTTTGTCTTTTCTTAAGATTTGGGGTTGTGAAGCTTATGTAAAACGTCAAGTTTCAAATAAGCTGGAACCCAAGTCTGACAAATGTTTTTTGTGGGGTATCCTAAAGAGACTAAAGGATACTACTTTTACAATCCCATTGAGAACAAAGTGTTTGTTGCTCGGAATGGTGTCTTTCTAGAAAGGGAATTTATTTCTAAAGGAACCAGTGGGAGCAAGGTACAAATCGAAGAAATTCGAGAACCACAAGATAACATTGAACCGCCTGTGGATGCTCAAAGTCAACAAACCATTGTTGACACACCACCTGTAGCACAAAATTACGTAGATCTGATAGGATACGTCATGAGCCCGAGAGATATGGATTTCTTGTGACTGATAATCATGATGTATTGTTAGTGGATCAAAATGAACCTACTACCTATCAAGAGGCTATGTTAGATCCAGACTCTGAGAAATGGTTAGAGGCCATGAAGTCTGAAATCCAATCCATGTATGATAATCAGGTATGGACCTTGATTGAGCCACCTGAAGGTACAAAGACCATTGGGTGCAAATGGGTTTTCAAAAAGAAAACTGACATGGATGGTAAAGTGCATACTTACAAAGCAAGGCTAGTTGCAAAAGGTTTCAAACAAACTCATGGTATAGACTATGATGAAACTTTTTCACCTGTAGCCATGCTTAAGTCTATTAGAATTCTCATTGCCATTGCTGCATATTATGACTATGAGATTTGGCAAATGGATGTTAAAACTGTTTCTTAATGGAAACTTACTTGAGGATGTGTACATGACACAACCTGAGGGTTTTGTACAACCTGAGAATTCTAGTAAAGTATGCAAGCTTCAAAGATCCATTTATGGTTTGAAGCAGGCTTCTCGGAGTTGGAATCTTCGTTTTGATGAATCAGTCAAAGAGTTTGGATTTATCAAAAATGAAGATGAACCTTGTGTTTACAAGAAAGTTAGTGGGAGCGCCATTGTATTTCTGGTCTTATATGTTGATGACATTTTACTCATTGGGAATGATATCCCTACCTTGCAGAGTGTCAAGTCTTGGTTAGGGAAATGTTTCTCAATGAAAGACTTAGGCGAAGCTGCCTATATCCTAGGGATAAAGATCTATAGAGATAGATCTAAGAGGCTGATTGGTCTAAGTCAAAGTACTTACATAGACAAAGTACTGAAAAGGTTCAGTATGCAAGATTCCAAGAGAGGATACTTGCCTATGTCTCATGGTATTACACTTAGCAAATCTCAGTGTCCTAACACAAAAGATGAGCGAGAGCGCATGAGTAAGATTCCTTATGCTTCAGCAATAGGATCTATCATGTATGCTATGTTGTGCACTAGACCAGATGTCTCTTATGCTTTAAGCATAACGAGTAGATACCAGTCAGATCCCGGTGAGAGTCACTGGACGGCTGTCAAGAACATTCTTAAGTATCTGAGAAGATCTAAAGATATGTTCTTGGTGTATGGCGGATTGGAAGATGATCTGGTTGTAAGTGGTTACACAGATGCAAGCTTTCAATCTGACAAAGATGATTTCGATCGCAGTCAGGATATGTGTTTTGTTTAAATGGTGGTGCTGTTAGCTGGAAAAGTTCGAAGCAAAGCACTGTTGCTGATTCTACAACTGAAGCTGAATACATAGCAGCATCTGATGCAGCAAAGGAAGCAGTTTGGATCAAGAAGTTCATTACTGACCTTGGAGTGGTTCCTAGCATCACAAATCCTGTTGATGTTTATTGTGACAATAATGGTGCTATCGCACAAGCAAAAGAACCTAGGTCACATCAGCGATCCAAACACATTCTTAGGCGTTATCATCTCATTCGAGAAATCATTGAGAGAGGTGACGTAAAAATATGCAGAGTTCCAACAGATGACAATGTTGCTGATCCATTGACTAAGCCTCTACCACAAGCAAAGCATGATCGTCATGCTAGGTTCATAGGTATTAGATACATTGATGAGTGGGCCTAGTGCAAGTGGGAGATTGTTAGTAATAGTGCCCTAGGCCTATTGTATGGACATGGTATTTTGAATATTTATGAACATTTACTATTATCATAATTTGCATGTTTATTATATAATAATGTCCTTGAATAATATTATGAATTATTCTAAATGTCCCTAATCGGTTATTGTTGTGGGAATAACAATAAATTAAGATTAGTATGAAATTTGATTGATATTCATGGGATGAATATGTGTATGAGATACAAATCAAATTTATATGTATTTGTTGAGAACAAATATTGGACAAGACCCGCCTTGAGATTAATACATGGATCAAAGTCATAAGTTAATCTCTAGTAGTTGTGTCATTAAATCCTTAGACCTGAGATTGCTATAGTTCTCAACATGAGGAATATTATGTTTTGACATAATCAAACGTTGTCTTTAACCGGATGATTATAAAGATTATGATTGAACATAATAAGAATCATGTAGTGAGATATGAGTGATTAAGATGGAATTTGTCCCTCTTATTATAAGAGAGATATCTCTGGGCCCCTCGATGATTGAGACTGAGAAATGCATGGCCATGCTCAAATGAATTGATGGAGATCAATATCATTTGTTTAGTCAGTCTAATTGGGTTTCGAGAAATTAAAGATAGAGCGATATAAGGTTGACTTTATCCATGCCTTATATTCTATCAAGATATCATGTGACAAAAGGATTATGTCAATAGCTACTTTAAGGTTGTCTCGGAACATGAGCTTTTCATTTAACTTGGGTAGTCATAATGTCTTGCTAGAGGCCGCTTATGACTTGTAGGATCAAAATGTGATTTAGGCCTACTGCCAACGTTAATTGAACCTATAGGGTCGCACACTAAGAACGGACAATAATGGTTACGATTTGTTACTCTCTATATAATTTAAAATGATGAGATTATTTTAAATTACAAATAATAATTAGTTGTCATTTAGATTCGAGTTTAATTTTGAGAAAATTTAAATTCGTAATTTAAATTATGACAAGTAATTAATTGTTATATTTTCTTATTGGATAAGGAAATAATCCATAAAGGTTTTTGGTTAAAAATATAAATTCCTTATTTTGTAAGGAAAGGATTTAAATTGTTATTATTTAAAAGGAGTTTTAAATAAATATCAATTAAAATCCTAGTTAACCAAAAACCCCTAGCAGCTTGTATATATGATATATACGTTTTAAAGTCTGTGGGGCATTTGAAAGGTCACGTCGATTGGGCATTTGAAAGGGTCCGTCGATTGGGGCTTTTGAAGCGTCATATCTTTTGCCTTAAAAATGGAAAACAGAGAGTTGAAAATATGGTTCATTTTTGTGAAAAATGGAATGGTTGAACTAGCATTCAAAACATTTTGGTGTCCGTTCGTGTGTGGATACTTGTAGAGGGTGGTCGTCTTTCTGAAAGGCAGCACCTTTGAAGATCCGAGCAAACCCAACACAAGAACAGAGGATTACATACTGATCAACAAAAGGTAATATTTTTGTTTATCCTTCTTTCGGTTTTTATGAAACGCATGTGATTCTTGGTGGGTTATAAATTTATTTTGTTTCCGCTGCCATTTTATTCCAATTAGATTGGGATTTTCTATTTCGTAACCCAACACATACCATTAGCATTGAAGAGTCTCCACCTCCGAGGACACGTGATTCTTCATGATTGGCAGTGCACCAGAATCAGCCACTGGTGATTTTACGTCCCTTTCGTCGGGCATGAAATGGACCTGCATCGTCTTAGGGGCGGGGGGCATCTGATGTGGCTAATCAAGCCACATCAGGGCTATCGGATCAAGTAGCTGACGGAGCGTCCCCCTCGGCCTCGGATTCCAAGGTCTCCCTTAGCCTCGTACCTTAGGGTCCCCCTCGGCCTTGGACTCCGGCGGCCTCCTCGGCCTTGGACTTCAGAGTCCTCCTCGGCCTTAGGCCATCTGCTACCGCTACGTGGCTCGCCAACCACCTACTACCACCATGTGGCCCACCAACCGCTGCGACTGCGCATGGCTAAACCAGTTACAGTGCACCTGACGTGATCTAGCCCACCTACCACCTATGGCACCGTGCTTGGCAGGAGACTGACAGGCAGGGCTATCCCTAACAAACTCAGGGGTGGTTGTGGTCTGTCCTTGTCAACTTTGCCGTTGTCCGCTACCGGACAATAACGTCTCATAATCAACAACCTTCCAAAAGCGGGTAAAGAAGACTTTTGGATAGGTATAAGAACTTTCGCTCATAACGAGAGAAGGGATTTAAACTCCAAGTTTTTCTGGCTAAAGTCTTTTAGTCCATTGTTCATCACAGTTTTCTAAGTTGCTCACTTGAGCATCGGAGGGTCTCCACTGGTGCAACTGATCCTCGACGATTTTCTTTTAGGAATTCCATCGAGAAGGAGGCGTTAGGAGATTTTCGAACTGTCCTCATCATCCTTCGGATCCACTCCATTACCCGACGTTCGAGGAACGTGACTTGGCGGTAACATACATACATACATGTATGTAACGACGTTCGAGGAACGTGACTTGGCGGCAACATACATACATACATACATATATATATATATATATGTATGTATGTATGTATGTATGCATGCATGCATGCATGTATGTATGTATCACCACTTAATTTGCATACGATGCTTTCCATCCTTTAAAAAATTAGCTGCAAATAGAGCTGGAGTCCACTAATTATGCCTCTTTTTCATTAAATTAAGATTTTGCGTGCCAATTTTATGAGATGCTATCCATACCCCTGAGTTTAAAATAGTTTATTCTTCCATACATCAATACTATAAGATAATCAATTGCATCCTTTTCATTCGTATGATTGCATTCATGCTTAAGACTTGATTCTTAAATTCTTAAAAATAATTTATAAAATTGACTTTAATTTCTTATTTTTCATTGAAATATTATTAATTAATTTTTATGCTTATTGCTTAGAGGGCAAATTAATTTTGATGAGTCTATGCGGCTAATTAGTTCCTTTGTGGGAGGCAAGAACCAAGGACTTAGGATCTCACTCGGTCTGACTCTGAGAGGGTCACATTCTCCACCGCCATGCTACTACCATTAGGCAGTAGTAGTTGGGAGCCAAAATAATTGAGATCTGGACCACCCTTTTGGAAAAAGAGAGCAAGAACCAAGGACTTGGGATCTCTCTCTTTCTCTTTCTTTCTTGAGATACTACTACTACACAAGACTACATGGATGGACTTATGGTCAGGGCTGCTGCCCGAGAAGTCCCCATCCAGCTCGGCTTTACATTTGACCGTTGCAGCATGGTTGCATGTGGTGTGGCTTTGTTTTGTAGGAGGCTTTGCACCAGCTCTATTAATTAATGGAGAATGGTGGGGATCATTAAAGGGCCCCTCCTACTAGCTGAGCTGCTCCGCCGTTCCTTCTCTTTAGTACGACTATGAAGTTTGGAGATAAGCTAGCATGGCTCCAAAGGCTAACCAACTCATAGATATCGACTTCCGTTGAAAATATTACTAGTAGTAGTAGCAGTAGATAGACATCAAACTATCATACAATTAGCCCAACAAGTGGCAAACAGATTACGGCTACTGTCTAATTTGATTACTCAAGATCACTCTGCCTGACATACTTTCACAGTGTTTCATTTCTTTGGTGAGGAGCTCTCTCGCCGGATCCTCACTATTCCTCTCATACCGGGCCATACCTCTAACACCAGATTATGAAGGAGATCTTGTATTTCTAGTGCTCCTACTAGGGACCTCATGGACATTTATAGGCCACAACCTTAGCACATGAAGGATGTAGCGTGGATTTGGCAGCTTTCCACCCATTCTAGGATTAGTCTCTTATTTGAAAGCTTGCGTGGGACTGTCTTCCTACTTGCTGGGAAGGGTCTAACCATCTAGCCTACTTACTTGCCCATTGTGCAGTCGGGATGAAGAGACTACTAACCATGCCATCTTCACCTGCCCCAGAGCAACACATGTATGGCAAATTATGGGACACCACTTTTGGGAGGGTGGTAGTGGTCCTCGATGGATATCTTTCTTGCGCTTTCTTCGTTAGGATATTCAGAGGCGTATCCTACACCAGGGTGCTACTTTGGCCTACATAGTTTATCAGATTTGGTTATCTCGGAACCTGCTTATTTTTACTAATGAGAATGTTTCTCCTCACAGGATAGTAAGGAAAGCTGTCTCTTTATCTGCTGAGTACACACTCTATCACACTGCTCTTGATTTTAATAGTCTTGGCCTCTGGGGTTCCCCTACTACCTCGGCAGCACACTGTCATACGATATTTATCTCTTGAAAGCCCCCACCTCCAGGGTTTGTCAAAATCAACTTCGACGGGAGTGTTCGGGGTAAATTTGCAGGTTTGGCCTTTGTTATTCGTTGGTTTGATAGAGCTATATTGGCGGCGGAGGGATTCAGTCTTCTTGACTCTTTTGTTTTTTTGGCTGAGCTTTATATGGCTTGAGCATGCATCTCCTATGCCACTCGTATCCTTGGTGCTCGCTGTCTCTTCATTGAGGGCGACTCTCTTGCTGTCATTCGATGGCTCAGACAGGACTCCTGTGACCACTTACCAACCACTCCCTTGATCCAAAACATCTGATCTATCCTTCAGAAGGCATACAAAGTCCAGATTGGACATGTCTAATGGGAAGCTAACTCAGTGGTCGACTAGGTTGCTGCCTCAGTGGTCTATCACTCTGGATTCTGGAGCTGGAAGTATGGAGACCCTTGCCCTATTATACTTAAACAAATTTTATTTTCTTATATATCGGGTTCGACTCATGCTAGGATGGCACTCGTCTATACCAAAAAAAAAAAAAAAAAAAAAAAAAAAAATCAGATGACTAACTATCTAGCGAATTTGGCTATTTGAGAAGTATTATGCTGTAGTTGATTATCTGATTTCCCAACTTACCTATACCATTTAGCTGTGGTCTTAATCCTCCTTTTCTTTTGTTTTCATATTGTTTCTATTTTTACTATTCAAAAAACACTTTTTCCTTCGCAAGAA
The DNA here is from genome assembly GCA_900491605.1 of Calamus simplicifolius. Classification (NCBI taxonomy): domain Eukaryota; kingdom Viridiplantae; phylum Streptophyta; class Magnoliopsida; order Arecales; family Arecaceae; genus Calamus; species Calamus simplicifolius. The sequence continues at coordinate 580,465 of UESW01004665.1, read as the reverse complement.
TTTATAATCAAATCCTTTGACACCATATTAAATATTAAAAAAATTCTGGTCTTATTCATAACTCCTATTTTCTTAGAATTTCTCTCCTTCCGTCTCTCCTCCCATGTCATATATATATATATATATAGTGTTTATTTGCCATGATTTATGAACTTTCCTTTAATTAACATGATCCCAAGCTACTCCATGGACAAAAGGTCCTTCGTCACATGCATTATACATTGACAAAGGCTTTAAACCATAGGTTGAATCAAGTTCAAAAATAAATCCATTCTAAATTTAGTTTAAGTTTTAAATCTTATTTTTCAACACATATATATATATATATATATATATATATATATATATCATCCATATTTGATTTGGATCAATAAAAATGAATCTAATTCGAATTCGATTTAGTCTAATTTGTAAACCTAAATTATATAAACTTTATTTTTATTCATTCTAATCACCTTTCTTAATTCACTCAATGTTTTTTATTTAAATTAATTTCTCTTTTTATCTTAACAACCATATGTCTAATCATTTATTTTAACTTAATTATATTTAACATATATTTTTAAGTGGGGGCTTCCTCTCCCTTCTTCCTCCCTTCATTGCATGTCGTGATGAGTCGGAGGGCCTTTCGCGAAGAGAGGAGGCTTCCTCCTCCTTCTCTATCCCATTGCGTGCTGCAAGGGGTTGGAGGCATTCTGTGGCTTTCTTTTGTCGAGGGGGAGAAGGGGAGGGGGGCCGGATGGCCTTTCGTGGTCCTCTACTTCTCTTTCATCAAGGAAGAAATGAGAGGCTTCTTTCATTGTTTTCTTTTTTTTTTTTTTTTTTTCTTTTTCTTTTACTATTGATGTGGTCCTAGAGACCCATGAAATACCATATAAACCATATACTTGTAATGTTATTTTTTAAAATTATAGAGATCAAATAAAATAAAAAATAAAGTTAAAAATTAATTTTATAACTTTTAAAAATTTAAACTAAAATGACTCATCTCCTAAATTTAAGAATTAATATATAATTTAACCTTATTTAACATAAATATAGAAAAAGATTTAATTTTTTTAATAATTTAATCTAATTCCATTCAATCGCAAATAGGTTTGAAATTATAATTTAATCATAAAATAGTCGAATAGCGGTTTGACAATGGGAACTTATCATGTTAACGGGATCGCAAATCGTTACAGCGATCGCTTATAATTATAGGGGCGGTTGTTTGAAATCTCGGCCATAACGGTAACTCCAATCGTCTCGTCGGGCATGACAGCTGTCCGCAATTCACCGACCTAAATGGCTGTATAAAAATCGGTAAATAGACTCATACGCAAGGGCATTCTGGGCGATTTTTGGAATCGGAGCGGAAATCTTTGGGGAAATTGTATTGGCGCCCCAAATATTACTCTCCACACCCACACTTACTTAAAATTAGAATATCTAAAATACCCTAAGATGTAATTACTTTTCTACCCTGCTTATTTCTCTCTACACCCACCTGATCAAAACCCCTAATAAATTTTCAAAACTCCTCTCCCAGCCACAGCCATCTCCCTCCCTCCCTCCCTCTCTCAAAGATTCTCTCTGAAATCTGGGTCTAGACAAGGTTTGTAGCTCTCATTTCAACAATGGAGAAGCAAATAGTAATCTGGGAAGGCGACGGTGACGATAAGGTTCGTTTTTAAAAAATGTATCGTCATTTTTTTTTTCCCGGATCGCGTTCCGTTCGGCCTACCAGGGCCTAATGGAATAGAAATGTTCAGCCTTCCCAGGCCGAACCGAAACATAATGTTCGGCTTAACCTGGCCGAACAGATGCATTCTGTTCGGCTAGGTTATGCCGAACATAATGTTTTCGTTCAGCCCAGTGTGGCCGAACTAAAGCATTCTGGTCGGCCAGGGCAGGCCGAACATTTCTATTTCGTTCGGCCCTGGTAGGCCGAACGAAACATTATGTTTCAAATATAAATTTAACATAATATTTTATCCTTGTAGGATGATGCGTCAACCGAATCAAGCAAAATTGGCTCAGATTGTGTTATGGATTATACAAATGAATTTACAACTTACGAAGTATGATAAGTTTGATTGCAATTGTTTCTGACTTGTTTTAATTGTATACTATACTTGCTAAATTATACTATTTAATGTGTAGATTTCCCTTAGCAATTCATATATTATATTTTTATCTTTGATATATAACTTTGATCTAATTTGCTTACCTTACTAGGGCTGAAAGTGCACATGCAAGGCTTAAAAGACAGCTTGGTTCAAGCCAAGGTACTTTCGAGTCTTCTTGGACAAAAATAAATAGTTTGATTGAGTTGCAGCACAGCGACATTAAAGCCTCATTCGAGAAGAGTTTGACGGTCGTGCAACACAACTTTAAGCCTGCTGAATTCAAAGAACTGCGAGGATTCATATCTATATGTGCATTAAATCATATCCTTGCCCAATCGAATCGGGCCAATTCAGCTGAGATTCATGAATCAGCTTGTGGGTGTGCTATTCGACGCACACATGGCTTACCATGTGCTCATGAGATTTTGCGGTATAGGATGAAAGGTCGGCCTATTCCCCTCGACTGCATAGATCCTCATTTGATGAAACTTGATATGCAACCTGCTAAAAATGTGCAAAGTTTGAAGTTGACCTGTAAACCAGAGTTGAATATAATTGCCGAGAAATTCGAGCAGTTAGATGGGGCATCTCAATTGCAAATGTTAAAGAAATTAAGAGAGATTGCAAGTCCTGATAGTACATCTCTTGAAGAACCTGCGAAAAGGAAGATCGGTATGCGTGGGCGTGCTTCATTGGAGGTTGATACTTCTACTCGCCGTGACCCTTCCGCATATGAGTTGGTTCTATCTGGACAGGATAGTTATTCACCTGGTTCGCAGCAAAATATTTTAGGGATCCCAAGGATGCAGATGCAGAAGGGGCAGCCAAAGAAGAAGGTACGAAGCTTTTCTTTAATATAGCTTATCGTTATATTTTATATAATTCATAGAATTCAATACAATTTGTAGGTTATTCATCATCGAATCCGGTCACATAAGCCAATGATCTATATTAATCAACTTCCAGACGGGTTGAGGGTATTCATCCAGCACATCAAGGATGTCAAAGCTGATGGCAACTGTGGATTCCGAGCAATTGCTGACTTACTTGGCTTCGGAGAGGAAGATTGGCCACGTGTCAGGAGGGATTTATTACATGAGTTGCACTGTCATATAGAGCACTATCGCGCATTGTATGCTGTCGAGGGGAGGGTTGACGAGATCGCTCATGCATTATCATATTTTGAGGATTGTCCGCCATATGACCGGTGGATGACCATGCCAGATATGGGGCATCTTATAGCATCATGCTACAATGTTGTCCTGTACCACCTCTCCTTGCAACAATGTCTGACATTCTTACCGCTCAGATCGTGCCTCTTCCTCTTGTATCCCGTAAAGACATTGCAGTGGCCTTCGTTAATAGCAACCATTTTGTTGAGGTATTAAATATATTACTCTTTGTCAATTTAAGACATTGCTGTTATTCTTGACGATTTTTTAAACTTGATTACTCTTTGTAGGTTTTCTTGTTGCCGGGTCATCCAGTACCGCCGATAGCAACCAACTGGCAAAAATACCATTTACCTTGTGCTTCCGGATGGGCCAATTCATATGAATCTAGGATTCAACAGTTCAGAGAAAATATATCGTCCGATGTTATACTTAGCGAGACTGTGAGTTGTAGAGTGCATTGGTTGTTAAAAAGTCAACATTTTGTTTATGTAACATTCAATGCAATTGAAATGAAATGAAAGTTTCAATATCATTTTTTTTAACTTCTTATGTGTGCAAATTGTTTGTATACAATTCGATTAATGTCAAACATTCCATCCCGTGCCATATTCCATTCGTGCCATCCTGTGCCGGACCAACAATACGCGAAGAAGATCCAATAATACTATACTTGTTGGGCCAATAATACGCGTGTTGGGCCATCAATTAGTGCCCCGTGCCGGCCCGTGCCGGTGGCGTGCCGGATTTTATTAAAGATCTTAAAATAACTCAATAAATAACTTAATTTTATAAATATTGAAAAAATAATTTGAGTGCCCTCTTGTCTGCGGACCCGACGGCCCGGGCCCCATATCCTCCTCCCCATTCCACATAACCACAAAGCCCCGTGGCGAGTTCAACAACTGTTCGGTCTGACAGAGCTGAACAGAGGCAAAATGTTCGGCCCTGTGTCGCCGAACATATGGCCTCTGTTCGGCCTAGTGTGACCGAACAGAGGATATATGTTCGGCGACACAGGACCGAACATAGGTTTCTCGGGTAACATATGTTCGACCCTGTGTCGCCGAACATATATCCTCTGTTCGGCCACACTGGGCCGAACAGAGGCCATATGTTCGTGACACAGGGCCGAACATTTTGCCTCTGTTCAGCTCTGTCAGACCGAACAGTTGTTGAACTCGGCACGGGGCTTTGTGTTATGTGGAATGGGAGGAGGATATGGGGCCTGGGCCGTCGGGTGCGCAGACAAGAGGGTACTCAAATTATTTTTTCAATATTTATAAAATTGAGTGATTTATTGAGTTATTTCAAGATCTTTAATAAAATCTGGCACGCCACCGGCACGGGCCGGCATGGGGCTTTGTGGTTGTGTGGAATGGGGAGGATGATATGGGTCCCGGGCCATCTGGTGCGCAGATCGGCACGGGCACCAATTGATGGCCCACGCGTAATATTGGCCCGGCACGCATTTTATTGGCACGACATGCCTTTGATTGGCATTTGATATTTTTCAATAACCCATGTCATTATATTTTAGATATAATCAATGCGATTTGCGTGATAATTGTGCGGTGTTAATACAAGCGGCCCGGCACGCACCGGCACGGGATGGCACGGATGAAACGGGATGGCACGGGATGGAATGTTTGACAATAAGATTAAAAAAGTGTAATTGAAACTTTCATTTCATTTCATTTGCTTTGAATGTTACATATAAATAATGTTGACTTTGTAACAAGCAAAAGTAATACAAATCCCAATCAATCCCTAGCCCGTCGTCGTCGATGCCTATACTGCTGTGGGGGTGCCCGACTAGATCCAGGAACATCAGGTCGTGCATGACTAGGTCCAGGCACATCAGGTGTCGCATGACTAGGTCCAGGCATATCAGGCTCAACAGTCGAGATGTGCTGACCCTGCAAAACATCAACCATATGCGACAAAACATCGTACATGTAGTCGGTCCCAAATGATGCAATCTCCACCCGACCCATATGTAGAGTGTTGGTACCAATGCTGATGGCATCCTCACAGCGCCGCCGGTAAACGTCAAGATCAACATCGACATCTTCAGGTCGTGCACGATCATATATGCTGGATCGGCTCTCTGGGGGGTGGACAACCAAGTGCGTGATACGAGAATACCAAGCCATATATCCTGGCACACAATCCGATGGTCGGACAACCGGAAGGCTCCTACGACGTTGGCTCAGTACGTGATCCTCCCACTCCTCCCATAACTGATCCAAGAAGACATACGCAATACGGTACGATCCTGCTGTCGGTCCTCTACTGGCTCGCGCAGGGGCTAGTGGCGGGCGAGGGATCGTCTGTATCCGACCAAACTGTCGTAGAACCCTTTCAGGATGATAGGGTTCTACGACATCCATACACTTCAGGCATCCACTGAAGAATGCAATGTCTAGGAACGGACGATCAGCTCGCTGATGACGATGGGGATCCCAAATGACCTGCAACATATAAACAATACCCAGCTAGCTCATATATAGCAAATTAAAAAAACTTAAATATACAAGCGATACATCATGGTACATACCTGATCGGCCCTCAAAACGTCCAATGACTCACGAAGAACCACTAAATGGTCCATCATGGTACGTGATGGACTGCCAGGATGCCAACGATGCACGCGGGGCCTCGCATCAGTATAATCAAGGGATGGATGAGGAGTGAGATCTGAAAAATGCTCATAAATCCAAGCCTGGAGCAGCGTCATGTATCCACTGATCTGTCTAACTGATGCCCTAGACGCAATCCCCAGCTGACGGTACAAGAAAGTCAAGGCAGCGGCACCCCAGGAATATGAGCTCACTCTATCCAAATCCCTAAATAGAGCAAGATAAGCTATAGGCACCCTCGTTCCACTTTTATCAACAAAGAGTGTGCACCCTATCAAAAATAGCAAATACCCCCGCGCTGCACACTCTATCCTGTGATGGCTATCTCTATCAGATACAGTGTGAAAATGACTCTTCAGCCACTCTAACCTAACAGACTGACCGCGTACAGATAGAACCTCCTGACGCGCATCTGTATCTGACACACCCAATAGCTCAACAAGTATGTCCTCAGCATCCCGATCGCTCATCCTCTCACATGACACTGAGGAACCCGTGACAGTAATCCCTAAGATGGCGGCTACGTCGTCCAATGTAATAGTCATCTCGCCATAGGGTAGATGGAAGGTGTTCGTCTCGGGCTGCCATCTCTCTACGAAGCCCGAGACAAGAATCTTATCGGTGAACCGATAAGAGGAGTGCACTAGATCTAGAAGGCCCGACTGCTCTACGATTGCCCTGAACTTCCTATTCGATTGCCCTGATGCCACCACTGCCATTCAGCTACCTTGGCAGCATGGTTCATGCACTTCAGTGGAGCCCGTTCCTGTAATATAAATGGCATTAATAATTTATATCACAGTATCGTATCGATACATTAAAGAAAGTAAAATGTCAATAGCAATTAAACAATACCTGTTGCCTCCAGATCGAGGCTGCTATATGTGTCCTGAAACTACTCAGGACAGACTCATCCTCTGGACCTCCTGGACATGGCCCGACAGCTTTACCTTCAACGTCCATAGCGGGCATGTCCTCGTCTACTGTCTCAGCTGGGGGCGATGGTGCAGCAGGAACCTCGGCCTCAGCATGACCGGCACGACGTCTTCTGGCTGACGCCGTGGGTCTAAATCGCGAGGAACCAGCATCCATATCTGAAACTGAGTATCAGCATATACGTCAATCAAAATGCAAATCAAGTAGACAAGTTATATGACGAAACTGAACAAAAAATTCAGATTTACATTGATGAATTATAAGACAAAATTGACCAAGAATGACAAGCCAATAAGTGCAATTGCCAAAATTCAGTAGTGTTGTATGCAAGTGGGTTAATAAGTTTACTGTTAACGGCCTGGGAACTCCCATGCCTCCCATGCCGGACACCTGCCGGAGAGGGAGCTCCGAGCGGGAATGCCGCCGGCATTCACACAAAAAAAAAATTAACTATTAATGGGGAAGGGACCCGGCGGGCCGCCGGCTCCCTTCCTCGTTCTCATGCCGGACCGCCGGCATGGGAGCTCCCATGCTTCCCATGCCGGACAACCCGCCGGAGAGGGAGCTCCGGGCGGGAATGCCGCCGGCATTCACAAAAAAAAAAACCTTAACGGGGAAGGGACCCGGCGGGCCGCCGGCTCCCTTCCTCGTTCTCATGCCGGACCGCCAGCATGGGAGCTCCCATGCTTCCCATGCCGGACAACCCACCGGACAACCCGCCGGAGAGGGAGCTCCGGGCGGGAATGCCGCCGGCATTCACAAAAAAAAAAAAAACCTTAACGGGGAAGGGAGCCGGCGGGCCGCCGGCTCCCTTCCTCGTTCTCATGCCGGACCGCCGGCATGGGAGCTCCCATGCCGGACAACCCACCGGAGAGGGAGCTCCGGACCGCCGGCATTCACACACAAAAAAAAAAAGGGTTTAACTCACCGGTGCCGGAGATCGATCTGGCCGGAGATCCGTCGAGAGGGGAGGACGAGCTCGGTGGAGGGCGGGGGGGGGCGGCGCGGACGAAAACGGGGGGGGTGGGGCGTGCTGAGAAATCGTGAGGGGTGTGAAAATGGTGTAGGGGTAATTTAGGAATTTACAAAAAAAGGGTGGGTGTAGTGAGTTAAGTTGTGGGTGTAGTTAGCAATTTTTTTTTTAAAATGCGGGTGATGAGAGGATTTATGTGGGCGCCAATAGAAGCTCCCAAATCTTTGGGGTGCTTCTATTTGGACCGCGAAAATTACTGAGGAGCCCCCATTTGACTTTTTTTTTTTACTTAAGAGTCCTCCTATTTACTCAGTAGTCCTTCTAATTTTTTAAAATTTCTAAACTACCCCTTCTCCCTCCTGCCCCTCCTAAATTGCTATTTGCCACCCCCCTCCCATCCCCCGTCCGATCCTTCTCCCTCCCGCTCCCTCCCGCCTCCTTGCTCATGCTCACCTCCTCACGGTGCTCCCCGGCGGCTTCCCCGGCAGCAGAGCTTCCTCTCCGGCAAGGTAAGCTCCCTCCTTCCCTCCCTTCCTCTCCTTCCTCTCCCTCCCTCCTTCCCTTCCTCCTCCCTCATTTCTCACTCGATCGACCCTTCAAGTTGTTTTTTTTTTAAGCCTCCCGGCGTCCGTAAGTGTCCGACGGCTCCACCCCCTCTCCGCCCCCTTCGTCCCCCCACTTCGGAGTCGTCCCAGCTCTGTTCGACCCTGGTTGGCCTAACAGAGTCGATCTGTTCGGCCTAGCTGGGCCGAACAGAATTAAATATGTTCGGCCCAGTTGGGCCAAACAGATTTAAATCTATTTAAATCTGTTCGGCCCAGCTAGGCAGAACAGAATTAACTCTGTTCGGCCTAGCTGGGCCAAACAGAGTAATTAAGTTATAAAATATAATTTTAATAAAGTATATTATAATAATAATTATAATAATCAAGTATATTATAAAGTATATTCGAATTTATAATATATTATAAAGTATAATATAATTATAATCAAGTATAATATTATAAAGTATATATTATAATATATTTTTAATAAAAATATATTATTTTGATGTATTTTTATTTTACTAATGAATATTGCAATGTTTCAGATATGGATGCTGGCCCCTCACAAGTTAGACCCACAGCGTCTGCCAGGAGACGTAGAACCCAGGCGCCTGAGGTTATTGAGGTTCCTGAGGTTCCTGAGGATCTTGTTGCACCATTGCCCCCAGATGAGACAGCAGCCGAGGACATCCCAGCTATGGATATTGATGATGATGAGGCGGATGGTCCTTGTCCAGGCGGTCCTGAGGATGAGTCTGTCCTTAGGAGTTTCAGGACACATATTGCAGCCTCCATCTGGAGGCAACATGTATTTGTTTGTTGTTCTGCCGTATTTTATTTAATGTATTATTTCGATGCTGTTATGTATTATTCATGTTATCCATTTATATTTCACAGGAACGGACTCCACTGAAGTGCATGAGCCATGTTGCCAAAGTAGTGAGTGGACAGTGGTGGGCATCAGGGCAATCGAATAGGAGATTCAGGGATATAGTTCAGCAGTCGGGTCTTCTAGAGCTAGTGCATTGCTCTTATCGGTTCGCCGATAAGATTCTTGTCTCGGGCTTTGTAGAGAGATGGCAGCCTGAGACGAACACCTTCCATCTTCCCTTTAGCGAGATGACAATCACGTTGGATGATGTTGCTGCCATATTAGGGATTAGTGTCATGGGTGCCTCAGTGTCCTTGTCTACAGATAGGATGAGTGATCGGGATGCTGAGGACCTACTAGTGCAGCTATTGGATGTATCATGGGATGACGCGCGTCAGGAGGTTATATCTATCAGTGGTTAGTCTGTGAGGTTAGAGTGGCTGAAGAGCCATTTCCATATTGTATCAGATAGAGATAGCTGCCGTAGGATAGAGTGTGCGGCACGAGCGTATTTGCTTTTTTTGTTGGGGTGTACACTTTTTGTCGATAAGAGCGGGACGCGGGTGCCTATAGCTTATCTTGCTCTGCTTTGGCATTTGGATAGAGTGAGCACATATGCCTGGGGTGCGGGTGCCTTGGCTCATTTATATCGGCAGTTGGGGATTGCGTCTAGGGCATCCGTTAGACAGATCAGTAGATATATGATGCTTCTCCATGCATGGATTTATGAGCATTTTCCCTTTCTCACTCCTCACCCAGCCGTAGACTATACTGATGCTAGACCTTGCATACACCGATGGACTCCCGACACTCCACCCCGTTCTACGATGGACCATTTAGTGATTCTACGTAGGCATGGGCACTGGGCCGTGCCGTGCCAGGCACGGCCCAGGCCTATCGTGCCAGAAAAATTACCGTGTCGTGCCTGGCATGGCCCATTAACAAATGGGCCATGCCAGGCATGACCCACTAAAAAAAATTCAAATTCGGCACGGCCCGTGACCCATCAAGAAATGGGCCACGGGCCGTGCCTGGCACGGCCCTTGATGGGTCACGAGCCGTGCCAGGCACGACCCACTAAAAAAATTCAAATTCGGCACGGCCCGTGACCCATCAAGAAATGGGCCATGGGCCGTGCCTGGCACGACCCTTGATGGGTCACGGGCCGTTGCTGGGCCGTGCCATCCAGAACGGCCCTGTTGGGCCATTTTGTGGGTCGTGCCATGGCACGGCTGGTGCCGGGAGCACACTATGCGCCTAGGCACCAGCCAGCTGATCCAAGCCATGATCCTGATCGGCGATGATGGATCCGACGATTGCGATCGATCTGATCGGAGATGATCCAACGGTTGCGATCGATCCATGTCATAATCCTGATCGGCAATGATCAATCCGATGGTTGCGATCCATTCGATCGGCGATGATCCGATGGTTGCGATCGATCCAAGTCATGATCCCAATTGGCGATGATCGATCGGACCGTTGTGATCAATTCGATCGGAGACAATCCGACGGTTGCGATCGATCCTAGCCATGATTTCGATCGGGGATGATCGATTCGACAGTTGCGATCCATCCGATCGGCGATGATCCGACGATTGCGATCGATCCAAGCCATGATCCCGATCGACGATGATCGATTGGATCATTGCGATCAATATGATAGGAGACGATCCGACGGTTGCGATCGATCCAAGCCATGATCCCGATCGGGGATGATCGATCCGACGGTTGCGATCTATCCCATCGGCGATGATCCGATGGTTGCGATCGATCCAAGCTATGATCCCATCGGCGATGATTGATCGGACCATTGCGATCAATCCGATCGGAGACGATCCGACGGTTGCAATCGATCCAAGCCATGATCACATTCGGCGATAATCGATCCGATGGTTGCGATCGATCCGATCGGAGACGGTCCGACGGTTGCAATCGATCCATGCCATGATCCCGATCGGCGATGATTGATCCGACGGTTGCGATCCATTCGATCGGTGATGATCCGATGGTTGTGATCAATTCAAGCCATGATCCCGATCGGCGATGATCGATCCGACGGTTGCGATCCATCCAATCGGAGATGATCTGACGGTTGCGATCGATCCAAGCCATGATCCCGATCAGCGATGATCAATCCAATAGCTGCGATCCATCCAATCGGAGACGATCCGATGGTTGTGATCGATCCAAGCCATGATCCCGATCGACAATGATCGATCAGACTATTGCGATCAATCCGATCGAAGACGATCCGATGTCTGCGATCGATCCAAGCCATGATCATGATCGGCGATGATCAATCCGACGATTGCGATCCATCTGATCGGAGATGATCCAACATCTGCGATCGATCCAAGCCATGATCCCGATTGGCGATGATCAATCCAACGGTTGCGATCCATCCGATCGGAGACGATCCAACGTTTGGATCAATCCAAGCTATGATCCCGATCGGCGATGATCAATCCGACGGTTGCGATCAATCCGATCGGAGATGATCCGATGGTTGCGATCGATCCAAGCCATGATCCCGATCAGCGATGATCAATCCAACAGTTGCGATCCATCTGATCAGAGACGATCCGATGGTTGCGACCGATCCAAGCCATGATCCCAATTGGCAATGATCGATCGGACTGTTGCGATCAATCCGATCGGAGACGATTCGATGGTTGCGATCGATCCAAGTCATAATCCCGATCGATGATGATCGATCAGATCATTGCGATCAATCCGATCGGAGACGATTCGACAGTTGCGATCAATCCAAGCCATGATCCCAATCAGGAATGATCGATCCGACGGTTGTGATCGATCCATGCCATGATCCTGATCGGCGATGATCGATCCGATGATTGCGATCCATTCGATCGGCGATGATCCAACGATTGCGATCGATCCAAGCCATAATCTCGATCGGCGATGATCGATCCGACGGTTGCGATCGATCCATGCCATGATCCTGATATGCTATTATCAATCAAACGGTTGCAATCTATCCAATCGGAGACGATCCGACGATTGCGATCGATCCAAGCTATGATCCCGATCGGCGATGATCGATCGGACCATTGTGATCAATCCGATCGGAGACGATCCAACGTCTTCGATCGATCCAAGCCATGATCCCGATCGGCGATGATCGATCCGACGGTTGTGATCGATCCAAGCCATGATCCCGATCGGCGATGATCGATCCGACGGTTGCGATCAATCCAAGCCATGATCCCGATTGGTGATGATCGATCGAACCGTTGTGATCAATCCGATCAGAGACGATCCGACGGTTGTAATCGATCCAAGCCATGATCCCGATCGGGGATGATCGATCCAACGGTTGCGATCTATCCCATCGGAGATGATCCGACAGTTGCGATCGATCCAAGCCATGATCCCGATCGGCGATGATTGATCCGACGGTTGCGATCCATCCGATCGGCGATGATCCGACGGTTGCGATCTTTCTATTTTTTTCTTCTTACTTATTGTATTATGTTCTAGAGGTCAGGCCTAGCCCCCCTCCCTTCTGTACCATTTTAATTTTAAATTAATAAACTGGTAGGGGTCTATGCCAAACCCCCCACCATTATGGTGGCTTTATATTAATAAAATTTTTTATTCCTAATAATTTTTTAATTTATCAAAAAAATTATATTTTTTATAATTTTTTTTATTTGAGCTGTGCACGGGCTAGGCCCCTTGGGCCGTGCCTGGCACGGCCCACCTGGGCCGGCATGGCTCAGGCCCACCCGGGCTATGCCAGGCACGGCACGATGGGCCGGCCCAGGCCCGTCATGGGCCATGCCGTGCTGGGGCAATAGAAAAAAATTTTCTGGGCCCGGCATGGCCCGGTACTGTAGCAAGTGCCGGGCCGTGCTTGGCACGGCCCATCAGGCCTGGGCCGTGCCGTGCCATGGGCGGCACGGCCCAGTGCCCACCTCTAATTCTACGCGAGCATTGGACGTACTGAGGGCAAATGAGGTATGTACCATAGGACCATGCACTTGTGTATTTATATAATTTGTCATACATTATCAAACTTATTACGATTTAATATATTGCAGGTAGTTTGGGATCCCCATCGTCTTATTCGGGATGATCGTCCATTCCTTGATATTGCATTCTTCAGTGGCTGCCTGAAGTGCATGGATGTCGTAGAACCTTATCATCCTGAAAGGGTTTTACGATAGTTCGGCAGGATACAGATGATCCCCCGTGCGCCACTGGCCCCTGAGCGAGCCAGCAGAGGATCGACAGCAGCTTCGTACCGCATCTGGTACATTTTCTATGAGCAGTTATGGGAGAGGTGGGAGGATAACCTGCTGAGCACAGCGAGCAGGAGCCATTCGGTGACCCGACCCTCCGATTGCGTACCGAGATTTTTGGAGTGGTTTTCTCGGATCACGCATCTGGCTGTTCACCCTCCAGAGAGCCGATCCAGTATCTACTCCTGATCACATCCCGATGATGCTGATGCTGACGTGCTAGGCCGGCGTATTGCAGATCGCTTGGCCTTTGCACTGACATACTTGATATGGATCGGGAGGAGGCTGCTGTGTCATAGGAGACGCACATGTACGATGTCATATCGCAGATGGCACATGTGTTGCAGGGTCAGCATATCTCTACGGTGCAGCCTGTTCAGCCTGATGTTCCTGGCCCTAGTCATGCATCGCCACAGCAGTACAGGCATCGACAATGGCGTGGTGGGGATCCCTGATGTACCTCATGTATTTTGTATCTGTTAGCACATAGTGCATCTTTTTATAAAAGACATTGAAATTTGAATAAAAATTAACTTTCTTTCGGCTCAATTTTAATGAAAATCTTTGAATTAATAAATATGTCATACATTATACAAAATTGATTGTTGCAAGCAAAATGACTTCTACAACTCAACAGTCTCGCTAATAATGACATCCAACGAGATCGTTCGTCTGAATTGGTGAATCCTAGATTCATATGAAGAAGCCCATCCGGAAGCACAAGGTAAATGATGTTTGTGCCAATTGCTTGCTATTGGGGGAACAGGATGACCGGTAACAGAAACACCTGCAAAATATATAAATTAGTAAACATAATGAATTATTAGTCATTTAAGCATGATTAAGAGTTGTTCAATTAATACCTCAACAAAATGATTGCCATTAACGAACGCCACTACAATATCTTTGCGGGATAAAGAAGGAAGAGGCATCGATTGTAGAGGTAGGAATGTAAGACATTGTTGCAAGGAGAGGTGGTATAGGACAACGTTATAGTGGGACGCTATAACGTACCCCATATCCGGCATAGTCATCCACCGGTCAAAAGGTGGATCATTATCAAAATATGATAATGCATGCTCAATCTCCTCAAACCTCCCTTCGATAGCAAATAAAGCATGATAGTGCTCTGAATGACATTGCAACTCATTCAATAAATCCTTCCTAATACGGAGCCAATCCTCCTCTCCAAATCCTAGCAAGTCAGCTATTGCTCTAAATCCGCAGTTGCCGTCAGCTTTAACATCCTTAATATGTTGGATGAACGGCCTCAACCCATCTGGAATTTGATCAATATAGATTGTTGGCTTATTATATGACCGAGTTCGCTGACGAGAAACTTGCAAACCATTAAGGAATGATTAGACGGCAACAGAAACATTCGCTTTGTAATAACAAATGGCACGGGTCCGGAAGGTGCCGGCACGTACCGACNATGCCGGCGGCGGCCCGGCATGAGAACGAGGAAGGGAGCCGGCGGGCCGCCGGCTCCCTTCCCGTTAAGCAATTTTTTTTTTTTTTTTTTTGGGCCGCCGGCTCCCTTCCCGTTAAGTTTTTTTTTTTTGTTTTTGTGAGTGCCGGCGGCATTCCCGCCGGGAGCTCCCTCTCCGGCGGGTTGTCCCGGCATGGGAGCTCCCATGCCGGCGGCGGCCCGGCATGAGAACGAGGAAGGGAGCCGGCGGCCCGCCGTCTCCCTTCCCCGTTAAGCAATTAATTTTTTTTTTTTTGTTGCCGGCGGCATTCCCGCCCGGAGCTCCCTCTCCGGCGGGTTGTTGCATGGGAGCTCCCATGCCGGGTCCGGCATGAGAACGAGGAAGGGATTCCCCCCGGCGGCATTCCCGCCCGGTGCTCCCTCTCCGGCGGGTTGTCCGGCATGGGAGGCATGGGAGCTCCCAGATCGTTAACAGTAAACTTATTAACCCACTTGCACATAACACTACTGAATTTTGGCAATTGCACTTATTGGCTTGGCAATTGCACTTATTGGCTTGTCATTCTTGATCAATTTAGTCTTATAATTCATAAATGTAAATCTGAATTTTTTGTTCAGTTTCATCATATAACTTGTCTACTTGAATTGCATTTTGATTGACGTATATGCTGATACTCAGTTTCAGATATGGATGCTGGTTCCTCGCGATTTAGACCCACGGCGTCAGCCAGAAGACGTCGTGCCGGTCATGCTGAGGCCGAGGTTCCTGCTGCACCATCGCCCCCTGCTGAGGCCGTAGACGAGGACATGCCCGCTATGGACGTTGAGGGTGAAGCTGTCGGGCCATGTCCAGGAGGTCCAGAGGATGAGTCTGTCCTGAGTAGTTTCAGGACACATATAGCAGCCTCGATCTGGAGGCAACAGGTATTATTTAATTGCTATTGCATTTTACTTTCTTTAATGTATCATTACGATGCTGTGATATAAATTATTAATGGCATTTATATTACAGGAACGGGCTCCACTGAAGTGCATGAACCATGCTGCCAAGGTAGCTGAATGGCAGTGGTGGGAATCAAGGCAATCAAATAGGAAGTTCAGGGCAATCATAGAGCAGTCGGGCCTTATAGATCTAGTGCACTCCTCTTATCGGTTCACCGATAAGATTCTTGTCTCCGGCTTTGTAGAGAGATGGCAGCCCGAGACGAACACCTTCCATCTACCCTGTGGCGAGATGACTATTACATTGGACGATGTAGCCGCCATCTTAGGGATTACTGTCACGGGTTCCTCAGTGTCATGTGAGAGGATGAGCGATCGGGAAGCTGAGGACATCCTTGTTGAGCTATTGGGTGTGTCAGATACAGATGCGCGTCAGGAGGTTCTATCTGTACGTGGTCAGTCTGTTAGGTTAGAGTGGCTGAAGAGTCATTTTCACACTGTATCTGATAGAGATAGTCATCACAGGATAGAGTGTGCAGCGCGGGGGTATTTGCTATTTTTGATAGGGTGCACACTCTTTGTTGATAAAAGTGGAACGAGGGTGCCTATAGCTTATCTTGCTCTATTTAGGGATTTGGATAGAGTGAGATCATATTCCTGGGGTGCCGCTGCTTTGACTTTCTTGTACCGTCAGCTGGGGATTGCGTCTAGGGCATCAGTTAGACAGATCAGTGGATACATGACGCTGCTCCAGGCTTGGATTTATGAGCATTTTCCAGATCTCACTCCTCATCCATCCCTTGATTATACTGATGCGAGGCCCCGCGTGCAGCGTTGGCATCCTGGCACTCCATCACGTACCTCGATGGACCATTTAGTTGTTCTTCGTGAGTCATTGGACGTTTTGAGGGCCGATCAGGTATGTACCATGATGTGTCGCTTGTATATTTAAGTTTTTTTAATTTGCTATATATGACCTAGCTGGGTATTGTTTATATGTTGCAGGTCATTTGGGATCCCCATCGTCATCAGCGAGCTGATCGTCCGTTCCTAGACATTGCATTCTTCAGTGGATGCCTAAAGTGTATGGATGTCGTAGAACCCTATCATCCTGAAAGGGTTCTACGACAGTTTGGTCGGATACAGACGATCCC
The DNA here is from genome assembly GCA_900491605.1 of Calamus simplicifolius. Lineage (NCBI taxonomy): Eukaryota > Viridiplantae > Streptophyta > Magnoliopsida > Arecales > Arecaceae > Calamus > Calamus simplicifolius. Next base: position 563,419 of record UESW01004665.1, on the reverse strand, counting down.
TCGCGCGCCACTAGCCCCTGCGCGAGCCAGTAGAGGACCGACAGCAGGATCGTACCGTATTGCATATGTCTTCTTGGATCAGTTATGGGAGGAGTGGGAGGATCACGTACTGAGCCAACGTCGTAGGAGCCATCCGGTTGTCCGACCATCGGACTGTGTTCCAGGATATATGGATTGGTATTCTCGTATCACGCACTTGGTTGTCCACCCCCCAGAGAGCCGATCCAGCATATATGATCGTGCACGAACTGAAGATGTGATGTTGATCTTGACGTTTACCGGCGGCGCTGTGAGGATGCCATCAGCATTGTACCAACACTCTACATATGGGTCGGGTGGAGATTGCATCATTTGGGACCGACTACATGTACGATGTTATGTCGCATATGGTTGATGTTCTGCAGGGTCAGCACATCTCGACTGTTGAGCCTGATGTGCCTGGACCTAGTCATGCGACACCTGATGTGCCTGGACCCAGTCATGCACGACCTGATGTTCCTGGATCTAGTCGGGCACCCACACAGCAGTATAGGCGTCGACGACGACGGGCTGGGGATTGATTGGGATGGGATTTGTATTACTTTTGCTTGTTACAAAGTCAATATTTTGTTATATGTAACATTCAAAGCAAATGAAATGAAATGAAAGTTTCAATTCCAAATTTTTTATCTTATTTACAAACATTTCATCCCTTGCCATTCCGTTTCATCCGTGCCATCCCGTGCCGGTACGTGCCGGGCCGCTTGTATTAACACCGCACAATTATCGCGCAAATCACATTGATTATATCTAAAATATAATGACATTTGTTATTGAAAAATATCAAAGGCCAATCAAAGGCGTGCCGTGCCAATGAAACGCTTGCCGGGCCAATATTACGCCTGGGCCATCAATTGCTGCCCCGTGTCGATCTGCGCACCAGATGGCCCGGGACCCATATCCTCCTCGACATTCCACTCAACCACAAAGCCCCGTGCCGGCCCGTGCCGGTGGCGTGCCAAATTTTATTAAAGATTTTGAAATAACTCAATAAATCACTCATTTTAAAATTGGTTGAAAATATAATTTGAGTACCCTCTTGTCTGCGCACCCGACGGCCCGGGACCATATCCTCGGACCCATTCCACACAACCAAAAGCCGCGTGCCGAATTACCTCCGTTCGGTCTGACAGAGCCGAACAGAGGCAAACTGTTCGGCCCTGTGTGGCCGAACAAATTGCCTCTGTTCGGCCCAGTGTGGCCGAACAGAGGTGGCCGAACAACAGACTGTTCGGCCACACCGAACCAAAGGCCTGTGTTCGGTCCTGTGTGGCCGAACAAATTGCCTCTGTTCGGCCACACTGGGCCGAACAGAGGCAATTTGTTCGGCCACACAGGGCCGAACAGTTTCCCTCTGTTCGGCTCTGTCAGACCGAACGGAGGATAATTCGGCACGCGGCTTTTGGTTGTGTGGAATGGGTCCGAGGATATGGGGCCCGGGCCGTCGGGTGCGCAGACAAGAGGGTACTCAAATTATATTTTCAACCAATTTTAAAATGAGTGATTTATTGAGTTATTTCAAAATCTTTAATAAAATTTGGCACGCCACCGGCACGGGCCGGCACGGGGCTTTGTGGTTGAGTGGAATGTCGAGGAGGATATGGGTCCCGGGCCATCTGGTGCGCAGATCGACACGGGGCAGCAATTGATGGCCCAGGCGTAATATTGGCCCGGCAAGCGTTTCATTGGCACGGCCCGGCACGGGATGGCACGAATGGAACGGGATGGCACGGGATGGAATGTTTGACATTGATCGAAGTGTATACAAACAATTTGCACACATAAGAAGATAAAAAAAATGATATTCAAAACTTTCATTTCATTTCAATTGCATTGAATGTTACATAAACAAAATGTTGACTTTGTAACAACCAATGCACTCTACAACTCAACAGTCTCGCTAAGTATTACATCGGACGATATATTTTCTCTGAACTGTTGAATCCTAGATTCATAAGAATTGGCCCATCCGGAAGCACAAGGTAAATGGTATTTTAACCAGTTGGTTGCTATTGGCGGTACTGGATGACCCGGCAACAAGAAAACCTACAAAGAGTAATCAAGTTTAAAAAATCGTCAAGAATAACAGCAATGTCTTAAATTTAATACCTCAACAAAGAGTAATATATTTAATACCTCAACAAAATGGTTGCTATTAACGAAGGCCACTGCAATGTCTTTACGGGATACAAGAGGAAGAGGCACCGATCTGAGCGGTAAGAAAGTCAGACATTGTTGCAAGGAGAGGTGGTACAGGACAACATTGTAGCATGATGCTATAAGATGCCCCATATCTGGCATGGTCATCCACCGGTCATATGGCGGACAATCCTCAAAATATGATAATGCATGAGCGATCTCGTCAACCCTCCCCTCGACAGCATACAATGCGCGATAGTGCTCTATATGACAGTTCAACTCATGTAATAAATCCCTCCTGACACGTGGCCAATCTTCCTCTCCGAAGCCAAGTAAGTCAGCAATTGCTCGAAATCCACAGTTGCCATCAGCTTTGACATCCTTGATGTGCTGGATGAATGCCCTCAACCCGTCTGGAAGTTGATTATATAGATCATTGGCTTATGTGACCGGATTCGTTGACGAATAACCTACAAATTGTATTGAATGATATGAATTATATAAAATATAACGATAAGCTATATTAAAGAAAAGCTTCGTACCTTCTTCTTTGGCTGCCCCTTCGGCATCTGCATCCTTGGGATCCCTAAAATATTTTGCTGCGAACCAGGTGAATAACTATCCTGTCCAGATAGAACCAACTCAAATGCGGAAGGGTCACGGCGAGTAGAAGTATCAACCTCCAATGAAGCCCGCCCACGTATACCGATCTTCCTTTTCGCAGGTTCTTCAAGAGATGTACTATCAGGACTTGCAATCTCTCTTAATTTCTTTAACATTTGCAATTGAGATGCCCCATCTAACTGCTCGAATTTCTCGGCAATTATATTCAACTCTGGTTTACAGGTCAACTTCACACTTTGCACATTTTTAGCAGGCTGCATATCAAGTTTCGTCCAATGAGGATCTATGCAGTCGAGGGGAATAGGCTGACCTTTCATCCTATACCGCAAATCTCATGAGCACATGGTAAGCCATGTGTGCGTCGAATAGCACACCCACAAGCTGATTCATGAATCTCAGCTGAATTGGCCCGATTCGATTGGGCAAGGATATGATTTAATGCACATATAGATATGAATCCTCGCAGTTCTTTGAATTCAGCAGGCTTAAAGTTGTGTTGCACGACCGTCAAACTCTTCTCGAATGAGGCTTTAATGTCGCTGTGCTGTAGCTCAATCAAACTATTTATTTTTGTCCAAGAAGACTCGAAAGTACCTTGGCTTGAACCAAGCTGTCTTTTAAGCCTTGCATGTGCACTTTCAGCCCTAGTAAAGTAAGAAAATTAGATCAAAGTTATATATCAAAGATAAAAATATAATATATGAATTGCTAAGGGAAATCTTTTTCTTGTAATACCTATTTGTTGTCACATTCCCGTAGTGCCTATAATTGTCCGTCCATGCTGAGACAAATCTTTCCCTGTATTTGCTCAACCAGGTATCTGATACATATCGCAAGGCATCTGGATACGAACTGAAATCTCTCTGAAGTGCACTCCAACGAACATTATAGTCATCTTCTGTGGCTGACAGGACCAGTATATTCCAACTCATTATAAACATATCCCATTTCTCCTTTGTTTCAAATAATCTTTTGCATTGAGCCAGAACATTCCTACTAATATGCCATCTACATAACATATGTGAAGATGTAGGAAATACCCTCTTAATTGCATTCAATAGAGCCAAATCTCTATCTGTGATTATCACCTCAGGCAAAACATCAGCATCCATGACACTGCGCAATCTATCTAATGCCCATGTATAGTTATTTTCCCGCTCAGAGTCCATGTATGCAAAAGCAACAGAAAATGTGAGATTAGTTGATGTCACCCCCACAATCTCTAACAGAGGAAGACGATATCTATTCGTCTTGTATGTGCAATCCATAATCAATACACGAGGAAATGCACGTAACAAATCTATACATCCAGGGTGTGCCCAAAACAAGTCACGCACCACGTCAGTACTACCGCAACTCCTATGCCACTCAATATATTTAGCATCGGCTAATTTACCAAGAAGATGTTGCATCTGTGATCTCCCTGCTTTCTCTAAAACCTTACACCTCTGGCGTGCATTGTAGATCGTCTTCATTGTCGTAACATTGTGGGCATCTCTTTGCTTCAATGTGGACAATATATCCTTTGGCCGAACCAAAGTTTTCGACATATCCACTAACAATGAAGTCTCCTCCCTAGATAATCTTCCAGCATATGAGTGTCCCTCGAAATGCTTCGCAGACGGATGATTGTGCACTCCACAAATAACCTCCAAAATCCAATCATCCCAGTGTCCAATTTCCTTCCTCTTAATAAAAATGGGCATCCACACTTCTTTGTACCACTAGCCCTCTTCTTTGATCCCTTTTCCTTTTCCTTTCCGCTTGTGCATTTGTGCTTACCGCTCCTTTCGCAACCTAACTTGATTCTTGGTTTCCTAACATTGCTTCCCGAATCAGATGTTTTAATTACAATAACTAATCCATTCCTCCTCCCAGCTTCCCGACACCAACTACACAATTCTTCTCTACTCTTGAATATCTACACAATAAATAGTATAATTTAGCAAGTATAGTATACAATTAAAACAAGTCAGCAACAATTGCAATCAAAATTATCTTACTTCGTAAGTTGTAAATTCATTTGTGTAATCCATAACACAATCTGAGCCAATTTTGCTTGATTCGGTTGACGCATCATCCTACAAGGATAAAATATTATGTTAAATTTATATTTGGAACATAATGGTTTCGTTCGGCTAAGTATGGCCGAACGGAATAGATTTGTTCGGCCAGGCTGGCCGAACGGAATAGTTTTGTTCGGCCAGGGCTGGCCGAACACAAACAATATGTTCGGCATAACCTAGCCGAACAGAATGCATCTGTTCGGCCAGGTTAAGCCGAACATATTGTTTATGTTCGGCCAGCCCTGGCCGAACAAAACTATTCCGTTCGGCCCTGGTAGGCCGAACGGAACGCGTTCCGGGAAAAAAAAAAAAGACGATTCAGTTTTTAAAAACGAACCTTATCGTCACCGTCGCCTTCCCAGATTACTAGTTGCTTCTCCATTGTTGAAATGAGAGCTTTAAACCTTGTCTAGACCCTGATTTCAGAGACAATCGTTGAGAGAGGGAGGAGGAAGGGAGATGGCTGTGCCTGGGAGAGAAGTTTGAAATGTTATCAGGGGTTTTGATCAGGTGGGTGTAGATAGAAATAAGCAAGGGTAGAAAAGTAATTACATCTTAGGGTATTTTAGGTATTTAATTTTATGTAAGTGTGGGTGTGGAGAGTAATCTTTGGGGTGCCAATAGAACGACTCAAAAATTTAGGGTAAAAAGGTTATATTCTTACTTTGCCGTGGGGGCTCCTCAGCAATTTTCGCGGGCCAAATAGAAGCACCCAAATCTTTGGCGGGAACTGGCGGCCCACTCCTCTCGCCTCAGCCGTCGGGGCTCCTCTGCTCCTTCATCTCTCGAGTGATCGCAAGAAACCTTTGCGATGGAGTCAGTTCTGAAGGCAAGTAGAAACCAAGATATAGATCCTTTCTTAAGGACAGGCTCGATCCCATACCTCTCTCGTTTCGATTCAATAGGATTTCACTTTATTTTCCTCTAATTTCTTGGTTTGGTTCCATTTTCTCTCACTGATTCTTGATCGAACTAAAGTTATTAAAACCCTTTTTAGATTTAATTGGGTTTCACCTCCTTTTTTCCCTATTTCTTTTTTTTATCCAATTATTGGATGCAAGAAACGTACTAAAACCCTTTTTTTCGCGTCACTTCTTGGTGTTTGAACGCAGAAATACTTTGGGTATTCTCAGTTTCGACTATATCAGAAGGAGATCATCCAAAAGATCCTAGATGGACGAGATTGCTTGGTGGTTATGGCTACTGGAAGCGGGAAATCTCTCTGGTAACTCAAATCCCATTCCCAACCTATTTATTTTTCTATTTTTCAGCCTAAATTCTATCCACGAGGAGAATAATTATTTGATTCTTTTAGCTATGACAAGTTATTGTCCTGCATATTTAGTCATTGATTAATAGACTCAACTTTGATGATGCCTTATGTTATTCCATAGACCATCTTATTTTTGAGAAAATTCCATAGATCACCATGTTTTTGTGGGTGTTCATTTTTACCCTATAGGTGATAACTGGGCGTTCTTCAATTTAGAAATATGGCGGTTAGATTACATTGACAGATTGCCATGTTTTGCTCGTTGACACGTGGTCCCGCTATCCAGCGATTTGATTGTGTTTCTGGCTTCTCGATTACACTTAAAGAGGCCATTTGAGATATTATGTAATCCATGCATTGGGTAGAGATGCAATGGAAATGAACCCCATTGAATTAGCTCACATGCCAAGCTTATATTATATGAAAGAAGTACACCGTCTTTTGTTGTTGTGCTAAAAAATTGTTCTACATTTGATGTGATTCAGATTCAGATTCAGGGTTATGATATCGTGTCACTAATTTAAGAGACCATTCTGCTAATTATATTCCTACAACACTTCATGTGGATGGGTCTTGGGTCAATTTCCTAGCTTCCAAAGAGGTCTCTTTATTTTTCGCTTCTTATTTTCATAGAGAGTCCAGATTCTTTAGACTATGCACCATGGGAGGCTTATTTTGCTCTATTGATTACTATATGGAATGTTCTAACCAGAGTGTCACATCTGAACTAGAATCTTGCATCTTTCTCCCACACCCACTTTGTAATTCTTGTAACCCATCTCAGAACATTCATTTTTGCATTTTTATTGCTAACATTATATTAACAAACTTGTTCAGCTGATCCCACTTTGACATTTCATTGGATATGGATCATCCATTATATACTAGTACTTTTCTTAGAACAAAATGATTGGAATAATGCATTTTTATTATTTTATTGTATTTAATATGTTATGTATTTGGGATTAAGACTTTCTTGTTGTTGTTGTTGTTTTTATTTAATATGTTATGTAGATTGTTCTTGGGTAGATATGTAAAGTCCTTTGCTTCGCTACTTGTGTACCTAGTTTTAAGATGTTTCATGATGTTAGGTTGTGATGATGTCTACTAAAATGTGATCATAAAGTACTGCATTAACATGCCACGCCACCTTGCTATGTTAGAACAATGCCACGTAAACATGCCTCATGTGCTGCCATGTAAGCAACCACATCATCATTGTCAACCTGTGTGGCGCCATGTCAGCGTAGACATGGCATAGGGCAGTGCCACGTGGCTGCCTTGTCATCATTAAGTTGATGTGGCTGTCATGTCAGCTGCTTACCTTTTTTTGAAAAATAAAAAATAGAAGCCCCTATAAGTCTTTGAATTTGCAGATGAGTGCCATTCATAAATTCGCATGGCCATCCATGGCCACCGCATGTGTGGCAGCAGACGGGGCCATTTCTGGCCTCCCGCGGCCGAGGGAGAAGGCCAGCAGCCTCTCTAATAGTTGGAGAAGGTGGTATCGGCCACCGTTTAGTATCTGATGATCCCTTTCCTCCACCGAAAAGGGGGCGGTGCTGTGGCTCCCTCGGCTGCAGCGTGGAGTAGGCTGTGGCCACCAGCTACTGTGCCTTGCTCCATTGCCTCCTTCGAAGGCCTTTGACAAGCACCACATGGGAAAAAGCATGGGAGATGGCCGTTGCCTAACCAAAAACTCTGGTACCACTTGAAGGGCGGTGAACTGACCTTTTGTCAATGGCAGAAGCAATGGAGAAGTTGTTAGCCAGTGTAGGAGGTTACTAGAATCTCCAAAATTGTCACATCCCGAGCTGCATCGTTGGAGAGGGATAGAGAAGGTCAGAAAGAGAGCATCTTCACGGTTTCTCTTACTTGAAATAGAGAATTCTCTTTGTTTTATCCAGAAGCCACTTGTCGCATCATGGCTACCGCCTCATCGAGAGGCGATGACCCACATGGAGATGGCTCATGTGGATGCATGACCTGATGCCCGGTGCAAGTCAGCCAACAAAGAGGAAAAAAAAGAAGAAAAGTGGGCAAACAAAGGAAGGGAAAGGAGTAAGATAAAAAAGAGGAGGGGAAAAAGAAGAAAGGAAAAAAAAAATAAAGGATGCAAGGAGGAAAACGAAGAAATTGATAAGAAAGACAGTAAAACACCCTTATGCAGGTGTCATTAAGAGTGGTGCAAATAACTATTTGAGGATTCAATGTTCCCTCTAAATTTATAAAAGTATCATGCAATCTTTACTTTTCTTGCAAATAAAATCTTTGGTGAAATCCTGCAGTTGTTGTACCCATCACACATCTACAATATGCTGTGAAGGCTCGAAAAGGAGTTTTATTGCTGCTTTAATGGTGGCATTTATTGGGGCAACTAGAAATTTTATTTATTATTTGTTTATTTATTTATTTCCATTCTAGAAGTTGAAGTAATGATGCACCTAGAATCAGCATTTTGATCTATTTGTCTGATATCCTGTTTGACAAAGGATCAAGTGACTGTACATTGCCTATGAAGACTAAACAAGGCTAAGATTGATTCAACTATGTGGGGTACTATTTTGGCCAAGATGGAGCGTTAAGTTGATGCTCATCAGATGATTTTGGGATGATATGATCACAGAGGAAGCAAATTGATATGGCTTTTATGTGGGACTTAAGAACAGGTGTCTTATCAGCCTTTGGAGTTAACTTTCTTTAGTTTGGCACAATTTTAGGTGCAGAAAGCCCTTAAAGTCCAATTTCTTTTGTAGCAGGTGGTTTTGTGCATCTTCAATCTTAAGTTTATTGAGGTTAGAAACAACGTTGTGTGAGGCTCTATGCTTACTTGCCCATGGTAGAACAGAACGAGAAGTGATGTTATATAAGAATTGTGATAAATAGAGAGTCAGAAAATTTTCTTGCAATTGATCGAATTCTTCAGTTCAAGAGAGAAAAGAATGCAAGAGATTATTTATTTATTTATTTTTAAACGAAGACAGAAGAAGAAAACAAAGAGAAAAGATTGAACGGAAGAGAGGAGGAGGGATGAGAAATAAGATAACTAAAAGCTGGACAACTCTCTTTGGAGTTGAAGGGTCCAGAGAAGATAACTGAAATCTGGTTGGCAAAAAATGATTTGATAAAATTGCATGGCTAGATGTGATTGCCCTTGATAGGAACAATTATAAATATCAAAAAATGGAGTGCGGGTTATGATGACACGATCTATTATTGCTCTTTATCGTTTAGGGTGGAGGTAGCATAACTGAGTTTGACTTGATTAACTTGGTTTTGAATTCCTCAGTCCATAACATTTGTATACAATCACTTGTCAGGTTTGTTATATGCTACTCAGCATATCCCTGAATGACATTATTTGTTTGAAAAACAACTAGTGGAGAATGCAATTCTTGGATAAAGTATGGCGTTGCTTGGGTGATCTTCTATTCTGCAGTAGCTCAGTCTTTTTAGTTTTTACTTCTTTTTTAGAACAACTAAATACAAATTAAAAAAATTCATGGATGTTATTCTTTCTATATCTGGGGTTTGAACATTCTGCAACAAGTTAAGCCAAACTGCTTGCATTTTGTCAGTTATGTACTGAAAACATCCCTCGCTTAGTCTATTTACTGCTTACATTTTGGCAGTCACTAATTCATTCATTGCATTATCTCTTTAGCACTTGAGGGTGTTCTAGAAGATGTTATTGAATTTATCAATCCTTTGTTGCATTACCTCAGTTATCAGGTCCCTCCATTGCTTAGAGGAAAGACTGCTATCGTCATAAGCCCTCTTCTATCCTTGATGCAGGACCAGGTATGTGGTATCACTGCATGCCATTTTCATATAAGAAGTTCTATGTATTGTCTAAGGCTACCTACTTGACAGGTCATGAGTCTAAAACAACGGGGTATTAAGGCTGAATTTCTTGGAAGTACTCAAATTAATCAAGTGGCTTACTCTGAAGCTGAAAGTGGTAGCTTTGAGGTTTTGTACATGACTCCAGAAAAAGCCTGCTTGCTTCCTTCAAGGTGAAAAATTGTCATCATATGTTGTTTGGATATAGAAATTTGAATGCCTTCCCATATTCATGCAGTGATTATGGTTTTTGTTAGTTTGAAATAGGATTTCTTATCAGCAAACAAATATTAGCTACTAGCCTAGTACTAGTTGTATAAAGACTTTTAGATGATATGTGTAAGAATGTTGCTGAAATCAATTTCTGGGGTGCTGGACATGTTTGAGGCATTGAACATGTGGTTTGTAAGGGTAATGGCTAACAAGTTGTTCTGTCCCATCAAGCTATTTCAAGTGGGTGTGGAGTGGACATAGGAATTGTGGTGTATTTAATAAAGTGTCCATTGGTGGATGCTGTGATGGTGAAATTGGGATTTTTTCCACTAAAATTGGGAGTTCTTGTGAAATATGGGAAAAAATAGATTGACATCTATTTCTTCTCTTCTTTTAGTTATGTCTCTTAAAATCATGCACCTTCTGAAATGGTAATTTGGATGGCATGTGGAATAAATGATGATTTCTAAGCATTTTCTTTACCCATTTCCTCTCTGATTTTATATTCTTTTCCTTTCTCTTCCTCTTCTTTGCAACTTAATATAACCTAATAATAGGCTGTTAACACTTAACAATTGAAAAGTATGGCATATCTAATTTTGGATAACCCTCAGCCATTTTACCTAGTTTTAGACCAAAAAATCATGCAATGGTTTGCAAATTGTTCTTCCTGCTATCACGCGTACAACATCTGATATCTGGATGAAAGCACACCTATTCGGTAAAGATCAGACGATTCTAGGAGATTCATTTCAGCCAGGTAACTATAGGTTGACATGATAATTTAAATATAGCTTTGATCTTTTGGAATCTAAATCTTTAATCAGATATGGACTTATGCATTTGTAGTGGTGAAACTTGAAATCTAAACTTCATTCACAAGCAAAGCAATATCTCAACCTGATCTATTTGGAAACCAGCTCTGCCAATCTACTTCCAGTAGGTCAAATTGATTTAGAATCTCTGAGTGCAACTTCACTAGAAACATACATTTTGTGCCGCTTATTGTGCTTTAGGTTATATTTAGAATGCAGAAAGGCATGTTATAAACTTCTGGCATGTTCTGTATGTCATACTCTCCAATCGTCAGCCCAACCTTTGAGTTAGCATTAATCATGATTGCTAGTTTTTTTTTTTTATATTTAATATGTGACAGATATTGCACTTTATCTGCTTGATCATGCATATATAATCTTATAGATTTCAGGTCCTGAGTTCGATGTTTCTCTCCAAAAAAGAACTGTGCTTTTTAGATTTTTGATGTTAATAGGTAGCACATGCATTCCCCACCTTTTTTGTTTCTCAGTAAAGAAATCTGTCTAGTTTCTGACTTTGTATGTTTGAAGATCCACATCATGAAAAACAAAAGGAGTTAACATCATTTCCCTTTAATTTATTTTTTATTTGCATGAGTGATCTGAAATATTAATGTCTGTTTTGGTTTCCTGTTTTGCTTTTTTTTTTTTGAACAAGATTAAACTAGCATGTGCCTGTGCGCATGTGTGGGTGTGAGTGTGCATGTTCTTTTGTGTGTAGGTAGGTCTGAGTAAGTTAATTTGTTTTAATATGTTGATATGCTTTTTATTGCATAAGTAATCTGTTCATTCTTTTCTAGGTTCTGGATTAAGTTGTTGAATGTGGGGATTTGTTTGTTGGCTGTTGATGAAGCACACTGCATATCAGAGTGGGGTCATGACTTCAGGTTGTCCTTTCAATTTTATTTTATCTACATAATTTGCATATGAATTCCATTTTTTGTCATACCTAGCTCTGTCTGCATGCAATTACAAATTGAGTGTTTACTGATGATTGCCACTTTTTTAAAGCGTTTGTTGTTCACAACTTTTGCTAGTTTTTATTACTTGGGACTAAGAAAATGTTAGGTAATTTACAGGGCCTCACATCTGTTAGGTCCTTGCCATCTCCAATTAGCCTATCCTTTTGAAGCTTTAAGAAAGGTTGATTGTTGGAGGTCACAGATTCTTGTAAATGCTTATACATATTCGAACACATGCATACACGGACATGTGCGCATGCATGCACTAGTATATTATGTATATAGGCACATGCAAGCGAACATTAAGATAGAAAAGGGCTGAGAATTATCAACAGTCTAACTGGGTGCATTGGCTTTGAGTTTGGAAAGCGACATAGGTATGAGAGAGGTAGCTATATGTCCATACATGATTTTTATAATGCCCACACTAATATTCCATAAAAGTTTTTAAAATATATTTTTCATTAAGAGTGTCGGTATTTTTATAGGAAAATCGACAAAGCCTATCCCATTTCACTTCTCTTAATTTTGTCTGTGGGCATTTGTGTTTTTGGGGTTTGGAAGGGGGGGGGGGATTAGAATTGAATTTTTCTGATGCAAATTCAACTATAGCCCTTTTAAAATGAAAATTCAGACAATTGTTCTGATCTACAATATCTAAATTCCTCAGCAGACAAGTGTCAGGTGTTTAGATCTCTGTTATCCATGCAAAAAAAGGGGCAAACTAGATGGTACTAATATAGTTGGTGAGCTGAACTGTTTTATAGACAATGTCAATAGATCTTGATTTTGACATCTTAAAACACATAAAAACCAAAATATAGTTGATTTGGATGCTGGTAAAAATCTAAACTATATACCAAATCAAAGTATGATATCATGCTGTAAAATTTTCCATTTGTATCTACTTGGTATAAGGGTAAGAGATTTCAAAAGGGCATTTGTTGATTTTGCAAGGGAAGCATTTGGGACCAGTACCAATCTAGCTTTATTCTCTCTTTCTCTCTCATACATACAAGGTTTTAAATTTCATAGAATAAGGTTGTCCTGCCTTTTCCTTGGAAAAGGATGCTCCGTGGTCCTGACCTATCATGATACTTGGAATAGGGGTGTCCTAAAACACATTGATTGGGACAGTTTTGTCTAAATGCTTCGGATGACAACTAGTTTCGGTGTCCCATGGTACATCCCACTAGGATTTGGAACCATGCATGTACGTGTGTTGATGGGGGGGGGGGGGGGGGGGGTGGAGAGAGAGAGAGCTTGACTTAAAAACATGTATTATTTTGTGTTATTTAGATTGTTAATTTTTTTAATCCCTTGATGCATGTGCTAGAGGTTTTTTAAATCAAATGATTTTTGGTGTTTAGGTATTTTAGAGGTGATGAATGACATCTAATGACTCAAGATTATTAATGTTAGAGCCCCATGATGCAATGTAGACTTGACTATGACTGGATGGTCCACTCAAGTAGATCTAAGTCAAGCGACATACATATAGTTCTCTATGGTTCAAATCAAAATGTCATAGAAGTTTGTAATACATACATACATACATGATCTCCTATTAAAGACTATTACTATCATGCCTAGATGATATCTAAAGTACCATTCAATAAATTGCCTCTGAATTACTGATTTATTTGATTGTATATTTTTTAAAATAAATTATATTGAAGTTCTATATAGTTCAAATGGAAATGTCATAACTCAAATTCATCATTATCTTCTAAAAAATTAGTAATGCCATGTATTAAAAAAGATTTCGGTGATACTGTTCTTAAACTATGACCACATCTTAGTGCCCTTTAAATGTTACAAAGTAACTTATAGGTGGTGTGACTGCTTTCTTTTTTTCCCCTTGGCAGACTCCATATTATTCTGGCAGATGCTTGGGAAGTGATGATGGATGAGGACTATATAGGGATTATCTTGGCACTGGCTTTCTATATTATTTTCTATATGTTGTGATTGTCTTTGGAGTCATTGTCTGATATAGTGACTCTATCTTATAGTATTAATTCATCATGTAATTTCATTGAAATGTTGGCTTCCAGTATGCTCTTGCCCAAGGTCTACTGAATTGGTACTAGGACCCATACTGGAATCAATATTGTATTGACACTTGGTACACATTGGCATATGCTGGTTTCATACTAGTATGCCTTAAACCTTTTTTTTTTAACTTTATTTTGTCATTATTTAATGTTTTGAGACAATATTTTAATAATTATTTGGATTAAAATTCATTTTTCTACGTTATTTCCATCTTTTTTTGAGGATATGATCAATTAATCAATAAAATAGAGAATACAATGCAATACATGATGCATAAAAATAATACATATAATTGAAAATCGATAGATCAAAATTAATATAAAAAATTTACATTGATACACAAATTATGCTTCCTTATTATATGAAATATAAAACTTGGCATGGTCTCCCTTCATTTTTCGTTTTTGATCCATTTTAAGCAACAAAAAATAGAAAAAAAGTGAGGGAGTAGGAGAAGTGGACGATTCTTACCTGATTTGGAGATGAAATCCATGTTTTCTCTAGCAAAATCTCTGTTTTTTGGACTAAAAACAAGTTAGCCAAAAAAAAAAGGAAAGGGAAGGGGGCAAAGGAACCTCATAAGAGTTGACCCTAACACATGAACCGTGCTGTTTTTGCCCTGGTTCTGTTTGGTAGCGGCTCTGAACTGATCAATTCAGCATGGTTTGGTTAGTCACCTTTGTTGGTAAGATTTCTCAATGAACATAACATGCTATTACTATCATTAGGTTTTGAAGCCTAGTTTTTGTTTTCCTTTAATTTTCATGGATTCTAGGTATTTTGATTAGATATTTGTATACCAAAACAGATGCTTTTTATGTAAAGTTTGGTAGTTTGCTTTTGTTATATGACAATCTTGGTTTTTGTTGGCTTTTTGATCCTCATGTTTGCATACCCTTATATATACTATTTTTGTTATTTGGCTAATCATGATTTAGAAATCTGTTGTCCCTTTTTGTCCTTAATTTTCTAATTGCTTTATACTTCTTAGTGTCAATAAGAATTACGATATCCATATTAGACAATTTCTAAATATGCATTGTCATGCAGGAAGGAATACAAGCAATTGCATACATTACGTGGCCTTCTTCCAAGTGTCCCTTTTGTTGCTTTAACTGCCACTGCCACAGAGAAGTATGCATTATCATTTTGCAAGGGCTATGTTCAGGGTAGTTTTAATACTGTTTGTGGCACTATTCATAATATGATGTGCAATTGATCCATGTTTATGTTGAAGACCACAGGATCTTGTTTTTGCTTGGGAATTTTGGTGTTGCTCAGCATTTAGTTTTGATAATTGTGCATCCTTGGACATTTTATTTCGCTCCTGGTATCTTTGTATATTTATGTAATACTATGTGCATAGGAATGCTTATGCAAATTCTTACTCTTGTTCACGTGGAGATGCTTAATAGATGTTCCATTTTTATTACTCCATTTAGCCTTGTTTCATGTTGGTATCATTTTAATCATCAGGCTGGCACTCTATCATGCCTTCATTGGATCTTAGAATATAAATTGCCTTTTGCAATCACTTTATTTTATCAATGAATTCTTCATATTGCTGTTCCAGAGGAGTTGGTGTTAGTAATAATGAGATTACTTGTGTTGCTTTCTTTTATATCAAGTTTCATTCTTTCTTTTACCTTTGTTGTTTTCTTTAATATCAAGGTGCATTGTTGCTTTTACATTGTGTGGAAACTTCATGAGCTTACATCCGATCCATCACATTGATCTTCACTGTTGAGCTGCAATAACGTTTGTTTACATCCTATTTCTCAGATTTATTATCATTCTAGATAAACTAATAAACTGAGGTAGCTTCTAAATGATTGGAGATCAATATGCTGATGGATGTGCTTGGAAATAGGCACATTAGCGGAGCATGAACTGAAATCTGTTTTTGTTGCCAATATTTGTAGAAATTTACTAAATCCTCCCAGAGGAAATCAAAACCTTGTAAAAGTTGACCTGTTCATATATTATACTGGAAATTCTTGTTTTCCAAGTTTTAGGGAACTTGAGATTTTAGCATTTCTTATAAATGATACTACCTTTCATAGTTCTTGTGAATATTTTACCTTCTTGTTGTGCTTTTTTTTTTTTTCCCTTCTTTATTGTTGTCATCCTTTTACCTTCTAATCTCACATTAATTTTTATAGGGTACGGAATGACATTGTCTGCTCATTGAACCTGAATGATCCTTACATTGCTATTGGCTCATTTGACCGTCAAAATCTTTTTTATGGCGTCAAATCTTTCAGTCGATCTCTGTCGTTCTTGGATGAACTTGTAACAGAAGTTTCAAAATACAATGCTAATGCTGGTTCAACTATCATATATTGTACAACTGTTAAGGACACAGAACAGGTTTGGCTTCCTATCTTCATTATTGATGTCACTTTTCATATTTACCTATCTATCTGTACTATCTTTTCTGTATCTATTAATCTATGTGTCTTCTTAAAACTTCTATACATGCATATACATATATAAATTCTTAGATTGAAAGAACACAAACACACAGATACATGCTACAAGTTTTTCTCCTTAAACCTCTGAGTGTCTTTCTTTCTATACTGTACGTAATCCTCAGGCTATAATTTTCTATGCAGTAATGGCAGGACACAAGAACATGTTTAGTCATGAAATGTAAATAGTCTGCCTCAGAGCATAATGTATGGTCAATGCCCATAAGGACTCCTAGCATGCTTGAATTAGGCACTTTAATCAGCAGAGCTTCTTTAGGAACATTTATGTGCCAAAATTTCTGAATGAAAAAGAAACATGAGTTTTTTTTTTTTTAAAAGTATACAGTGTGCATCAAGGGGTAAATTAGTATGTTCTCCCCAGGGCCATCTCGAGCATTAACATGCATTTTCCAGAGATCAATCTTTAGTGGTGTTGCTCAAGAGGTTTTCATATATGTATACACGCTACATGATTCGTCATTAACTAGTTGGGCATCTAGCCATCTAGTTTTTTCAAAAGCATGTCATAAGAAGGGTTTTAGTTCCAAATTGTTGGTCTGTAGCTAATATGAGAAGCTCTTACATTGATTTAGTAGCTATGCAGATTATTTTCAATTATTTTATATTGCAATGTGGTGTCCACAACACAAATGACCATATTTTTTGTGTAGGGCTTGTCATTTATTCTTGCATATTTTGAAAGCTAGCCTGTCATTCTTATGGTTTTAGCAATTTTGATGTGTTCTGATTTTTTTTTATTTTTTATATTTTTTTAAGTGTTCAGTTTCTTGATTTTTTGTCAGTTCTGTTTCAAGTTGGCTGTATATAATCCATAATTTCATTAAGGTAGATTGTGATCGAGCATGCTTCAGAAGATTGAAAAAAGGTAACAGAATAAGTATGTGAACCTGCTATTTTATGAATTAGAGATTTGGTCTTGATTTTTTTGATGCTTTTGCATGATGGAAGTTTTGAAAGTTGTTTTCAAATGAAAGTAACAATATGAAATGAGAACCTTAAGAGAAGGGAGCATGTTCTTTTTTATCCTATAAGATTGCTGTGATTCAAGGTAATCACTTTTCCCTATTTCTGGTGCAATATAAAATGCAAATAAGTAAAGTATTATATTATGTTTTCCCAACTAATACTTTGTTCATCTCATGACCTATCATTTGAGATACATGCTTTAACAGTATTGAGTACATATCACGGTGGTGTCATCCTCTGAGTGGGTTATAGGTCACTGTGTGTGTTTGAGCTACTGTCCCTACTTATGATCACTGCATTATTAGTGCAATTGATTTAATCTTTGCTTCTCAAGCTTAATTGTTTAATAACTTGTCACTCTCTTAGATCCTTATATCCAGTCTATCAAATGCCTTATGGGCTTCCTTATGAAGACTCTTAAACTTGCTGGCTGATCTGTTCCAAGTTTGAGGATGGCTTTCAGTGATAGTTTGTACACTTAAATAGTACTCAGATGACTCAGTGGGGGGCTACAGCTTGTTGTTGATGTTTATGTCAGGGCTGCTGTTTTGCTGTTGGATCATTTGCATGTTTGTTACCATCCAGCCTTTTTGTCTCAAAGTTTTACATGATATGCACAACAATAATTACCATCATTGACAGCACGTGTCTAATAATTGAGCTTAAATTTAGGAAACACATCTACCTTTCATTTCTATTGATGGTTGGTCCACCATAAATAGTAACTCACCAAAATGCTTTTTAGTTTTTTTGTTCCAGCCCTTTTTTGCAAGTTGCAACTGCTGTCCAAGATTTTTCAGGTCTTCTTTAGTCCACATATCTATATTAGTTCCTTCTCTTGATGGAAGCTACAGTCTTGCTGCTGTCACATAAGTCTAAATTATCCCAACCTCTACTGTTCTGATCTTGATTGCTTTCACGCTACAATAAATAGCTCCAGGACAATTTGTTTGCCTAGGTGTTACATAAAGCTTCCCTCTAAAACAGAATCCTACTCAGAAAGCTTCAACATCTTGATTTGAAAAAGAACTGTACATGTGCCATCTATTTTAACATCTTTTTTCGAATAACAGACCATTTTAAATTGAGATTTTTTCTGACAATTATTTGGTGTATATTTAGCACCATTACATTTTTGGAACTCCTTTTTATGCCATTAGATTTCTCTCCTGAAATCAAACATTCTTTGCATCAGGTTCATATTTTTGCATGTACTAGTTAACATGTTAGTGGATTTGTTGCTATATGTTGGAAGAGATGATTAATTAGATCTGTCATTATAGTTGATCACTTTCCCTCATCATCTTTGTCATCTACATTATAACAGTCATCATTATCATGTGTTTTGTATTTGTCTTCTATGAGTGAAAAAGGATAAGCAGATTAACTTGTTGCCACTTGCCAATAATAATTCAAGGGTGGTTGTTCAGTTGGAACAAGTTTCCTGATTGCTTATGTATGCATATCCTTGAGTTATAAGTTTTATGTTAAGCATTGCCAACATCACTTACCATGCTTACT
Organism: Calamus simplicifolius; assembly: GCA_900491605.1. NCBI lineage: Eukaryota > Viridiplantae > Streptophyta > Magnoliopsida > Arecales > Arecaceae > Calamus > Calamus simplicifolius. The sequence continues at coordinate 544,408 of UESW01004665.1, read as the reverse complement.
GTCAAGCCAAATTGTACGCTAAACATTTTCACTTTGTGCTGCATTGTTTTACTTCATACTGAAAATGGAATCAAATTTATACCTGAAGAAACCTTATTGCATTTAGTTTGTTTATTTTGTTTCAGCAGTCATTACGGCAAACAGTGGTGCAGTTTATAGCTGGAATTGCATTTATAACTTTCAAGTAAATTCTAGATAAACATGCTAAACTTTCTTATCACATTTTTGTTGCAAGTGGTGCTCAGTTCTGTAAAGAAACTTTCACATGTGTATCCTTCTACATATAAATTTTATAAAACTGAACTCTGTGAGGTTGCATTACATGGTCCTTTGACTTTCTTTGATAGATTTTGGTTGATCACAATATTCATAAGCCTTTATCTGTCTGTTTCCCAGATCTCTGAGTCATTAAGGAATGCTGGAATCAAGTCTGGTATATATCATGGTCAAATGAGTGGCAAAGCTAGGGAAGAGTCCCACAGGTATTCTTCTATGCAATGCTACATAATTTTTGGATAAGTCATTTATTAGCTTTTAGGTGCATAGATGATTTGAAACATTTTAATAATTCTATGCTATATTTAGAAATTTATTGGTTGGAAGGAAGGTAAGCTAATTCGTGAACCAGTACTAGACCAGTTCGATACTAAACCAAACTAAATCAGGCAATGGATAGGTGGTTTGGGCCAGTTCACCATTTTTTATGATAATTTTTCATTTTTTTCTAGTGCCAGTTCACCATTTTTTATGATAGTTTTCCATTTTTTGCTATTTTTTATTTTTTTCATAGTTTTTATTTTTTTTCCTTTTTACGTAATATATGAGACTTAGAGGAAAGTGGAGAGAGGATGTTATTTATTTAAATAATTTTGAATGGAAATAAAAGAGGGGATGTGAGCTCACATGGCACCCAACATAACCCTTTACCTAAAAACCATCCGAATTGGACCAAATCAGGCTGTTCGATATGGTTCTAACCGGTTCAGGGCTCATACTGAACCAACAAGCAAAAACGAATCATTTTTCGGATTAGTTCAGGCCGAACCGATTGGTTTGGTTTTCATCTTACCATGGAAATGAATGCTTCCAAATTGCATGGATTGTTGTCTGTTTTATGCTTTGTTGCATATGAATTCTTTGCACTGTGATGTGAAAAAGAATGAAATTGTGTTCACGCACTGAGTTCTATGCTTGCTTTTCTGCAGATCTTTCATTAGGGATGAGATCCAAGTAATGGTTGCCACTATTGCTTTTGGCATGGGTATCGATAAACCAAATATAAGGTGTGTGATTCATTATGGCTGCCCGAAAAGTCTAGAGACATATTATCAGGAAAGTGGGCGTTGCGGTAGAGATGGATTGGCTTCAATCTGCTGGCTATATTATTCAAGAAGTGATTTTGCAAAAGCGGATTTCTACTGTTCAGAAGCACAGTCTGTATGTTCTCTATCCTTAAAAATTAGCTTTCTCTCTATACGATTAAGACTCATTTCTATTGACCATATTTTCAAGCATTTTATTTAGATTGGCACAATGGGCACCATCCATTTTTCCCCCTGATTGGTACATAGAGATCTTCGAAAAATAAGGTTTTTTAATTTGTAGGAACATTTTCAAATGTGGACTGTCCAAGTCAAAGTATGAACCACTGACCTTGATATATACATAACAGACCTCTCTCTCTCTCTCTCTCTATATATATATATATATATATATATATATGCACTTGGGCATGATAAACTACAATAGGGGTGTGGAGAGAGGACTTCACACCTAGTGCCGCAGTCAATAATCGAAGTTGTTAAAGAAGAATCAAAACAGTTGGATGTTATCTACAAGGTCTATACTATGCACAAAAAGTTGATGTTTTGGAGTTATCTTTGCTTAATTATCAAATTTATCCCAAAATAATTGTTATAGTTGCACAACATCATGTGTTGTATTGATTTTTCAACAGCTTTATGCTGGGAAAAAAGTTTCCTAAACATGTGAAATTTTGCTTATTGGAATTTTAGGACTTGTATGCTAAATTAGTTTAGATTTTCATTTTGTTACTTTCGTCATGGAGTCTGTTGGGAGGGTGTAAAGTCCTCTCTTTATGCCCTCATGTATATTATATGATAGATGGATGGATGGATAGATATATAGATACATGTATTAATGTACATCCATACTTAGACTTTCATGCACACATATTCATAGAATGGCTTAATCTTCTCTTGCTGTTCAAAACTTGATAATCTTTCAATTGATTATGACTAGGAAAATCAAAGGAAAGCTATTATGGAGTCCCTTAGGGCAGCAGAAAAATATTGCATGCTGGCTACTTGCCGCAGGAAGTTTTTATTGCAGTATTTTGGTGAAAAAATTGCAAATGACTGCGGTATGTTCTCCCTTGCTTTCTATTTATAGCTTTGTGCACATTGGGCATATATTATCTTCTTAGGAGTTTGCAGTTTCTTGTTGACTAACTGTTACATTTGCAATTTTGTAAATAATTGGTGTAATCTAAGTTATCATATTTTAATTATGTTTATTTGCATTTTTCATTAGCTATTTTGTGGGTTTGTGAATTTACTATCAAAAACAATTTTCTTTTGGTTTAGCTTTTGCCTAATGAGTGCAAAGCTTTGAGCTGCAGGTAATTGTGATAACTGCACCGGGCCTAAAAGGGAAAAAGACTTGTCAAGAGAATCATTCTTGTTATTATCTTGCATACGATCTTGTGGCGGCCGATGGGGCCTCAATATGCCAATTGATGTTCTTCGTGGATCTCGTGTACTATTTTCTAGTTGCTCACACTCAAGATATTCCATTTTTGTTAAAGCTTTGCATTTCATCTGGTTACTTTCTGAACATGATTTGCAGTTTTTTTTTTTCCATCAGTTTCTTTTGTAAAGTTGTTTGATTTTGCTTCGCTATAATATGACTTATGCTTGTTTACTTGTTCTTTTGACTTGATAATTTAACCAAGAATATTGGTTTCCCATCTCGATTAGTTGATTTTGGTCTATGGTTTTGTCAGTGTTGTCAAAGTCAGTGTTATCAAAGTCAGTGTTATCAAAGGCGTACCTTAGGTGCACCTAAGGCGTGAGGCATAAGGCGCCAAGGGTTATGTGCTTTTTATGTCCTAAGGTATATTTAAGGCATAAGGCATTTGGTGCCAAAGGTTAGGTGCTTCTTATACTCTAGGTAAGGTACCTTCATCTAGGCATACATGAGGCAAAAAGGACATGTTTTTGATCTGATTTGAAGGGCAAGAAAAGTATGTCTTTCTTAATAAGTTGTATTTGTAATTTTTTTAAGTCATCATATTTATTAGATTATATTGACCTTATGATGCACTATCTCATACACAATTTTTCCTTTGCTTGACTAAAAAAGTGCTAAAAATTGGAAGACAGAGATAAAACACCGAAAATTATGCTATCATCTAAGAAAGAGAAGGGCGGGCATCAAAGGATTATAGATTTCAATTGAAAAAGAAAGGACTTTTCATTGAGCTAATGAGTTAAATATGTTACTATTGTTATTTTATTTTAAGCTTTTTTTATTATGTGTTATAAGTTTTGCTTATATAAAATATTTTATTATTTATTTCAAAAATGTACCGCTCACTTTCTTCAAGCGTGCGCTTGCACCTTGCATTTTGTGTTTAGGCTTCAAGAGCCCTTTGCGCTTAGGTGCGCTTAACGCTTTTAACAACACCAGGTTTTCTTACTTTTTGTTTATTAGACAATATTATTTTCTTGACTTATTTGCTTGATCCAGAAGTTATCAATAAGTTCAAAATGTTCTTCAATAATAGTTGCATAAAAAAATGATTGCATGCAAAAGGTACATATAGAGAAGTTTTTATACAAAAGAATGTGTTTATACATGAATATGTCTATGCATGCATGTAAAAATATCATATGTTTCACATGTAATTACTCTAGCAAATATTGATATAAGGCATGCATACACTTAGTCCCATGGTTAAATTTGCAAATGTGAAAGGCTAAAAGAAACATGCCTTAGAGGACCTTTTGCCACTGCTTTTCATGCAATGTGCTCACGACATCTATAGCAATTTATGCCTTTTCAATTTCCGTTATAATTTGAAGTCAAACTCTCTGTTCTTATTGGTCTCCTTGTCCTTTTTATTATGGTTCTTCTTTTGCTAGAGAATAAGGCTTTGCCATCTTCTTCTAAAAAAATGCATTTAACCTTTTGGCGAAACCAGCACTATTGTGAGGCAAGAAGATTTTTAAACTCCTCCAAGGATGGTCGCTAATCTTGATGTTGAATATATTTGACATATGGAATGTCCCTTCAAAGGCCACAATAATGTTGCACTTAATTCTTGCTTTCAAAATAGGTTCATCCGAATCCAGTAGTGAAATTTCTAATCATAAGTTTTTGATTTTGAGTAAGTATTGTGAGATAAAGAGATCACCTTGCATCACATGAGCCAATTCATTTTCAGAAATTGTAGTGGGGCCACATTCTTACTGAGCAACCCATTAAAAGTAGTCCAAATATTGGAACCCATATTGCAACTCGTTTTAAGCTCAAAGAATTAATGAGAGATACATGTTTTCAAGAAAAAAAATAAATTTTGCATTATTATTGGCTATCAGCCCTTTCTTTGAGGCCTCTGAATTATCACAAGTGTTCATTACCACCAACAATGTCACACAAGTCTGCTACGAGATAAAACTCCATGCATGCGCTTCATATCTTGTAATTGAAATGGTTTAGCACCTCCACACTAAGCTCACCAACATGGTCATCAGAATCTAAACCTTGAGAAATAAAGAACCAACTTTATTCTCTAAGGGAGGCTTAAAGGGCACCTCACCATCCTTGTGGCACTGCTACCATTTTAAAGAAGATGATCCTTGTCAAGCTAGAGGTTCTTCTTTGCAAATAGCGAACAAGAAGTTGGCTCACCTAAGATTTTCAGCCTAAAGTAGTAAAAGAACATTTACAAATTTGGGGTTAAAGAGAAAAGTTTCTTATTATTTCATTAACATATTTTCCAGCATAGAAGACCGAAGTGAAAGATTCACACAACATGCTTATGGAAGAGTCTGTTACACTAATAGCTATCTACAAGCTTGCATCCATGGAAATTTATAATGGTACATGAATTGTCTAGGAAAATAAAGGATGAATCCAGAAAGATGAAAGGATGTTGAGTGAACATAAATTATGGTTGGAAATTTTATGCAATCAGGGTTATTTATGAAACACATGGATAATAGAGAATGATGCTTAGGGAAAAGGTACATGGATGGAGTGACAACAAATATATAGGCTCAAAATATGAAGTGGGTGGTATGGGAGGGAACTGAGTAAGCTTCCAGATGATAGCAAAACCCCTAAAAACTAGCCATTATAATACAAAGAAAAAATAAGATTCCACTTTATAAAATTTAACACTTGATATAATATTCCTATTACATGCACAAGTTGACATGGATAACCACAATGAGGTGTTCCTATAACTAGTAAAATTTCATATTTCATAATGAATTAGTGAATTAGTGCCATTAGCATGTAGGTCCAGTATGGATCCAAAGATAGATCCATGTAACTCTTTGGATTTGTGTCTTGGTCTAGTGAAAGATGTTTTAGCTAGGCCCAACCCGACTTGGTCCAATCATATGTTAGGGCATAGGTTTGTTCTTTTATGAACCTAACTTCACCTTGACCTGAACTACACCTAGTTTATATCATTGGTGAATGGTTTTGTTGTTGCATACTACTTCATACTAGGCATAGCATATAGTATTAATACCAATCGATACTTGGTATGAGAGGCATCTTGTGTGTCAGAATTTTGAATTGCCCCCATATTGGGCACATTGACATTGTACCAAGTATTAACAAGATATTGGTATAGGATTCGGTACTGAGATTATGAACCTTAGTATAAAGGAAATCAAGCTTTTGAAATAAATAATATTGGCTTGATACCAAGTCCTAATCCAACCTGGAGTTGGACCTGATTTCTACCGATCTGATCAAATTCTTATACATTTTAGTACCTAGATCCTAACTTAACCCTACCATTGAATGGGTAAGGTTTGAGTTGAAATGAAGACTTGAATTCCCAAATTGGCATCGTACAAGTTACCTTGACTAGGCCTGGTAGCACCCTTACAAATAATGAACTTTGTGGAGTTGTTAGGTTAATGAAAGCTTAATGGCCTTGGGATGTACTACGCTTAAGCATGGCTGCATCCAAGGTTTGCCAAACTGAACTGCTACATTGTATTGGCCTGTGATCAGTTCGGTACATTACATACCATACCGAATTGGGGTGAACTGAGGGAAGGAAAAAAAGGATGATAGGAGAGAAAAAAGGAGAAAGAGAGAGGAGGAAGATAGGAAGAGAACTTCCCTTTGATGGATGACGGATGATGATGACTTTCCAATGATGGAAGATAGAGAGTTCCGTCTTTCTTTCCTCTCTCCTTTGACAAATGACATCCAGAGATGACCTCTTTCGTTCGGTAGCTTGATAGTGATATCGTTTTTTCATAATGGATGATAGGATCTATAGTTTCTTGGTGATGAAAAAACAAGGCTGAGAGCAAAGATAGGGTTTCATTTCATGAGAGAGGCATCGAGAAGCTTCAGTAATTTTTTTTACTGGATCATTATTTAAACAGATTGAACTTGAACCCGATAAGCCATAATGAACCATTCTAAAGGGTTGAACGAATCTGGTTTCTGGTCGGTATGGTTTGGTTTGCCCTGAATAGATTGGTTTGGGTTAGTTTAGTTTTCCTTGGCTGCAACCCATTATGGCTGAACTATACCGAACTAGTCCGAAACTATTATAGTTATGTGGTTCAATTTGGTACAAAAGCTAGACCACCTTGTATCGCCACAAACTACTCGAAACGACTTCGAACCATATTGAACCACCTCGTTTGGCTACTTGATTTGTATATTGCTAATTCGATATGCTATGCCCCATATCGAACCATACTGATTTGGTGCCGAAATGGTATCGATTTTTGGTACAACAAACCGTATCAATGACAAGTTGTAGTTGGCTTGGTACATGGCTATAGGAATACTCAAGATGATGATGAAATTGTCAATAATTTTTCAGAGAGCTAAACATTGGATAGTAGGGTTTATAATACCATTTTTGGTGCATAGAACAGACATTGACACTATGCTTTAATGTTGTATCTTTAGGTTACCCACATATAGGTACAATTCATGCCAATTTTACTTGAAGATCGAGCCTTTTGGAAAGCTCTTGAAATAATATAATCAGGTTGAAAAATGGGTCCTTGTGCCAAAAGGAGTGAGTATTTTGCTTTGCTTCATTCCCATTTTAGGTAATTAATTGCAAGTACAAAAACCAAAAAGTCTATACATAGATTGACATCAAATTTCTTAATAAAGATTAATTGTAATTTCACATGGGATGCCTCCTTGTTCAGTCTAGGAAGCATGGATAGTCCAAATCACATGCTGTGTCCATGTTGTTTCTATATCAGATATTGATACTTGTTGGAGGCTTTTTAGATATGTGTTAATTACTTGTGTTAAGTATCCTATTTTTGCAAAATTAGAACACCCCATATACTTTTTGGATATATCATAGATGTTAACTTGATACCTCCAAAATGAGGGTGAGGGCTAATTTTGTACTTTACTGATATGGATATTAAATATTAAGTGCAGATTATGCTCTATGGATGAATGATAATGATGAGCTTGTAAAAATTAATGCTACCATATAAGTATGGAACATGTTGTTTTGAAAGTGGACTATGCTTTATAGATGCTTTTTTATATACATATGTATTTGTGTGTGTATATTTTATATACTGCATTACATATATAAGTGTGTATACACACACATGCATATATGTGTAGAAAAATTTATGACCTATCCTAGCTATACTGTATCCTACTTTTCAAGATTTGTTGTGTCAGCATATTCATATCATGTTTTATCTGTATTCCATATCTGAACCATGCTTTATAATCATCAAGTCTACTCCAAATTATTAAATTGCTGGTGCAAGTCCGCTTGATTTTGTCTGTCTATGGAGCAAGTAATTTTCACTGCACATGCCTTTTCAGGGTATAAAAATTTTACTGGTCACAAGTGGTGCTGTCTGTCTAGGGAGCAAGTAATTTTCACTGCACATGCCTTTTCAGGGTATAAAAATTTTACTGGTCACAAGTGGTGCTGATAGGACGTTCTTTGGATCTGTATCTAGTCTCTTTGAAGACTGACATTAACCCCTTTTTTTTTCTATTTAAAACACGTCAAAGTAGAATCAACTGCATCTTAAATCAGAACAACTAGTTCTGGGGTGTTGCAGGCTACTGGTTCCTTAGAACTTAAGGGGAACATGCATAACTCTAGTTGCTGTTGTTTTGAATCGTTAATCTGATACCAGGTGCTTTTGCAAGTACTTGTAATTTTTTTTCTTAATTCATACCCGAAGAAGTTGTTTCAATTATTTATAAGATTTTATCATATTTTCACATCTTGGCTCTTAATTGGTTTTGATTTGTCCATTCTAACCCACTATATGAGAACTATGCTGTACTAATATTCGTGTTTGCACTCCTTTTTCCAGTCAAGGAAGATACTTGATAACAATTTTGACAAGCTTCCATTGCATGGGCTTGGGAAAGACTATTCAGCTAATTGGTGGAAAGCACTTGCTGCTTTACTTATTTCTCATGGTATCATTAATATCTTATTGATACATCTCACTAGTTTTCCTTGAAATATTTCTACTTCTCTTTGTATAACAAATGATTACCCTAGCAACGATCAGCAATTCTGTCTCCTAATTAGGTGCCCAAATATGATTATTCTTTTCATTGTCGGTTTATTACTAAGTTCCACTTTAATTAGTTCTTGAATATCATGCTAAATTCTTACACTAATTTTAAGCTTGCAATAGTTAAATGACCTTTGAACACTTTCTTGGAACTTATACGTTATTTTGTTTGCCATTGCATTAATGCCTGGACATGTCTAGCCAAAATAAGTATTAAATTATCTTCCCTTAGAGATTAGTTCATATAAGTATCACTTTTTATTGAAACTTGATCAAGTTTTGGAGTCAATGCAGTGATTAAATTTATTCACTTAAAATGTGGAGGTGGGAGAAATAAATCATTCTTTGGGCATAATATTTGCACGTCTATCAATAATTCCCCTCTCAGACTCCCATTATGTTACATATCAAAATTTCCTAGTTATGATGATGTGAATTAGTATGAATTTTGTGAAGATGGGAGATGGGAGCAAATTTAATATCGGCTAGAATTGGCAAATGAGTGACGACTAATGTTAATGCTTCACCAACCAATGATTTTCTTTTTTCAGACAATTTAGATAGCACATAGACAATGTGATGCTGTAGTTGGTGAGTAATACTTTGTTTTATGTAAATGCAATTGTAGAAATTCTCTTTCTTGTTGGAAAGGGTTCCTATACTGCATTTTGTTTGCTTATTGGCATCATTACTGAACAAGCCATATTAGCTTTCTAATCAGCTAACATATGTAGCTCTACAGTATCCATGGAAGGTAAAGTTAGAAATGTACAATGATGGTAGTATTGATATAATAATACATGCATTTTATTTGCTCCATGTGTGGTTCAATGGATTTTTTGTCATAGACAATATGCATGGGAAGAGGAGATGGTCAAGCAAAGAAGATCATGCACCAGCTATGGTACTTGATGCAATTTTGAAGGGATTGGTATAGGTGATTTTTGCGGTCTGGAACTTTTTGAACTTGCTAGTTGACAGGGTCTTGAGATCCCAAATTTGTTGTTTGGAGGTCCTTGGCCATGATCGTATACTCTTCATGCCAAATTATCTCCCTGTATGGGTGAAGCTTGTGATGAAACTTGATGGCCACATGAAAGGACTTGGACCATGGTAAGTGTACGAGTCCATGAAAGATAGGCACATCCCGTAATACTGGGATAACAATGTATGGGTCAAATCAAACAGTGAATAACAAGTAATCATTCAGTGAAAGTTTGTACTTTTGGCCAATAAACAAAATTCTTTGGCTGATGTCAATTTTCTCAATTGTTTTGGTTGAGGCATATGATTTTGGCTGGTTTTAGTGGCCTTGCTTGGAACTGACAAGTATAAGGAATTAAGGATAAATGCCTTATGCTGGTATCTTCTCTTGACTTTCAGAACAATGATATATCAAGCTTCTCAAAGCATTTTCATGAGATTAAGCTTACAGGAGTCAGTTTGTAAGCAGGATGAAAAAGAATTTCAGCTTTGAGAATATTTTTTTCATCAGACAATAAGTGATGCCAGGTTATATTAGTATCTTAAAATTTATACAAAGTTAGCAAGATTGTCTGGTCTTTGCTTACATTTTTACAAAGAATGTGCACGTCAATGGAAGTGATGCATTGGGCGAATCCTAACAGTTGGGCAGCTGCACATGATGAAAAATTTTAAAATAATCAATTCTACAATAACAGAGTTCAGATATGATTTAGATTTGCAAAAATCTTAAACCAATTCATTTTTTTTTTTTTGCAGAAAAAAAATACAAGAGGACTAAATCTATGATCCTTGAGTGACCGAATCTAGGATTATGAGAGAATCCTTTACCCCAAAATGTGTAAACAAATAACAAACAAAATAATTGTTTATTCTACTCTAAATTCTGTTTCATCCCACTGCACTTCCCCTTTTATAATTCTACACTTTTACTAAACGGTTTGAAAGAATGGGAAAATTAGGACTTAAAGTAAGTCAATTGGAGGCAAGGATTGAAATGTCAGACAAACAGGCCCGATATTGGTCCTGTGCCAATCATGGAGGGGAACGTATGCCCTCTAATTAGCCAAACTGGGCCAACATCACATTGTATCATGGCTTAATGCCCCTGTATGAAGGTGCCTCTGTCCAATAGATACTCCAGACTACGGGGTACACTTTCTGAATCTTTATTTATTTATTTTTTAATGCATCAAGTTCTAGTGCTGTGGGTTGAGGATCATACCTGGCTGCCATGTATATAGTATTGATCTTTGAGTCAAAAGTAACATCAATAAAGTATTGATGAATGTTGATGAACGATTGAGATATTTCCACATTTTATGCCTGAGATTATTTTGGCATTTTAAACAAATTCAGAAAAGAGGTTTGCCTGTAGATAGAAGGCTTGGATGGAAGTAGTAGAAATTGATTTAAGTTTTATGCTATTGTTTTGATTATGGATTCATGTAGTCAGTCCTGGATAACTGGCATAAGGTTTCTTGATGGTGAGGCCCTTCCACACAGATTAAGCTTGATAGAGAGAGAACTATTGGGGGTATTAGAACCTTTTTTCAGGAAAAAAAAAGACTTTAATAGGTTGCTGGTTTGGCACCATTTCTTTTCATGCCCTTCTGGTATACAACTTCAGGTAATAAATTAATGAAATCTAGGCTCTGCTCTTAAATAATAGTAATATCATTAATTGCCCTCTGATTTTAATATTTAATTACAATGTATCATTTTTATAGGAAAATGCTGACACTTACAGCAAGCATTATCATGGTGTGCAGATTATCTAAAGGAGAATATTCAGGATTCATATAGACTTGTGAGGTGCTAAAGATCTTTCTTTTTTTTTTCCTTGTTCTATATTTTAATGACATATTTCTGGGGCATTTGTCAGTAAACATTGTATATAGTGTGAATATACATTGATTGGGATCAAGGTTGACACTCCTTAACTGTGTTTTTATGATTTCAGTATTGGCCCAAGAGCATTGCATTTTCTCAGTTCTGCAAGTACTGTGCATCAAACTCCACTGGTTTTGGCATTAACTATTGAGATGATTGATGAGGAAGAGCATGGTGGCCTGCGGAACAAAGTTGGAGATCTTCAAAATATTGCTGCTCTAGAATGTGAAGGATTCTGTGAGGTCAGTCATCTCTAAAATCTCTATAGACTAGGCAGTTATTTCTTTGCTGCCACTGTTGTGAATGGTGGATTATAATCTCCTAACAGTGAAAGGAAGTCAAACTATTGGTTCAAAATTTCATAAAGTAATATTAATAGTGATAATACTCTTGCTGTTTATTGTATATATTAATATACTGGGGCTTCATTCAATGCATTGAATGGTTTACTGCTTACAGCTTATGGTGCTCATTCCAGAGTACTTTGCTCTCATTTTTGAAATGCTTCAAAGGATGTTCTTATTGCAGATTTGACATGTATTTCAACCACGTTAAGAGTAATGACTTGGTAAAATAGCACTGAGATATAGCAGTGACTTGGCAAACAAGAAAACATAATTTTTGCAGTGTCCTAACAAGATGAACAGTAATTTACTGGACCCTTGGACATGATTTAGGAAATATTCAGTTGAAGTTATTATATGTAAGCCGTCAAGAATAAAATGATATCAACTTGCCAATCCGATATGTTGGAATCAACCTAACAAGGCATGCTCTGAACTTATAGTAATGAGTGGGTTATAAGTTACAACTTTTCTGAGACCAATTCGGCTGATTAGATGATTTTCTATTGGATTAAAAAGGGTTTGATAAATTGGTGATCCGGCTTGAGTATTTGCACCACATGCTAGTGAGACAAGGCATAGTTTCTAAGATTTCAATTTGGACATTTAATGGATCATAGAGCTCTGAATAAAGAGGACACAATCACAAAAGACGTGTATAAGATTTGAAGTGTTGGATCTGCGAGTTACAACAAATCTATGATGTACATACAATGATACATATTGTTTTCTCAGGTATTGTGTTTGTTGCACGAGAGGTGTAATTTATGTTAGCTGCCCAACACAAGGTATTATGATTATTATTTTGCTTGAAAGTCATGATGGGTTATTGTATTTACTTGGGTGCCTAGACTAGCTTGTAAATTATTAGTTCTTTCATGCAAGCAGTTTCTTAACTAAGAAAAGGGCGATTATACCTCCACTATACAAGGGAAGCTCTAACTGGGACATCACTCTCTTACACAGTCCTGCAAGTGCACTTTGTTTTCATCTGAAGCAAAAACTTAACTGTTAATTTTCTGTAAGGATTTCTTTCTTTCTAGCAAATAAATACTTTCCTTGGTAGTTCCAAGAAAAATATCTTACATATACTCAACTAGGGATTTGAGCTTCATAGGACATCACAAAAGAAGAGAAATTTTCTTTCAACAAGCCCCCCTCCTCCTTCCCTCTTCTTTTCTTGGGAAAGACATAGTATTATCCTTCCAAAAGTGTCTCCCTGCCCATAGTGCATGGTAAACATCCCATATGCCGAGCAATATCCTATATTTTCTTGTCATGCTTGTTGCTTACCTCTATTTGTCTAGTGACCAACCATATATCATTCACCATATCCTTGATCTAGATACTACTTTCTCTTGATACCTAATACTTGTGAACAATGAGACTCATCATGCATATCAAATTTCAAATTTTTTTTCTGTGTTCTTTAATTCAGGCAGAGGTGAAGCTTTACCACAAGCTTTTAGATATCAGAATGAAACTTGCGAAAGATGATGGAACTGCTCCGTAAGTTAATTGTTTCACAATAATTGTGTGTTTATATTTTATCAACATTTTAGATGCTTCTGCGTTTATTACAATGACTCTAATCTTGTGTTTTCTTTGGAATTGCTTATTTGATAGATACGCTATATGTGGTGATCAAACAATCAAAAAGATTGCCAAGATAAGGCCATCTACCAGAGCTAGGTTGGCAAACATTGATGGTGTTAACCAGGTATTTAGATGACTCGGTTACATAATTCTATGTGGATGTGGGTTCTTATGCATCGCACTGATTTAGCCAATGGTTAATTATATGCTAGCTTTATGAGTAAATGGCAGTATCCAAGATGCAAGTTGAGTCTGTTTATTTCAGTGACTGGCGATGGTTATGGCCTGTTTAGAGTTACCACCATTGCTAAATTATTAAGGTTTTTGGCTCCTCATCATGGCATCCTCAGTCTTGGTAACTTTCAATATAGTTCCAAAAATATCTTAGTTCTTTAAATTATTATGTTGATACTTTAAAATTATTAAGTCCAAATTTTCATGTACAAGGTTCGTCATACTAGAAATCTGTACCATTTTGGTACCAAACTAGCACGATTTGGTGCAAGAGGTACCATACTGGAATGATGGCATATTAGTTATGTAGATCAAGAGGGCCCCAACCCATGAACCAACCTAAATTAGGCCGAAATGCATGGTTCAATTTGAGTGGGATCAGTTTAGTTGGTTTGCCTCCTATACTGAATCAGAAGGCCGAATTGGTCCAGAACAATTGCCCTGATTTAGGACCAGTTTGATTCAGGAACTGTTCAGATTGAAATGGTTCGGCATACAATGCTCATATATAATCATACTCGCATGCCTGATTCATATCAGTTTGACATGTTATAAATAATTATATTTTGATATGTTAAAATTTACTAAAATCAAATTTCTAATATATGATCATACTCACATATCTGATTCACATGAGTCTGACATGTTATAAATAATCATATTCTAATCTTATAATCTTACCAAAATTTCCTGTACAAGGATTTAAAATTGATGATTAATAAGCTAGAATTGAATCTTGGAACTTCTATGGATCATTGTGGTCATCAAGGATGTAATGCAGACAATAATGCTTTATGGAAGAGTTACAAGACATTAAAGTAGTTTTACCTTTTGATTGGCAAGTTGATTAATAAGTATTTCTGTACATTTGCAAAAGAGTGGCTAGCTTATTTCTTTGTGGAACAAGTTGGATCAACATAATACCATATTTTGTAACTGCAAATCCATAATGATCTTTCTCTTGTTTTTTTTGGGTGGGGGGTGGCATGGAGAGAGGATATTGAAGGTATAAAGTACTTGAATTAGCTTCTGTAGTTTCATTAAAGCAAAACAAATCGGACATTTATTGCATCTTTATACATCCTTTGATTGTTATTTTGCTCTAATGGGCCTGTTTCTCATGCACCACTAAATCAAAAATTGTGCAAACTGAAATTTTTTTGTGGTTTTCTTTGGTGAGACACATTTCCTAATGTGAAGATTTTAATGAGAGATAACTATCCGTGGCTTCTTGCTATTATCCAGCATTCGATATGGATGATTGATGAAGATGTTAGTTATTAGCTTGTAGATTGTCATGCAGAGATCAATTAGTTGGTAGTACAGAATATTTTCTGATTTTCGTATCCTAAGTAGAGGTAGACTTGACTACATTCGAATATAGTCAAGTTTAGATCTGGTCAGCTCTCCTAGCCTTAAATTTATACAGTTCATGAATTTCAAAGATGTAAAAAGTAAAAAAAAGGTGGATTGGCTTCAAGATCCGTGTTGATCAAGCATGGAGAAGATGACTAGATCCTGAACTTGATTACATTCGAATGTAATCAAGTCTACCTCTCCTGAATATCTGCACAATGTGTGCATTTAGTTCTAGTTAAAGGTATCAGCTATTGTATTTTATACTTCATCAAGGGATGGACTTTAATGGAGACTAGCCCCCCACCCGCCCACCCCTAAAAAAAAAAAAAAAAAGAAAACTTTTTTCCCATACAAAGTTCATAGCATACATATAACCACTAAACAAAATTCACCAAGGCCCGCTACTAAGTTCATCATTGTCAAACTGAATTAAAATGTTGACAGATTTGTCCATACGATGACTTTTTTTATTGATGCATCTAAACATTTTCTTTTCTGCTTGTAGCACCTTGTGAAAAAGTATGGTGATAGTTTTCTTCGGACTATCAGTCAATTATCACAAGAATTGAACCTTTCATTGGATGCGGGAATGGAACTAACTGCCATGGCAGAGTGTCTGAATTCTCAGAGAAAACTAACTTCTATCACGGTGAAGGAATATCGAAACTCTCAGAAAAATCTAGCCCCGGCAAAATTCAGTGCATGGCAAATGTGGCAAGCTGGGCTTTCTTTTCAGAAAATTGCTGTAAGTCAATTTTCAGTGCTTAACAATCCTTTAGGCGCTGAACTATTTAATGGCGTCTTATGTGATAAACTTTTGTAATTGAAATTGAACTCTTACATTTTCAGAATTTACCCGAGAAATCAGCTCCTATAAAAGAACAGACAGTTATTGGATACATCCTTGAAGCTGCTCGTGAGAGATTTGAAATCAATTGGACCAGATTTTGCGAAGAAATAGGTCTAACACCCGAAATAGTCTTGCAAATTCGTTCTGCTATGGCAAAAATTGGATCGAGGGATAGGTTGAAACCAATCAAAGAGGAATTACCCGAAAATGTAAGTTCTTGTATCTTTAAAACTATTTTTTGCATGTTGCCATTGTTTTTTGATGCTCATGATTGTAATCATCTTTGGTTGTTTGGTTGTTAAAACCTTTTTTATTTCCAAGTAATTGGATGCATTTTCAAACCATAGAAACCAGTGTCTGAGGGAAAAGAAAGAAAAGAAAAGAAGTCTTCCAGATAAAAAGATCTGGGTACAACAAAATTAGAGAAAAAAATCCAAGGAGCCTCAAAAAAACGCCTATTGCCTTTTCCCTTTTAATGTCTAAGACAATTTAACAGTACATGTGCTTCGCAGGTAAGTTATGAACACATCAGGACCCTCTTGACCATGGAAGATCTTGGTGTATCAGAAGATATTATTGGTGAAATTTCGGTCAGGGTTCCTCAGTTACCGCCATGGTGTGATGCTGCCAAATCAAATGCGCAAGGTAGTGATGGTGAAGCCTGCATCAGAAAAGAAGCATCATCTCATTCCCTGGAGAGTATAACTAAACCCACTTCCATTCCTACCACACCATGTGGTTGTGAAACTGTCTCCCGTACTAAGCAACCGCGGAGTGAGGACCCTCTGCTTGCTGGATCTTCTGCAAAAAAGCTGCACACACTCCATGAAGAAGAAAACGGGATGATGCTTTAGAGTTGACTGAAAGTGCTGTCTTAGAGTGGGTTGGAAACCAAGATGGGGTGAGTCTGGTTCTGATTCTTTAGACTGGAATTTTTTTTAGTTACTTAAATTAACTTTGAAGAAGGAGCAGGTCTATATTTTACTTAGTGTTGCAGGTTTCATTATCAGATGCCATAGAGCACTTCAATGGGTCAGACGAAGACACTGTGGTTGGTCTGTTAGCCTACCTTGAAGGTGAGTTTTTGGTATTTAAAAAGAACGATTTGTACCGAGCTATGTAAACTCGATAACCTTAGAGAACATTGCAATCTCCTGGGAACGAGTGTTGAAGGAGAGCAATTATCATATTCTGTATCTACGGTTGAATTAATCATCTGACGTATATGGTAATATCAAGCTTTATTTTCCACTTTTAGCCTTCACTGAAGTTAATTGAGGGACTCAATGATCGGGTATGCACTAGCATGCCTTGCTCAACTCCTTCATTTTTAGATCATTTTTAATACCTAGAGCAGTCATTTTTTTTAGTTAGATTTGCGCTCATCAGGGCAATGGCCTATGCCGGCACCACCTTTTTTCTGTTCAGCAGGCCACTTGATCATAGATCAGTTTTTGTTACCCAATCATCGGATTGTGGGTTGTTTGAATCCAGTTGCAAATGCCATTGTTGGAAATTTCATGAACATATTAGTTCGATGATGGATGTACGGTGCTATTGCTTGCTAATGATAAGTTAAAGTTGGTCTTACTGCCGGTACTGAAAGCACAAATAATAATAATAAAAAAAAGCTCGTGTATTGATGACAATCTTGGAGAATTATCTGACCCGTCCGATATTCCACGGAGTCTTATTCGTTCATCTAAGATGCGGACTGGGGCCGGCCCTAAACTCATTGTGAAAAAGGAATTTGGCACTTCTCTAATGGTCTTGAAGCCGGGAATTTCTATTTACACGATTGCTCAGTGCACCTTCCATTTAACAAAAAAAATCAATTTTACCCTTATATAAATAGATCAAAATGCCCCTATGTTTACTCTCTGCATCCCTCAACAAAAACAGCTCCCCCTTCCACCACACACCCATCCGCCCTCTCCTTTCCCACGAAAAAAAAAAGAATTGCTAATCAATCCATTGAGTCTTTGTTTGAAGATATTTTAACCCTTAATTGAACAATAAACATGCAACTAGCGATTTAGAAAGGATCTATGAACGAAAAGATTGTTTTTGGATTTGTTTCGATTTTTTTTTCACGGTCGTGTCTTGTTCGGCCACACAGGGCTGAACATGATCGGAGCTTTTGTTCGGATCAGGTTGTGGCCGAATAGAGGCTTCTGTTCGGCCACACAGGGCCGAACAAAAGCCTTGTGTTCCGCCCTGTATGACCGAACAGAAGGCTTCTATTCGGCTAGGATGGGCCGAACATGGCCCTCTGTCCAGCCCATTCGGCCGAAGGCTTCTGTTCGGCCACACAGGGCCGAACAAGGGGGTGGGTTTAGGGTTTAATGTTAGGGTTTAAATTGATTATTTTTTGACTGTGTAGGGCGATGCTTCAATCGAAGGCAGCATGATTGGCTCTGAATGTGTGATGGATTACAAATGAATTTACAACTTATGAGGTCTGATATTTTTGATTGCAATTGTTTTATTAGTTGACTAAGCGATGTGTAAATTGTCTATTGACATAAAACTTTTTATTGTGTAGCTATTCAAGAGTAGAGAAGACTTGTGTAATTGGTGTCGGGAAGCTGGGAGGAGGAATGAATTTGTTGTTATTATTAAAACTTCTGATTCGGGTACTGATAGCAAGAAACCAAGAATTATACTTGCTTGCAAGAGGAGTGGTACCTGCAGAAGTAAAAGCATAAAAGAAAAGAAATCAAAGACCAGGGCCAGTGGCACTAAGAAGTGTGGATGTCCTTTTGCATTAAGAGGGAAGAAATTGGACACTGCAGATGATTGGATGTTAATGGTCATTTATGGATTGCACAATCATCCAGCTGCAAAGCATTTCGAGGGGCACTCATATGCTGGACGATTATCGAACCTGAGACTTCGTTGTTAGTGGATATGTCGAAGACCTTGGTTCGGTCAAAGGCCATATTGTCCACATTGAAGCAAAGGATGCCCTCAATGTTACGTGCATGAAGATGATCTACAATGCACAGCAGAGGTGTAAGATTGTAGAGAAAGCGAGAGATCTCATATGCAACATCTTCTGAGTAAATTATCCCAGTATAAGTACATTGAGTGGCATAAGAATTGTATTGAGTCTGATGTTGTGCGTGACTTGTTTTGGGCTCACCCTGGCAACATAGATTTGTTACGTGCATTTCCTCGTGTTTTGATAATGAATTGCACATACAAGACAAATAGATATCTTCTTCTCTTAGAGATTGTGGGGATGATATTAACTAACCTTGCATTTTCTATTGCTTTTACATACATGGACTCTGAGCGAAAGATAACTATACATGGGCATTAGAGAGATTGCACAGTATCATGGACGCTAATGTTCTGCCTGAGGTGATAGTTACAGATCGAGACTTGGCTCTATTGAATACAATTCAGAAAGTATTTCCTACGGCAACACATTTGTTATGTAGATGGCATATTAGTAGGAATGTTTTGGCCCAGTGCAAAAAATTATTTGAAACGAAGGAGAAATGAGATAAGTTTATAATGAGTTGGAATATACTAGTGCTATCAACCACAGAAGACGAGTATAACGATCACTGGAGGGCACTCCAAAGAGGGTTTAGTACCTATCCAGATGCTTTACGGTGTGTGTCAGATGCTTGGCTGAGCAAGTTCAAGGAAAGATTTGTCGCAGTGTGGACAGACACATGTAGGCACCATGGGAATGTGACAACTAATAGGTATCACAAGAAATTGATTAATTTTAGAAATTTATAATTTAATTATGTATTTATTATCTAACTTTTATTTAATTATATTTACTTTACTAGGGCTAAAAGTGCATATGCAAGGCTTAAAATACAACTTGGATCAAGCCAAGAGACTTTTGAGTCATCTTGGACAAAAATTCATAGTTTGATTGAGTTGCAGTATAGTGACATCAAAGCCTCATTTGAAAAGAGTTTGACGGTTGTGCAACATAACTTCAAGCCTGCTGAATTCAAAGAACTGCAAGGTTTTATATTATAGAAGATGTACCGGATGCGGTACGATGCTGCTGTCGTTCCTCTGCTATCTCGCTTAGGGGCTATTAGCGCGGGGGATCGTCTGTATCCTGCCGAACTGTTGTAGAACCCTTTCAGGATGATAGGGTTCTACGACATCCATGCACTTTAGACGTCCACTAGAGAATGCAATATCTACGAATGTACAATCCTCCCGAATATGACAATGGGGATTCCAAACTACCTGCAATAGATAAATCCTAATCAGTTTGATAATATATGGCAAATCATAGAAACATACAAGTGCATGGTCTAAGGTACATACCTCATCAGCCCTCAAAACGTCAATGACTCGTCGAATCACTAAATGGTCCATCATGGTATGTGATGGACTGCCGAGTGGTGTGAGCGGGGCCTAGTATCAGTATAATCCAGGGCTGGGTAAGGAGTGAGAAATGAAAATGCTCATAAATCATGCCTGGAGCAGCATCATATATCCATTAATTTGTCTAACGGATGCCATAGATGCAATCCCCAACTGTCGATATAAATAAGCTAAGGCACCAGCACCCCAGGCATATGTGCTCACCCTATCAGATCCCAAAGTAGAGAAAAATAAGCTATAGGCACCATCGTCCCACTCTTATCAACAAAGAGTATGCACCTAACAAAAATAGCAAATACCCTTGCGTTGCACACTCTATCCTATGGTGGCTATCTCTATCAGATACAGTATGAAAATGACTCTTTAGCCACTCTAACCTCACAGACTGACCGGATACTGATAGCACCTCCTGACGCACGTCTACATGTGACACACCCAATAGCTCCACTAGTAGGTAGGTCCTCAGCATCTCGATCACTCATCCTATCACATGACAATGACACCGAGGCACCTATGACACTAATCCCTACTATGGCGGCACTGTCATCCAACATAATCGTCATCTCGCCAAAGGGAAGATGGAAGGTGTTCGTCTCGGGCTGCCATCTCTCTACGAAGCTCGAGACAGAATCTTATCGCGAACCAATAAGAGCAGTGCACTAGTTCAACCAGGCCCGACTGCTGAACTAATGCTCTGAACCTCCTATTCGATTGCCTCGATGCCCACCACTGCCACTCACCTACCTTAGCAACATGGTTCATGCACTGCAGTGGAGCCCGTTCTTGTAAAATATAAATGGATAACATGAATAAATTATATAACAACATCGTAATAATGCATTAAAGAAAATACACTAGAATAACAAACAAACAATACTGTTGCCTCCAGATGAAGACTGCTATATGTGTCCTGAAACTACTAAGGACGTACTCATCCTATGAACCGCCTGGCAAGGCCCATCCGCTCATCATCAACATCCATAGCTGGGATATCCTCGTCTACTGTCTCAGCGGGCGATAGTGCAATAGGAACCTCTAGTGCAACAAGAACCTCTGGCTCAGCATGCCTGCTACGACATCTCCTGGCTGACGCTGTGGGTCTAACTCATGAGGGTCCGGCATCTATATCTGAAATATGACATTAATCAACATTAATACGCAAGATTAAAATATGAACAAATTAAAATATGTTCAAATTTTTTATCGAAAAACTAAACTATACCGATGTATAATCGATTTAAAAATTTACTAAATATTTTTTTAAAAACTACTTATATAGTACATTAAAATTTTTTAAAAATTTTAAAATCGTAACTCCTTGGTTCTCTAATGGGCCGATAGAGAATTTTTGTTCGGCCTAATAGGCCGAACAGTGACTCGACCTATGCCTTTGGCTCGACCCAGGCCTTTGCGGAGGAGGGAGGAGGGGATGAAGGGACTGGAGGGAGGGATAGAGGGGGGCATAGCCATGGGAGGCGAGGGGGAAGGAGGCAGTGGGTTTAAGAAACTCATCGCCGTTGGTTGCTGCCGGTGCTGGGGAAGGAGGTGCTAGGGATGCCGCTCGGTGCCGGGGAAGGAGATCGCCGGAGATGCTGCCGGTGCCGAGGAGGGAGCAGGTGCGTTGAGGCATCGGGCGTGCAGAATGATTTGGGAGGGGGTTGGTTGGAGGGGTACACGAAGGGGTAGTTTAGGAATATCAATTTTTAGGGTGGGGGTGCAGAGAGTATTTTGTGGGGTGCAGAGAGAAATTTTTTTTTTTTTACAAAAGGGGTTGTACCGACCAACCCCAGCGGTGCAAATAGAAATTCCTCTTGAAGTCGCACTCAGAGTGCCACGGACCTCTGCGTCATTTTTCCGCCTGCTACGACTTCTTGTCCTTGTAATAGCTTTGATAATGTTCAGACAGGGATGTGCTCTGCGCATAATGCGTGGCACATGCGAACAGTTGAATGCAACAGCAGTTCTGCAGCCACCCTGGTATCAGTTGACATGGTCTTTGATAGAAAAAGAGATAACTCATTTTCCTATCACATTTACATGGTCATGAAGAGTACGACAAAGCTCTAAATTTGTTGGTCATGTTTGGAAAATATGTTTCTATTGGGAGTTTGCTGATATCATCATTGTCTTAGGACCTAAATTCAAAATTAGGCCCTTCATTATATGAAAACTTCACTTTACCTGCATATTGTTAAAAATCAGATTTTACAGTAAGGCTTTGGTTATCAGCTTTGAGTTTACGCCTTGGGCTGGTTTCCAGTGTGGGTTTAATGATGCTACTATGGGCAACCATACCAAGATAACTGCTGTCACCAAATTCCAAGATGAAATTGTAGTTTGAAATAGGACAACAGCATCACAATTTCTATTTTATGTATAACAATTCATTTCAAAACAAAAATAATAAAAAGGATGGTTTCAAACTCTTGAAATGGCATTGACATCAATCAAAAGACATTACGACCGTAACGGTCGTAAGTACATATACATACAACAGTTGTTAGTTATGGACAGTTTCTCACCTGATATAGTCAAAATAATGGAAACATAATAAAAAAAAAAATAAAATAAAGTGCGACCATATGACAATCAACAATTTTTACTGGATCTGCATGTTCCTGCACTGCTAAAAACAATCATGAAAACAGATTCCACAGCTACAGCAAATAACAGACTAGTCAATAGAAAACAATGTTCAAAATTTATATAAACACTAACTTTGAGAAGGCAATCTTGCAGCCACTCTTGACCAGCTGAAATCTATCTAGCCAGGCATCTGCATCTGGCAGTCAATACATCACCCGTACGCTTTCATAGCAGAATGATAGGTTGCTATATTTTTGTATTACTTGGTGGTCCATCTTTCCAACTGTACTCTTCCAGACTGTTTTTAATGCAGATGAGGACAGAAGAGAGGGGAAGGGGAAATATGGAACTACTAGATCAGGCAGCGTAACAAAACTGGGCAACAGTGAAGTTGAAGGTGAAATATGAAATGCCAAATATGTGGATTTCAGCATCCAGATTTTAATCAGGTAGCGAGCAACCTGCTGAACAATATATGAGATAGGTGCCGACTCTGAAGGGAAGAAACAGAAAAAAGAAAAAGAAAAGAAAAAAAGAAAATGAGCAATATTCACTCTAAGGTGAAGTGGAGTTTTGTAACGACCTGGGCTCGCAGCCGGCAAACCCATTTCGTTACGAGAAAGCAAGACGGACAAGGTCCACACCAACTTAGACCACCATAGTTCAAAACGGATCCCATTAGCACTTTGTTCTTATTACTTTACTATTATAAACTATTCAATCTCTTTTCATTTTTCCGATATGGAACAATTGGGGGACATCACAATCTATCCCCCTTAAAAGAGGCACCGAGGTAATCACCAGGCAGGCAGGAATCTAGAGGTAGCTCCCATCCCATGGATGTTGCACTTTGCCCTGTGTGACACTTATTAGCTCCTGTACTTCTGGCTGGTGCGTGGCTCTGATACCATATTGTAATGATCCGAGCCACAGCCAGCGAACCTGTTTCGTTACAAGAAAGCAAGACGGAGAGGATCCACATCAACTTGGACCATCACAGTCCAAAACGGATCTCATTGGTACTTTGCCCTTATTGCTTTATTATTATAAATTATTCAACCTCTTTTCATTTTCCAGATGTGGGACAATTGTTGGGGAGGGGGGGGGGGGGGGGGGGGGGGCATCACAAGTTTTCAAGGCAAAAAAACTCATATGGGTATACGCTGAACCGCTGCATTTATGTAACCAAAAACCTGCAGCACTTACAGAAAAGATCATTTCTCCTGACCATTGGCTCAATGCCTCAAACAGTCAGTCTCCAGATATGTAAATCGTATCTTCATAATCTTAAGATTTTTTCATCCCTTCTATAAAAGGAAGGACAAAATCTATTAATTCACAGTAAATTAATATCTCTAAGACCTGCAACTTAAAAGTACTGATTGGCACCAGGATGCGGGTGCTGGGACACTGGTCCTTACCTTTTGATACTGACACCACAAAAAAGCGAATGCTGGATATATAGTTTAATTAGGAAGATGTGTGTAACCCCCCATAAATTATCATGGGGGAACGTAACTTTTGACATGGCTTGACGATTGAATGCCCGATCTCTTTACCTGACCAAAGCGTTGCACTGGGGGATTATTTATATGATGGAGGGGGACTTCTTCCATCATCCTGGCACTTCATCCATCAGGTAAATTCCCTGGCTTCTAGAGAGAGAGAAAGAGAGAGAGAGCGTAAGAGAGAGAAAGAGATAGGGAGACAGAGAGAGAGAAAGAGCGAGAGTGAGAGAGAGAGACAGCGAGAGAGAGAGAGATGGAAACCCGATTGTCTCCTTGGTTCAGGCCCGGCGGCGTGCTCGCCGCCTCGCCGGGCCTGAGACCCGGCCGGCGACCCGCCGGCGCCGGGGAGGCGTCCGGCGGGGTGGTGGTGGAGAGAGAGAGAGAGAGGGCCAATTCGGCTTCCGTCGGTTGGTTCGGGCCCGGCGGCGTGCTCGCCGCCTCGCCGGGCCCGAGCTTTGGCCTGTCACCTCCACCGGCGGCCGGGCCGCCCTCAATTTGGCCGGCGGCGGCCCGGCCGCCGGCCACGTTCCCGTCCCCTGTTCGGTGAAACAGGGGATCGGGTGGTTTAAGGCTGAACCGGGCCGGCTGGGCCGGCCGGTTCAGGCCTTTTGGGCCGTGCTGTGAGCCATTTTGGGCTGGTTTTTGGGCCCTGTAACGGGCCAAAAATATAAAATAATTATATGGTTGGAATCTAGGTTGAATCTAGTTTCTGGGGATGATTTTACTTCCCCATTTGAGTGAGTATGGTGAGAGATATTCGAGTCCGAAGTTGGGCCCGTGGATTGGTCAGGGTAGAGTCTTAGGAATCATTTCATTATCCAGATTTTAATCAATTAATTGTGTAGGTACCCCGACATCTGATTAGTTGATATATCTGTTGGATTGCGTGCGGAGGTAAGTAAGCCAGTTATCAGTTTATTAAATAATTTATTTCAGGATATGCGTAGTTAAATTGTGAATTGTGATATGAAGAATTGTTATTGGCTAAATTGTAAGTAGATGAATACATGGCTGTTTATGTGCTATGATTTCGTGTGGGGATGCTATGCATGAGAAATGCAGTTAGTATGACATTGATGTGATATATTACATGCAATTGTTCAGTAAGTATAATCCACTGTTTTGCTACATGATTGATGTATTGATGTATTGATGTGATGTGAGGTACTGTTATGTGTCGCCACGGTTCTCCTTTATCATGTCGTACCCATTTCAACCCTTTCAGTAGGGGGATACTTGTTGATACACTATAGTATTTCGACCCTTTCAGTAGGGGGGATACTTGTTGGTACACTATGGTATTTCGACCCTTTCAGTAGGGGGGATACTTGTTGGTATACTATAGTATTTCGACCCTTTCAGTAGGGGGGATACTTATTGGTACACTATAGTATTTCGACCCTTTCAGTAGGGGGGATACTTGTTGGTACACTATGGTATTTCGACCCTTTCAGTAGGGGGGATGCCTGTTGGTACATTATTGAGATATTGCAGGGCCGTGGGTCACATTTACAGTTACCATTGAGAGTATAAACAGTGGGTTTACTTATATAGTATAATTGAGCGGTTATGGATGCAAATGATTGGTATTATATTCATAAGTGCCGCCGCGGTTCTCCTTTGCTATGGCCATACACATCTAGAGGATGTGCTCAGATGAGGCATTGCAGGGCCGTGGGACACGCATGATATAATACTTACATTGCATAATGGAGTGATTGTGAATGCAAAAGAATGAATTATATTGATATGTGCCGCCGCGGTTCTCCTTTGTTTGTGTTATGGGGCATTGCAGGGCCGTGGGACACATATAATATAATATGACAATGAATTGTTTATATGCACTGATAATTTGCTATGATATAATACAACAATGATGAGTGCAAATGATTTGAATTATATTTATATGTGCCGCCACGGCTCTCCTTTGTTATGGGGCATTGCAGGGCCGTGGGACACATATGATATAATATAACAATGATGGGTTTACTTACATTGCATGTTTGAGTAATTGAAAATGTTTAAGCATGCAAATCATCTATGTGTTTATTGATTATCATGCTATGATTTGACTGCATAACATGGTTTACTTACTGAGTGTAATCTCATAAAAATATTATAATGTTTTTGCTACAGGACCATGAGATTTGAGAATAACATGTTGGAGTGATGGACCTCAACTCAAATAAAATATAGATTTTTGTTTTATTGCTATACCAGTGTATTTATGTGTAGGGCTTGATGCCCAGACTATATTATTGTGGTGTGTAAGGAACCATAGGTTCGTTGGAGCTTCTATTTAAAATAAGTGGATTCATATGTTGATGTAACCCCAGTAATGCTTATGTGTAGGGCTTGTAGCCCAAATCTTTAGTTATGGATTGTATTAAAGTCATGGACTTGAATGATATATAGGTTGTTGCTTTTCTTGAATTCAGTGTCATGTTTCGGGACGCCTTGCATGCCCGGCACGCGGCGGGTTGTCACCCTAGCTCAAAAATTTTGGGTCTGGGGCGTGACAATGTGTCACAGAAAATAGAGTTGCATCAAATGAGAAAAGAGTAGCAGAGAATTAACTGCAATAATATGAGCATAATGAAGATTTATGAAGGCCGTAGGATAGGGACTTGCATGACAAAGAAATATCACTCATTGCGCTAAGTTATCAGGGTGTCAGATACAGGACAGACTTAGATCTTGTACTAATAAGGAATGGAACCATAACACTTAGTAGAAATATGAATAGAAATAAAGATATTCCCCAGGCTTCCACCACCATGTCATTTGAGAAGGATTAGATGTAAGGTTCACAAAACCAGGAACTATAGTGGCACATTACTGATTTAATACGATACATGTCAGTATAGTATGGTATACACCTGGCAACAAGATCGAATGCCGATTTTTTTCTTACTCTTAACCATAATATTACTCGATATCGAGCGGTATGAGCTGATGTCAAATGATATAG
This sequence comes from Calamus simplicifolius, assembly GCA_900491605.1. Classification (NCBI taxonomy): domain Eukaryota; kingdom Viridiplantae; phylum Streptophyta; class Magnoliopsida; order Arecales; family Arecaceae; genus Calamus; species Calamus simplicifolius. The sequence continues at coordinate 516,899 of UESW01004665.1, read as the reverse complement.
AATTGTCGGATAGATTTAGTTCACATTAAATTGAATTTGGCACCATGTAGTAAAGCCGATAGGGGTTAGTATCTTAGACCTTAGTTAGATATATGTAGCCTTATTTTTGCATTTAGAAAGATTGTCTTCATATTTTGAACTTGTAATAGATTATAATAGAGCAATCTTACTACTGTGCTAAGGCTCATTTTCTGCAATAGAAATATGAAAGATACAATAATAATTTCAAAAGATAACTCTATACAGTTGGATAACTCTTTTTAGCTTGATGAATTATGTCTATTCAAATATAACAACCAGAGAGAACTTACAACTACCTTAACATAGTCAAAACGTATACTCAATACCTCTATTGTTTGCATAGGCATATGCCATTAAACATCATCGGTACAGAGAATATTTAACTCATAAGGATATGTTTGATGTGTCTTTATCCCAGCATTGTCCAGATCCCTGACCAAGGCTCGAGTATCGACGAGCATTGACCATCACCAAACAGAAAACTTGATAGCAGCCAAAAATTCTGTTCAGATCAAGTGGTTGATATATCTCATTCTTAATTGCCATGTTAGAAAACCTATAGGGATTATGGCAGCACAGATTGATCCTCAAGCATCTCATGCTGCACAATACTGAGTCAAATGTCAAGAGGTATAACTTTGAGAAATAATATTTTTAAAATATGCCACCAAGGGGAAAATACAAAACTAGGCTTGTAAGCTTCATGATTTGAAACAATTCTCTTGATGATTGTGCTAGTAGGGACGTCTAGAGAGACTTCAATCTGCTGATGGATACCCATAGGCGTTGGAACTACACACGGTTTGGTGGTGAATATAAAATCATCAACAAATGGAGACTACATGATTCAACCAAAAAGAATGGAGACTACAAGAATCATGTGATCCTTTTAGCTCTTACAGCACTCAAATAATCTCAAGCAAACAAAACTAATATCACGTTTCTGCAGATGAAAAGTATTGCTATAGATATTATTGCAATAGATATTTATATTGGCATTTTGTAATTATTCATATGAGATTATTATGACGTAATATGAGTTTCTATCTAAATTAATCATGAAATGATAGAAGACCTTATTTGATTATAAAAAGCTAAGAGATAGAACTCTTATCTACGTATATGAAGCCAATCACTTCTGATAATTAAAAAATACTGCATTGAGGAAGAGATATCTCTATTAATTTTTTTTTAAAGGTTACCATCTTTAACTTAAACTTGTCACATGAGACATGTCAATTTAAGAAGATGGGAATCAGTTAAGTAATCAATACAAAATATCCTAATACTAACCTTTGTAATTTCTTCTTTGTTCAAAGTGTCGCTGACAAAATTTTTAACCAATAAGTAAGAAAGGTTGTTAATAAATTATAACGATGATATCTCTAACATTATGCATCATGAATGACGTATGGTTGGCATACACCAAGATACTTTTTACAATTTTTTTTTCCACCAAAATGCAGTTTCAGTTTCAACTAGGTCAAATAAGTTTTGATGTCAATGATTTAATTCGAGTTTAGCTTCTTATTAAATAGAAAAAATAAATAAATGGTGCATGTTTTGAAGTTTTGAGTTACATTATATAAAGTTTTTGATTTTAATTGTTTGAATCCATTTAAAATCTGTAAGAGTTACTGAGCCAAAATTTTAAAAAAGTCCAAAAAAATTAAAAACTTCTAGAAAAATACAAATAGGTTACAAATCATGTAAAGGTTCACATAAGATTTATGATATGTTACCCTATTCAATTAATCCAAAACAATAATATAAAACATTTTTTTAATAAAAAAATCTCCCTTCACTATCTTGCAATCCAACAATTGCACGCCAATAAATCTACTGAAACATGTCATGTTCAAGCTTGATTTTGCAAGCAAGACATCTTCCTAAAGGCTTGATTCAACACCCAAAAGCAAGAACATGTATACATAAAAAAACCTTTTAGGATAAAGTTTAATTCCTAAAATTTGTTAGTTTAGGCTAACACAAACAACAAATTTGACCTCATGAGTTACTTTTGGTCAGAATTCCAAACATGGTCCAGTATTGGAGTGTACCGAATTCATGAAATCCAAATTTTATTTTCAAAAAAAAAAAGAGAAAAATTTTAGAAAAAGAAAGATAGAGGCTGAAAGGGCTGGCCTTAGTAGAGAGTTCTGGCTTGCCACGGACCTTTCCGTGAAGGCAAAGGCGAAGGCAGAGGGCCGTCTTCCACGGCGCAAAGGGGATACGAACTTCGGATATTCCGGCCCCACTCCGACGATCGAAGCCCCCGAAAGCACCCGGTTGTTTTTATTTTTTTACGGCCACTCTCCAGCTGGGTCACGCTGCTGGGGAGCACGTGAGTCACGTGCCAGCTCCCATCTGACGATCCTCGCCCGCTCTCCCCTATTCATGCCTTCCGGTTACCGACCCTTCAAGGACCGATCGATGCCCCGAGGAAGCCTCCGCCGGTTCTCGCCGCCATCGCTGCTCGATTAGGAGGGACAGGAAGAGGTTTTGATCTCCGGCGATCGCACTTGGCGGCAATGGCCTCGACGGAGGGATTGATGCCGATCACCAGGGCCTTTCTCGCCAGCTATTACGACAAGTACCCCCTTCCCCCGCTACCCGACGACGTCTCTCGCCTCACCGCGGAGCTCCGAGCCTTCTCAGAAGGTCTCCTGAGGGAATTCCCCCTCACGTCGGGTGAGTTCTTTCTTTCGATCGAAGACCTGGTTTTTTTCCCCTTTATTTTTTGCTCGGATTTGCGAGATTTGGAAGGTGATTTTGGTGGGAAAGAAGTGTTCTCTTGATCATTGCAACTACTCGCTAGAGTCTTTGATATTGAGTGTGTGTGTTTTATTCTCTCTTTTTTTGGGGGGGGGGGTTTCTATATTTCACCTTGGAGGGTTGTTGTGGCATCTGGAACAGTTCGATAAAAGATAGGGTTTTTCGAGGGTATTGCGCCTAGAAAATTCAAGAATCAAGGCTTTGTTCATATAAGTCACGGCGAAAAATGATTTTTTCACTAATATTTTTGTTGGCGCGCACCGGAAGTTGGAAACTTTTGATTTTCATTGCTTCTAGATTTGCTTATATGGTTCGGGCCCTTTCAGAAAAAAACTCAACTTTTGGCGGATCAGGGAATTTTCAAGAATTAGAAGGACATGAAATAAACCTGCACTCATTTGAACTCTGGTATTGAGTTCGCATCACGATCTATTGAAGGAATATGGGAAGCATTATACGTGATCACTAGAGACACAGATGCCCATGGCACTTATAAACATAAGGTTGAACGTTGATATCATTGCAATATTAGTTATTTGGTATTCATTATCACACTCAACTATAAGGTGTTTTTTTTGGCCAAATCCATCAGCAATATGTGATTCTTGAGTCTTTGATCATATATATCTGTTTATCAAGTTATGGACATTGTAGAAGAGAAATGCAACTTAATCATGTTCTAGAGTGCCAGGTTTTAAGTCTTAGTGGAATAGGAGCATCCTGCTATGGTACCAGAATAGAGGCGAGACACCAAAACTCAACCTTGAAGGAAAGAAAAGAAACAAAGGAAGGAATGAAGGAAGAAGGAAAATAAAGAAGAATAAAAAGAAAGAAAGAAAGGAAAAAAGAAGAAAGAAGAAAAAGAAGGAAAAATTAAACAAGAAAGAGAGGAGGGCATTGAAATGTTCTACTAGCATGACCATCAGGATGGGAAGAGATAGCGGGACATTTCGTTTCACGAAGAAACTGGGACACTTTCATCCCATGATGTTAAAACCTTGAACGAGTGAGCAGCTTATTTCAAGAGAAATTCAAATTCCTTTATGTGGATTGCAGATTGCTTCCTTTTCAACTTTACCATTAATTTGGTTTTCCTTGTGGTTAATTCAAATTGCTGATACTATGATTTTTTCTGTTTTAAAACTATTATGGTATTGTAAAACAAAGGAATTTAAAATAATAGCATTCTTGTTGTCAGAAAGTTTGAGCAGCAATTTGCTTTGTTCCATTTAAACTCATGTTCTCATGTTGACTCTCAAGGTGAGGAATTATTGGTAAATGAAGTGAACGGTGAACCTCCCTCCAAAATTGATGAGAATTTGTGGAAGAACAGGGAGCACATTGAAGAAATTCTGTTTTTACTCGAGGATTCTCATCAGCCAAGATTGGTATGATTTCAATTGGCTTCTTATCTTTTATTTTCAGTTTTGTACTTCATCTTCACATCAAATGGTTCTGATAATGAAATGGATTTCAAATGCTAAAATTTCTAGTGCTTTCCTTCTTTAAAGCTTTTGCTCTATTGTAGCTTCACCTTTTTTACTTTTGTGTTTCAGTAAAACTTCAGACAAGTTTAATTTGTTTGTTATGCATGCTTGCAGCTTCAAGAGAAAGCTACACCTGAAGATATGGATATAGCTGCTGTTTTTGGAGATATTGGCGCCAAGTTTAAAACCACTTTGAAAGCCTTGGAGACTTTTCAGTTAAAAAATGCTGATAATGTATTCAATACAGGTTGGTTTTAATGGCCTGTTTGTAACTATCATTATTTAATCTAGAAGCATGCTTTAATACAAAGCACTTTTATTTATTGGCTGAGTGATTCTTAGGATTGTTCTCACGTGATTAAATTTATCAGAGACAATTAATTATTCACAGATTTTGCCACAGACAGACTGTGCAGCATAGTTGCATGTTTCGGATTTATGTCACAATTATAGACTCTAGTTCAATTTCTGTCTATATTTCTGATACTTGTTCTGGGAGGATAAATTAATTTGGTGTTTGTAGGTACTTAGGAAACCCGTTCGATTTTCAGCAATATTGCTAAGATATTTTCTTGACAATTGATCAGGTGGTCTGTACATTTGCAGTTATGACATACATGCCCCAAGATTTTCGAGGCTTTCTTATTAGGCAGCAACGAGAGCGCTCAGAGAGAAATAAGCAAGCTGAGATTGATGCTTTGGTTAATTCTGGTGGAAGCATACATGATCAATATGCTTTACTGTGGAAACAGCAAATGGAGAGGTATGCATTTCTTGTCATCTCCCTGAGCAATGATTCATCATCTTGGATATGTGAATTAAATGCACAATGTGGATATATTTATATTCTTGATTTGTTGAATTTGTGTTGCCCTCTCAGACGGAGACAATTGGCTCAGCTTGGTTCAGCAACAGGTGTTTATAAGACACTTGTTAAGTATTTTGTTGGGGTGCCACAGGTCTGTCATGCATAGGTTTTTAAAAGCTTGTTATTATCATATCATACTCACCATATGAATCGGTATATTGTTTATTGAGTGGCCTGTTTTTGAGTGCTATTATTAGATATATTAGGATCCAAAATATAGCAACAAATCATTTGCCACTGTTTCATACTGCTGTACACATCATATATGGCATGGATGGTGCTGTGTTATGTAATAAGAGTGCTTCTATCCTATTTTATTGTGAACAAATGAATTGTTACTGAATAAAATTCTGGTTTCACATGAAGATTGATGGCTACTTTTTTCTTGCCATGCTGATCCACTCATTCCCAGGTTTTCATGCGAATGGTCCATGCATTAGCATCCTGGGCTCTTGATATTAGCAAGTGAACTGTTGGCTTGGTTGTTAAAGATATGTTTATAACTCTAATATGTGTTTATGTTTTATATATACTTATTTATGTACTTGTGCCAAAGTCTCACACATCTTATATGAATATTCATTGTTTACACTGGTTATTGCTCTATTAGTAACATCAAAAATAACAACAATAACAATAAGTAATTAGATTTCATAGATATAAACAACAACAGTAAATTATTAGATTTTATATGTATCAGTTGCGGTGCAAATAAGGCATTTTGAAATGGGATTGCAGCAGGTCATCCTGGTAATCATCAGATGCCTTTGAAACCTACCAGAAGATGGAATTTAGTTCAAAGGCCAACTACATGTGGGAAAAAATGTTGGGTGGTGTAACGCTTTAAACATCTAAATGAACATTAGAACAGACTTGGTGTCAAGGTGGACATGTTATAACTAAAATATAGCGGTTCATGATCAAGCATAAGTTGAAAACTGAGATTACACTTACAGAGGCAAAGTAATATACAGTTGACATATATGGCACGATCATGTGTCCTGTCAAAGATTAAGGAGGTCCTAGTAACAAGAGGGATTCTCATTTGCACGGAAAGCTAAGGAGAGAGATTTGCAGGGCTGGGTTCTAAAGCATTTCATTTCAATGTTGAGAGAAACAATGACCATATACACAAATGCAAGACATAACAAATCATATAATTCAGCCGGTTAAGGGCATCGTAAGATCAATTAATCAATTGTTTAATTGTTTTTCAATAGAGTTGAACCATGCAGTTGTTAAATATTTTCCAATATTCTGGGTTCTGACAGAGATGGCTAACCAATACACAATGCAATTTTTTAATATTTTGTGATATGGTGCGGATTCAAAAGTTATCAGATTTATAAGCTCTGAATATTTAAAACTGACAAAGAAAAAAGTCGAGTGCACCTATGGATTCTTATCTTTATTCCAAAAGCCTTTTCTTTTTTATAAGGAATGAGGATCGTGCACTACAGTTTGAGAATATGTTATGACTGATTCTCAGCATAGCATCAACTTTCCAAGATCTGGTGCCAAGTTCTTGGCTAAAGCATCTCTGGTGGGTTGGCTTACTGGATGTGCACTTTGAGCTAAAACAGTTGGATGGCAACCCTCCAAGTTTCCTTTGTTCTTTGAATGAGACTGGATGAAGTGTGAGAGGACAAATTTTAATTTATGATCTGTGTCCACAAGTTATAAGCCAAAGTGTCAAATTAGAACAGAATACTTTGATTATTGTTCTTGTTCTATTACTAATTCAGATTGCAGTTTTCTATATTCTATGTAAGTTATCTAGTTTCAAACGTGCAAGAAAGAAAATGAATGTGGCTGTCATGTACTGCTTATCTTCGGTGCTGTACTCTGTACTCTCTGTATGTTATTTTGTGTTAAATTAAAAGAAATGCTGTAAATTTCGATGAGTTTTAATATATGTCCAATTGTCTGACTAGTCAAATCATGCAATCTCTCTCCTCTTTCTTGCAGGTTTTATTAGATTTCTTGCAACAGATAAATGATGATCATGGGTATATATATTTTTTTAATTTTTTTCCTGGAACTTACTGATCACTTTCTCAATGCGTATCTTCTTTATTCTCTATAGAGCATCTTTTTTGGATTGCCTTATACATTGTTCATTTTACTGTGAACTATGTTTTACTTTAGGCCTTTGGAAGAACAGCGACAACGCTATGGACCAGCTTTGTATAGCCTTACGAAAATGGTGCTTTCTATTCGACTATTTCTGCTTCTTTCATGGAGGCATTTTGAATCAAGAAAACTGTGAGATAACTTTCTTCCTTTAAATTCTGTTCATTCCTACCCTATACCAAAAAATCCTAGGTTCTATATGGTGCATTATACCAACTTCTTTCATCAATTTGTTTTACTTAGTAATTCTTTTCCTTCCTGTGTCATGTTGAGCAGACAGATGGATCAAGTATCTGTCGTACAGCAAGCTGTGCATGTCTACACCTCTGAGTTTGAGAAATTCATCAAATTTATAAGGTATTTATCATTACTTTGATCTTCTTTAAAAAATTAATTCCTACTTCTAATAAAAAAAATCCTCATGTAGTGTTCCGTTATTTGAAATTGCTTTTTCCCCTCTTGTATCCACAAAATCCATCCATATGCGCTTATTATGCTGTTCCATTTTGGAATCTGCAATTCACTAATTGTTAACTAGTATTGGTGAAAATGTTAAGCTTGTAGTAACTAATAAAGTTAGCCATGTTGAGTTACACTGAAATATGAGATTATATTTTATTAATTTTAGCCATAACATTAATCATCCATTTTATTATTTATTAATTTACAGTAATTTAATTGGTTATTCTACATATTTCTACCTAGATTTTCCATTATTGTGGATGCTTCCATAAAGAAAAATATTTTAGTTACATATAATTGTTACTTCTTGGTTGCTGCTTAACCTGGCAGCTTATATTGGTGCTGATTGAAAATAAATTGTGGGAGACCAAGACATCAACCATGTAATTTTTTTGTGTGGTTTCTGTGTCACAATGGCACCATTCATTCATTGATGCTAGCATGTCTTGTTACTTTAATTAGTGCAGATCAATCTTCATCCATTGCATCATGTTTAGGTGGCCTATAGGATATAGAATCTGCAGTTTGGTTCTTATGCTCTTTCCAACTTCTGTTGTTAAGAAAAGGTTAAATACTGAACAACTTTAGGCTTCATATGTGTAAATGAGATAGCTTAGATTTGGTAGTAAATTTATGGATGAAGCCATGGAAATTTCTACCTTCTTGAGGCATTAGGTAATATCAATCCCCATAACGTTTGCATAGTTGCAGGACTATGTAAGTTGGATCCTTCTACCACGCTGAAGCACCGAATCTGGCATATATAATCATTTATGTTAGTGCCAATACTTGTACAATTGAAGAATCTTGATTTTGTATTAAAATGCCATCTTAAAAACAAATGTCAAAGAATTTTATTTCTTTTTATATTTTGATAACCTTTTCATAATTAGACTACTAAAACACATTTATTCGCCTTGACTTGTTGGTTTTATGGGTTTATGCATTATTTGATCAACTACTTCAATGAGACATGCTTATTTTATAGGTTGGTTAAAAAAAAAAAGTGCTTGTAGCCTTTTCCTTGATTATCATTATTGTTAATTGCAGAATGCATTTTAAATTTATAGTTAATTGTTAATACGGATGGAACTTATCCATGCATATGTCATAGTATGTCCTAATTAATATACTCATGTTGTTGAATCCTATATTCAGGAGTTTGGAGAGGCATGGCACCTTGTATAAGCGATGGACTTCAACATCTGCACTAGTGTAGCAATTTAAGTCTTAATTGCACTAATCAGTCTTCTTGAAGCTGATTTAAGTAAAATCACCTAATTTATGAAGCTAAATTAAAAATAAGAAGACTTGATGTTTTGACTTTCATTTGCAATGGAACTGATATTAGTCATACCAATGATTTATCTTGCGCATAAAACCATGATTGTTTTATATACAGAAATACATGTACAGTCACATGTTTTAATATGCCTTTTTTCCTTGTTACCAACAACATTCTTGTAAATTTCTACTGCTTTGCTATTCTTTTATCATTATTGGGATCCATTGCATGATCATGGATCTCTGATGCTGCCTGCTATGTGCCCAGCTTCATTTATGAAATGGAATGTTATGGGATTGCTGACATCCCCACCATTGTGCCTCTCAGCCCATGCCTGTTACCATTCAACTAACCAATGGTCCCCTTAATTTACTTAGCACTAATAAAGTGACTTATTTGAGTTATGTAGTTCCAACACATTGCTATAATATTGCTAGCATTTATATTTTTGATGGTTCTTCAACATTATGGATGCCTTATATCATTTAAAAATTGCTTAAATAACTGTTACAATTTTGTGGCATTATGATTTTCCTAAGCATTGTGCACAAGCTCTTGGTGTGAGTGCAGATTCAGGAAATTATCATGTTGCTGAGTTGTACTTAAACGCTTTTCCTGTTTAGTAGCATCTATTTACTTTCTGCATGAGATTTCTCTAAACATAAATGTACCTTTTTGCAGTGATGTGTTTGCAAATGCTCCATTCTTTATATCAGCTGAGGATGCGGGCGCTGTTGAATCAAGGTACACTATCCCTGCCAAAACATTAATGCTGCACTTATCTACCCCCCTTCTTCTCCTCTTCTTATTGGCTTTGGGGTTCAAAATATGCTCTCTAGCCACTTGGCATACTGGTGGGTAGGTTTTTTTGGGGTAGGGGTGAGGGCAGGGGTGCATGGTTAAGCCTGTGAATGTTGTCAGTTTTCAATTTTGATAGTTGCTTGCCCCTTTTTTCTACAGAACAAAAGATGAATACAAAGAAACCATTATTCCTCCAGGAAAAACACACGAGGTATGACCTGATAGCAAGGTGCATCTTTGATAGCCAATTACATTTTATGATTTTTTTGGCTTTGTAGTCAAATCTTTCTCTCTCTCTCTCTCTCCCTTCCTCCCTCCCTCCCCCTTGACATTGGGATTGTGGGACTGATGCTTAGAGTTTAAGAGAACACTTTAGTCAAATAATCATGTAGAGTTGTTTAGAAGGATCTATTTTGGTAATAAAAACAAAACCTTAATCATAAATTAGTAGGGATCGGTTACATGAATCTTTTTTCTTCATTAAATTTGGTTTTGAGTCATGTTTTATTGTAAATTTTTTTTATTACTTTTTCTTATGTAATTTTCAGTTTACCTTTACATCTTTTCCTTTTACAAGTATTAAGTCACTTCTTAACACAAGTACATTTCTAGGTCTACGTTGCACATGTTCAAACCATTTGAATTGTTCTTTCTTCAATTTATCCCTGATTGTTGTTGCTTCCATCTTTTTATGAAATAACTTCATTTCTTATTTTATTTTTTCTTGTATTACCGCACATTTATCTCAACATTATCATTTCAGTTGCATTCATCTTATATACGTATATTTTTCTAACTGCATAATATTCTGTAATATAAAGTGTAATTGGTCTTATAGATGTCCCTAAATTTTCTTCAACTTTCAGGTACTTTATGAGCACATAATATTCTAGTTGCATTTTCTCTAGTATGCTTTAATCAAATAATATTATTCTCCATCTCGCCTTCCTCGTGAATAATTGATCCTAAATATTAAAAATAATTATTTTTGAAAACTTCATGATTAATATTTACTTACATTTCATATTCTATCTTTTGTCTGACTTAACCTAAAACTTTTAGATTCTAATGTATTTCATATAGTTCTAACTTATGATTATCCTAATCTTAGTTTCATCTACTAGTATTATGCCAACAAATAACATGCATCATGAAATATCGTTCTGAATATGTTTAGTAAGCTTATCTATAGCTAAAATAAAAAGTATAGGGATTAAGAGCAAATCCTTGATGCAACCTACTATGCAAGAAAATTCATTAGTATTATCGGCAGTAGTTCTTATACTAATAACGACTTATTATGCATATCTTATATTATGTTAATTTATCTAATGAGTACTCTATTCTTTTTTTAGCACCTAGTATAAGATTTTCTTTTTCGGGACTCTATCATATGCGTTCTCAACAACTCAACTCATCTAAGCCTTTTTCCAACTACATGGGGTCGCTACATGAATTGCTTCCTCCACTCTGCTCTATTCAGGAATAAGTTGACACTTAAATTATAAATAGTTATATCTTTTTTAATTTTTTTTGTTCATGTTAGTTTAGGTCTATCTCTACCTCTATTCTTACCATGGATTGTTAAAAGATCACTCTTTCTAATTGGAGCATTTAAAGGTCTTCATTATATATATCCAAACCATGTAATCGATTTTCTCTCATTTTATCTTCACGTGGGGCTACTCATATTGTTTGTCGTATATGTTTATTTTAATTCTATGTTTTAAAGTTTTACTACATATCCATCTTAACATGCGCATTTTGTTAAACTTAATTTATTCACATTTTAATATTGCCTAACACTGTTCCATATAGCATAGCTGGCTTAATAGCGATTTTATAGATTTTTCTTTCAATTTTAATGGGATGTGTTGATCATACAATACTGCCAAAGCACTCCTTCACTTAATCCATCATGCTTTAACTCTATGATTGACATCTTCACCTATTTTACCTTCTTGCTGGATAATTGATTCCAAATACCTAAATTTTTTACTCCTTGGTATCTCTTGGCTTGCAATTTTCACCGTTTTTTCCTTTGTATTTCTACTTTTACTAAAATTACATTTCATGTATTCAGTTTTAGTTCTACTAATCTTAAAACTTTTAAATTCTAAAGCCTCTCTCAAAATCTCTAGCTTAGTATTTACTCTAGATTTAGTTTCATTAATCAACATTATATCATTTGAAATAATATACACCATGAGATATCATTTAAATATGTTTGGTTAATTCATTCATAACTAATACAAAAAGATACGGACTTAAGGCAGATTCTTGATGTAAATTTACAGCAATTGAAAACTCATTAGTTTCTTCTATTATTGTTTTAACAATAGTTATTGCTCTATCATACATATCTTTTAGCAATTCTATGTACTTTTAGTAATTCCTTTTTTTCGCTAAAATCTATCATATATTTTTCTAGGTATTCTATCATATGCTTTGTCTAAATCAATAAAAACCATATGGTTTTTTTTTCTTTTTCCTATACCTCTCCATCAATCTTCTTAATAAATAAATGGCTTTCATGGTAATTTTTTAGGCATAAATCCAAATTGATTATTTGACACCAAAGTTTCAGCTCTTATTCGATTTTTTATTATTCTCTCATAATTTCATTGTATGACTCATCAGCTTAATCCTTCTATAAGTTGCACAGTTTGAATATCTTCTTTATTTTTTATATAGGTATTAATATGCTTTTTTTTAATCATCCGGCATTTTTTAGTTGCTACAATCATATTAAATAAATTATCATATGCGTTCTCTAAATTAATAAAAAATATATGAAGATCTTGTCTCTTTTCTCTATACTTTTTTTTATTAACCTCATAAGGAGGAAAAAAGCTTCTATAGTCAATCTTTCTGACATTAAACTAAATTAATTTTTTAATATTTGTAGCACAGCTCAATTTATGTTCAATTACTCTTCCAAAGTTTCATAGCATCATGACTCATGAGCTTAATATCGCTATAATTAGAGTAGTTTTAAATAATTCTTTTATTTTTATAAATTGATATGATAGTGTTCTTCATTCATTAGGCTTTTTTAGTTTCTAAAATTTTATTAAATAAATTTATCATCCCCCAGCATCATCTAAACGTTTCTAAACCATGATAGGAATCTTATCAGGTCTCATAGCTTTCCTATTTTTTTGTAGCCTTTTTTATCTCAGATATCCTAATTATACAAGTATACACCGTAATTTTATCCTTAATGAAACTAGTAAGATATCCTAAATTATGTACATAATTTTTATTTAATAATTAATTAAAATAGCATTTTCATCTTTCTTTAATCATTTCCTTCTTAACAAATTTTTTTGTTAATCTCACCATCTTAACTAAACTTTTTATCATTATCTTTAATGCATTTAATTCAAAATATATCTTTAGTTTTTATATCTCTTACTCTTATAATAAATATATCTTCAGTTTCTAGTTTGTTATATAATTTCTTATATGGCTTACATCGCCTTTCATACCATTTTTTTAACTCTTTTTTAACCATTTTATAGCTTTTATATATTTCTCTATTCCTATATTTAGCTAGTTTTTTATAGCACTTTCTTTTAGCATTAACTACTAATTGAGCTTTCTTGTTTTGCCACCAAGTTTCTTTATCATATAGGTTTTTTTTCTTTCAACTCTCTTAGCATCTCTATAGCTACTTTTCTAATACTATTAGTCATCTCTTCACATGGCATTGATCTCTTCATCTATACTCCATATTCCTTCATCATTCTATCTTTAAAAGCTATTAGTTTCTCTCTTTTAAAATTTTACAACCTAATTCTTGGATTCTTATACTTTTTAATTATCCTTTATTTTTGAATACATACACTTGTAACCATCAAACTATGCTACTTAGCTAGATTCGCATCCGGTATAACCGTAGAATCTTTGCAAAACACTTGATCAATCTTTCTAGTAAGGAAAAAATCTATTTGACTAACATTATATCTACTATTAAAAGTTATTAAATGAGAGTTTCTCTTTTTAAGATGTCTTGGCTAATATTAAATTAAATCTTGTTCCATTGCAAAATCTAAAATGATATTTTTTTTCTTCATTTCCATCTCTGAGTCCATAACCTTTATATACTTTTTCAAAACATAGATGGTATTTTCTTACATGTCCATTCAAATCTTCTCTGATAAATATTTGTTCTCTACTAGGAATCTATTGAATTAATCTGGTCATATCCTTCCAAAAAGTTTATTTTGTTGCATTATCTAAACTTAGCGAGAAGCATAAGTACAACTCCTCATCTAGCACTAATTTAATAAAAATTATTTTATCTTCCATCCTTTTAATGCCCACAACTTCATCTTTTAGACTCTTATCTACAATAATACTTTCCTCATTTTTATTCCCATCTTTACCTATATAACATAGTTTAAATCATCAACCTCTTTTACTTTTTTTTTTCTTACCTACTTAGTCTCTTGCAAGTAAGGTATATTAATTCTCCTTTTAATTATTGTATTTGTTGGTTTCATTAACTTTTTTTGTTAATGATCCTATATTCCAAGTTGCTTAATATATTTTATTTTTATTTTATTTTTTATTTTCATGAACTAGCTTCTTTATTCAATATTCATACCTGTCCATGAAGTTGTGATAATGTGACATTGATGGGAGCCTTTCTTAGTTTCTACTGCACCCGGTCGTTAATGTGATGCTTGCTTCTGGGGACCATCCTAATTATCCTTGCAAAATTTTTCACTACACTCGAGGTCCAATGTAGTGTGTCGCTTTTGGAGGCTACTTTGACTTTAACTATTTTCTTTATTTGATTCATGTTCATAGAATGTAACTATAGTTTTATACTGACCGTCAACCTACCCCAATCCTTCTCTTTTATCCAGGCTTGAGATTGGCGATGTACAAAACCTATACCTAAGTGTTGTTTCAGAAGGATCTATAATTTTCTAAAATTAACTTAGGGAATCTAGGAGTTGCTGATTTATCAAACATCTTTGTTTAGTTACAATATTTGCAATAATCTTCAATAAAATCATCAATCATTTTGCTTGGTTTCCATCCAAGTCTGACAAACTGAACCGGCATTCCATACTAGCTAATGACTGGTTTGCTTTAGTACTGATATGTACCATACTGACTGTAGTAAACCGACGAAAGGCAAAGGCGATGAATAGGCTAGAGAGGAAAGAAAGGAAGGAGAGGGAGAGCGAGGAGAAGAGTCTCATCTTATTGCAATGAGTAGCAATGAGACAAATGGATTTTGAGGGAGCACTGGTGAATGGATTTTGTTGTTTTCTCTTTGCTCAAACGGGATGAATGGGAGGAATAGTGATCGATGGGCGAAGAGAATGATGAGTGAGCACCAAAATAGGGTTAGCATTTTTCTATCTCGTGGGAGAGGGCGAATTGATGAATCAGCAGGCAATTTTAGAAAATATTAAACACATCGAAGAGATCTAAACCCGCAATTCATTGGTCTCTAAACCCACAACCTGCGTACCAATTTGAATGAACTATTCCGGTTCCTAGCCAGTCCAGTTTGGTTCGCCCCGAAGTAGTTGGTTTGGATTGGTTTAGCACACCATGGTTTCCATTCATGCATGTATATCTTCTTTGAACTTTATATAACATGTTATTGACACGTGGGCTGTGATTAGGACTGTACCAGAATTTCTAGACCCAGAATTGCAAATGCCACATAAGGCTGTAAGGTCAGCCAATTGTGTAGGAGTCTGACACTAAAAAATTGCCAATACCAAATTGCAAAAATCCTTTTTTCCCCCCTTTTTTTATATAGCCAAACAACTATTACTTTGCCAATCCCACTGATCTGCTTGACCCCAGGGCAAAATCCTCTAAAAGTTAAAAAACAATTGATTCATGTTCTTGGAGGAAAATAATAATATCTCACATCTTTTGTTTGTTTTCTGTTCCAGGTTGTTCTGACAGTCGAGTCTGTAAATTCATATATTGCTTGGGATTTTGCTTTGACACATGGGACACTTAACCTGGTAATATCAAAACTCGTAGTGGAATAAAGAGTATATTTTCTGCAGAAGTCACAGCATGCCATGCTGGCTTTGTTAGATAACCAAACTTCGGCTAACGTGCACACACATACAAAAAACTTAGATTTGTTGTTTTTGATTTGCTTATACTTGTTATGAGAAAGAACTTAAAAAAAAAGACTGGCCTATATATTCAAGCTCAAGGAAACATTCGTAGAGGATTTACTGATATTATTATGCATTTTAGGCAGAATCATGAACCTCAATTTTGTTAAAGGGATCATGGAAACCATTATTATCTAAATATGTCTATGATGTAGTAATTCCTTGTGGTATGCAGTTAAATTGTGACCATCAAGACTGGTCCCGGCTTGGATTATGTTTTCAATAATGGTGTGATTCCATTATAACTGACTTATATACTTCAGCCATTCTTTACCATTCACGGTTGTCAGCTGTAAGTCTGTAGCAGCCATTAAGCCCCATCCATGTAATTTGGGCTTATTTAGACTAATGATTTCTCTTATAATGGCCATTATAACGGTGAGATAGCTGAAAATAATAGACAACAGCAGAAGAATGAAGGTGTTATTGTCCAGAGCACTGTTCATTCAAATACAGGTAGTAAATACTTTTTTGGAGGGAAAATTGGTACAAAAATTTGAATTTTGAAAAGAAGCTATTCTATGTTGGAAAATTTTTTAATGCCAATTAATGGCTGTTACTTGCATTACATAATGGCTGTTATAGCAGTAAGACAGTCAAATAATGGCTGCTATTTAGATACCTGTCATTAGTATTATCTAATGTGACAGAACTGATCTGTCACCACTATAATGGGTGTTTCTACCATTGATTTTGGATTGAATCTTATGTACAACTAAATATTAATCCTAGACATGTATTAGGTAGAATGAGTATATGTATGTTCTGCATGGACTTGAGCCTCTTTTAACAAGTAGAGAAGGGATCAAGGAAAGCCTTACCCTTGAGACTTTCCATGGAAAGTCTTAGTATGCGTATTCTGTTGTTACTTGTGGTGCACACTGCATAGTGAAACCAGCACCATCAAATTAAGTCTGTAAGTCTGTCCAACTATGTGGGTAGAATTTTCTTTCGGCACATCTATGATTTCACATTATTTCTGAATGTACAGTAGGAAGAATACGTATATAAATTTTCAAATGAATTTGTATGAAATGTTTTAAATAGACAAGAATAGAAGGGAATCTAGAGACTTTACTAAACTATATGCTGTTAGTGACCATTTAGCGACCATAGACTTCAATCATGTACCCGGGTTTTGATTTAAGGCATCTATGCTATGTTCATTTAGATGGTAAGTGCCCAGATCAGCACCTGCATCTTTTGGTGGCAGCCAAAAGACTTCAATTGCTTATATATATATATATCCGAGTCACTATTAATATAAAACCTGTATGTGTTTATATTTTATAAATGATGTGTGTGTGTATACATGGATGGGCTACACTTCTCTTGACAGGAGAAGATATCTACTCCTCTCGGGCTCCAAAATCAATAATGAAGCATCCAAATCGAAAATCCACATTATTGATCATGATTTATATCACTAAAAATGTCTAAAACAAAAAATCATGTATTTTAGTGAGGTCTATCATAAAATAAATGCAGAAGTGGATCTTTATTATGCTAGTGTGCTAAAATACATGATATGGCATTTAAAATGAAAATCCACCTTAGTGATCATGACTTACACGTGTTAAAACTTAAAACTTATATAGATTGAAAATTAATGGATTTTAATGCTTAGATGTCTGATATGATTTAACCATTTTTGCACCCATTTGATGCATAGGTTAAAGGCAAGCATAACACGTGATTCAGTGTTTAGATATTTTTAATAGTATAGATCATGATTAATGGGGTGGATATTTGTTTTGGGTGCTGAATTGTTAATATTCAACTATAGTAGTCTTAGTTATAGTGCTAATATAAGTAATAATATTTGTACTAGCATTTTCTTTAGTTGGTGCATTATTTAAGTCAAGCCAATCATAAACTCTATCAGTAATACTTGTAATTAAAACGCTTGATAGATATTTTGTTTTAAAGCATTTGAAATCTAAATCAATATGTAACACTTTAATTTTGTTTTAGCAGCATAGCTGTTGAATATTATGAATCAACTAAATAATTTTCCATCTAAATTTCAGTTCATTCATTTGATGGGTGATGGGAATTGACAAGGAATGAAACCTTTATTTCTGATAAACTAATCTGGAATGTATAAGACAGTCTATTTTGAAAAGGTGAGCAGCATTATAATAACACATTTGAGGGCCGAGTTTGACAAAACAATTGTATTTGGTTATATTTCATAATTAAATACTATTCGCTGCAGGACAGTCCTAAGCAACAATCTAGTTGCAGTTCCACCATGATAGTGGTAACCTAACAACCCTAAGCACTCAATTTTTATGCATGTGTAAATAAAGACCAGGGAACTATATGCATAAAAACTTAAGTTTATGCAACATAAAGCTTACAAACTAAGCTGACTTACTGCTCTATGAATAGAGTTAAACAGATCAAAATAACTGGTCTGACATAAAACGATTCAGAAGTCAGCCAAAGTTAGGCCTTAACATGGGTGAATTTTACATATGGACTAAGTTGGGCCTTCACATCAGGACACCTTCTGGTCAGCCCTGAAGAAAAGAGAAGGAAAGAGCAAAGGGAGAAGCAAAGGGAGAGAAGGAACGGAGATGTGAAGAAGGAGATAGCTGTGAAGGGTAGGGAACAGTGTGCTGGTCTCACACTGGTAGATGAAAGTCTTACACTTCCTAGGGTCTTGCACGGGGAGAAAACAATCAGAGAATTCCTTTAATTCGTAAACTACTGGTCTCTCTAACTTACAGTAGGCCAGTCACTAGGAATTTTGTGTAAAGCTCCCCTCTGGACTATCAAAGTAAACAACCCCTAAAGTATCACATGGTTGAACCTTGAAATAAAGATGAATGATAAATCCAAAGTGAAATAAAAAAAAGGTTAATGCAACGAAACTGGACAGCGAAACTTCAGTCGACACTCTAGAGGCTTGATGCTTCTTCCGGCGTTATACATACATATATTTGAGGATAAGGATCCCCTCCTTATCACTGACATGGTTTTAATGCTTGACACACACACACACACACACACACACACACACATTCGCACACATACAAGTGCACACACACATATGACAATTACTGATGCCATCTTGTTTTAAACCACCCCAAATTAGTGATTAAATAATGTCCGGGAGGAGAATACATCACCTATCATGCCCTAATGCAGTTTGATTATAATTGGTAACAACCATTTGGTGAACCCTTTTTCTCATGGAGGTCACAGCTATCATCCTCTTCATCCTTCTTATGATAAACAAATCCATTCAAATCACCCTCCCTTGTGCAAGATCAACAATCAGCTACTCAATCTCCTCTCTCTTTCTCAGCCACATCCATTCATCTTTATTTCTTTCATGTGAAACTGATGGGCGCCCTTCAGCCATGCATGTGAGATCATTTGTTCCCCCCAATCTCTGCTAACCTGACACTACCAGGCACCCCGTCCCCCACTCATGCAGATTAAGTGTAGATTTAGCATCCAAGAGCTTAGCTATCATGTTGACATTCTCTTTTGTGGTTCAAATTCAACATTGCTTGTTTATGTGTTCAGCCTGAAATAGTCAAAAGATTAAACTTATGAAAATAAAATCGTAAATGTACGTTATCTCTACACTAGAAACTTAAACAAATTTCCAGCTTAACCTGCTTTTAGTATTCTTATGTAGAATCAAACTAAATTATCCAAAGCAGACCTAAGTTTTTTCAAATCTTTGCATCCATACCACTGTTGCAGAGGCAAGATAAAATTCAGATTAGGCTTAGGTCAACAAGGATAGGGTCCAGCCCCAGTTCTGTGAACCCCGACCTACACGAGAAAAAAAGAGTTCTGTTAGCGTACTTGAGTGGTGACCCCTTGGGAAGGTTGGGGGGGTGGGGGGGGGGGGGCGTGGGTTTCACTGATCACCATGCCCCTTTTTTTTGAGATATACCATTACTATGTGATCAAATGCATGTTTTGACATTGGTTCAAATGTTTCACCACATTAATACATGTACTATTATTCCTATTAGAAGCTTTCATCCCTAAGGTTTTGAAGAGCTAAAGTTTCTGAAGTTATGGTAATAGTACTGATTGAAGCAGTTGGTTGCAACAAAACGACAAACTTATTTGGTCTTATTTTCTTTATTTCTCACATTTTTTGTTGACTGTTTTTGTCTCTCTTGGCTCATTCATCTGGTTCTGAGCTGGTGTATTGTACAGCTCAGCCATATCAAACCAACTGCTTTCCTTCTTTTAACATGGGAAAGAGGAGGAAAAAACTATTAATAACATCCATTTTGCATGAACAGGATATTGGTTTCCATGTGGAGTATGTTAGCCCTTCAGGAGAGACAACAGTAAGTTTTTTCATTTTACACCAGAGCAATATTATCCACCTGCCAAATGGACATAGATCATTTTTATTTAATTATATCTCAAAATATTTGATTCTCTTGGGTGACAACTGCTTTACAATGTGCTTCACCCTATCCACCAGAGTAATATTATTTATTTATTTTATTTATTTTACATAAGAGTAATATTATCCCCCAGAATAGATTGATTTTTGTTTTCATACATGGAATTGCTGTATATGCTGATTAAGTGATTCTGCAGCTGATCTTACCCTATCGTCGTTATGATTCTGACCAAGTGAGTTGATGCTGACATTTGTTATTTATCAAGTGAGTTAATGCTGTCATTTTTGTTGCCTTTGATTTGTCATCTGTTTTGTTTTCTGCTCACAGGGAAATTTCAGCACAATCTTGGTGGGTTCCTACAAACTCATATGGGATAATTCTTATTCGACATTTTTCAAAAAGGTAACAAAGCTTCAGCAGTTAGCTACTTATTTTGATGCTTATGGGATGCAATTTCTTCTGTTAAGTTACACATCCATAAAGAAGGTATATGCAAGTGCTTTGTGGGTTTTAGATCCTTTGATAAGCTAATGCATTAAAGTTGGAAGAAATGGACTCGAAAAGATGTGTTAAATGTGAGATTTAGAACAGCAGTTGTGTAGCTCCTGTATCAGGCTACGGCAACATGTTGGTACCTATGTGGAAGAAAGACATCTATTCTGTTGCTGATCCTGCTTTTTTGCCTTTTGCAGATTTTCATTAATTGGTTAAACTGCTCTTAATTTACTACCCTTTGATGTAAATTACTAGCCCATATGGGTGGAGTAGTTTACTCTAAGGTTAAAATGAAAAAAAAAATAAAATGTTCTATGTATGTTCTATGTACTTTGTTACAATATCTATGCATGTTCTATGTTCGTTCTATGTACTTTGTTACAATATCTAGATGGCTAAATTATTTTTGGTGGGTTAAAGTCGGGTTATAAATTAGAATATCTTGTCTGTGAGCAAAATGCAGCCTTGGTAGCCAAACCTTGCACCTGCCCGAGTTTTGATAAGGTGGGGAAAACCAAATTCAGACTTGAAATAGCATCAGGGACTTTGTAGGCTGCAGCAGAATTTGGGTACATGACAAACTTATGTCGCATGAGACAAATTTTGATGTTTCGTCTCTTCAATGCTGACAGAGCTTGCGGTACAAGGTGGATGCTATACCCCCTGTTGTGGAAACGTCGCAGCCTGTTGCTGAGTCAGAATAAGATGGTCTTTTCGAACAGCTGCAGAGGTACTCTGTTGAACCACTCTTTAAACGTTAGAATCCAATTCTCTTGGCATTATTGCCTTGTACTCGAGATTGAACTACTGGAATCCCGAATCGCAGCTTCCATGTCAACAAAAACCGTGCTATATGCATTATTATTTATATATGCACTCACCAATGAATTTTGTATACATAAATTTGAGGCAAGAAATTGATATTGTCTTCTCCCATGCACTTAAGTTGACATGTTAGTTGGTGTACATAAAGTTCTGATTAGATGACACCCTGATCATTTCTACATTAACCCTGTTTCCGGTTAGCTCTATAAATTGATGTTTTGCTATTAGAGTTACCAAGTGGCCCTGGTTTCGGTCCAATAGTCTTGTTGCGAAAGGCGATCAAATAACCATTTTTTTAACCTACAAGTCATACTTTCGCTACAAGTTTGATAGTTATCCCTGATTTCCAGTAGCAGACAATACATGCTTAATGAATAGGCAGAGGT
This sequence comes from Calamus simplicifolius, assembly GCA_900491605.1. Classification (NCBI taxonomy): domain Eukaryota; kingdom Viridiplantae; phylum Streptophyta; class Magnoliopsida; order Arecales; family Arecaceae; genus Calamus; species Calamus simplicifolius. The sequence goes on along the minus strand of UESW01004665.1, from coordinate 494,803 downwards.
TATTCCTGTTCTAGTGGATTCTAGGTCTGACGTTTTGGTAGCTCATACATTATTTAGTTCCATTCACGAAGTGTATTTTTATGCATGGTTCTCACTTTCGGTTGAAGGGCTGGCAAGATTTTGAGTGATTTTATTTTTTTCAATTTCATAATGACTGATATATCATGTTGCATCATCCCTTGAATTGCTAAAACTACTTGCTGCGGTTGTCTTATCATTGCCGTCAACAATCACCAAAAAATTAAAGAAAAAAAAAACATGGAATGTTGCATCTGGAACATACAGCTTCATGTCATATGATCGTGCAAAATATTTATACTCTGCAACACTTGTGCAAAAATATCATACCACCAAGTGCTAGGCAAACCCACTTAATTATTTCAGGTGCTGCCTGGCCTAGGGAACACCTAAATTAAAAAGGATCTGAATGAGCAAAACTGTCTAAAAGTGCTTTTGATTATTTTTAGTGTCTTTTTTTTTTTAAAAAAAAAACAAAGTCTATCATGATCGTGTCGGTGAATTCGATTGATAGTGGCGTACGAAGATGATTACATGTGCAATTCCTTGCATGGTAGTAAACAACCGTACTCTCGGGACTGGCCTGTCGAGGTCCGCCGTGGCATCTCATTTCTATTCTCTTCGCCCCCGCCGCCCATTGGAGTGGGTGGCACCCTCAATAGCGATGGCGGTGTCGGGTGGTCGGTCGGTCGATCACTCGGTCCCTCGTCTTGGTTCTGATAATGGGTCGGTGAATATTGTGGGATAAGTCCAATTGAGCATGTCCAGCTTCATTTCTCTCACTAAAGATTAATACTCTTTTGATTTGGTGTTTTTCGTGTGGTGAACTTGGAAAGTTCTCTTGAAAATATTTTTTCCTTAAGCACATTAAGATTACAAGTTGGACTGAGACCGAACGTAGGCACCTTGTTTCCGCGTGAGGCCATTCCTAGTTTAAGATCCCGGGGATCGTATATATATATATATATATATATATAATTAGGAGCGAGGGCTATCTGTATGTACCATAATTATTCATGGTGAAATATTTGAAATAAAATATCCAAGCTTGGGCGTTTCAAAATGGACGCTTCAACCTAGAACTTCTGAACATACGCAGACGGGTGTGCATAGGTTTCCAAAACGGTAGCTTGGGATTGTTTCAAAAAGGGTAAAGTGGCTGATGTGGCGCATCGTAGCATTTTTATCATAAAAAAAGTGGCTCATTTGGGGCGAGCTAGCTTTTTCTTGCTCACCTCTGACAAGCCTGCGTGCAAAAATCTGGATCTTATCATCTCGGCTGTCAATGCAATCTGAAATAACAGTCAATATGATGTATGCAATTATTTTATGTTTCTTCAAATAAATAAATTTTATTACTATTATTCAATAGCTTCAACAGGACCTCTACGGTTATTTGTCAATCAATCCTTTAATTTACAATACTCATCTATCCTTAGAGGATTTATAGCGTTCAGATTCGACTTATCTATTGAAAAGTTAACTCAGCGGTAGATTAGATTGTCGTTAGGATGACCTATCACTCTAAATTTTGGAGTTAGAAGCAAAGGAATTTATGCCTTTTGGTTCTTATTCAAATTTTATATTATGATATATCGGATTTAACTCATCCTAGATTGATGTAATCATCCATATGCACCTAAATAAACCTATATTAAGCATTATACTCAAATTTAATATTTTAGCCAAGATTTTGATATTTAGATTCAAAATATTAGTGATCGTTGACCGTGGAGATAAATTATGGTAACATGTTATGCATATGAATTCATTGTTATTACGACATGAGGAATAGTTTGAGAGCTGAAAGAGGGAAAAAAAAATTTCAAGATCGATATGCAGTGTAAGGCCTAATTCTTTTAAATTAGCTCACTCTAAATTAAGACAGCCCAAAAATTATTAAAAATTATATAATTAAAATTTTTGATTGAATATATGCCCATGATGTTTGGTATTGGTTAGCTTTCCAACGGATTATAAATCTTTCAAATCGGAGTTTAAAGGAGGAAGTTGAGATAATTTCAATGTTGACGATGGCAAATTGCTGACAAATTATAAAATTGTCATTGATGATAATAAGGATGATTTTTGGTATTTTTATTTGAATGTTTATGTTTTAACTTTTTGTTGGATGAAGTAAAAGTTAGTTTTGAGTTAAGAATTTATTTTAAATATTTAATAAAAATTTATTTCTTTAATTTTCTTAATGAAATTAGTACAATAGAAGTCTATTGGTTTTGAGATATTGGTATCTTATGAAGAGTAAAAAACTTATTTACTTTACGAAAATCTCTCAATAAATAGAACTCATTGTAAAACTTTTGAACATTAAATTAATAGTAGAGAAGGTGAAAGTTGAAGGATCAATAAGGATGATGAAGCTTTTGAGCTTCAAAAATTGAGGATTAATGCCTAATAATTTATTTGAAAAGGTAAATAAACTCGATCATGGTTAAAATAAATTATAAAATTATTAAAGATTTAAATCTTATATTTTATAAATGTTATGTTTAATTACTTGAAAATCCTGGTTTAATTGGTTAAATATTTTATTTTAAAATTTTATATGTTTAAAATAGTATAATTGCTAGTTTTATGAGAATTATTTAAAATGTTATTATGTCTAATAGTGAATTTAAGCATTTCTGACTTGTAATAGGATTTTATGATATAAAAAATTGAATCATGAATTTTATAAAATTTTATAATATTATTTTATTTAAAATAATATCCATGGTATATGTTATTTACAGATGATATAGTGTTGATTGATGAAACTAAATTTGAAGTAAATGCTAAGCTAGAAATTTAGAGAGATGCTTTAGAATCTAAAGGTTTTAAGATTAGTAGAACTAAAACTGAATACATGAATATATTTTAGTGGGAGTAAAATATAAATAAAGAAATAGTGAAGATTGCAAGCCTAGAGATGCAAGGAGTGAAAATTTAGGTATTTGAAATTAATTATCCAGCAAGAAAGTGAAATAGGTGAAGATGTGAATCATAGAGTTAAAGCAGAATAAATTAAGTGAAGGAGTGCTTCGAGAGTACTATATGATCGGTACATCCCATTAAAATAAATTTTTTTTTATAAAATTGCTATTAGGCCAGCTATGCTATATGGAATAGAGTGTTGGGCAATATTGAAACAACATGTGAATAAATTAAGTGTAACAGAAATGCGTATGTTAAGATAGATATGTCGTAAAATTTTAAAAGATAGATTTAGAAATAAACATATAAGATAAATGATAGGAGTAGCTCTAATTAAAGATAAAATGAGAGAAAATCGATTACGGTTGTTTGGACATCTATAACGTAGACCTTTAGATGCTTCAGCTAGAAAGAGTGACTTTTAACAATTCATGGTAAGGATAGAAGTAGAGATAGGCCTAAACTAATATGGACAGAAATAATTAAAAAAAGATATAACTATTTGTAGTTTAAATATCGACTTGGTCCTGAATAGAACAGAGTGGAGGAAGCAGATTCATGTAGCCGACCCCATGTAGTTGGAAAAAGGGTTAGATGAGTTGAGTTGAGTTTCATAAATATTGCTATAAAAAATTGAATTAACTAAGTATATATGTTATGATATATTGATCATATACATGTTAACTTTATGATGAATGCTTTTATAAGCTACTTTATAATTTAATTACATATGAAATTTGAATATTACAATATGCAAATTTGTATGACACTAGACTAAATTATAAGTTATATGATATGAAATAAGTTATGATAAATTATGATATATATCATAAGCTATAAACTATCAGTCAATTACGATTCATGACATGTTATCCCTACCTTTCGGAGCTTGTACGAAGGCTTTTGATATGAAAATCTACCTTCGTAGAGGATATATGCGACGACATATTTTTGATCCATTTTCATAGAGTTAAATATGGTGACATGTTTTGGCCTTACTATAGAGTTTATATGTGGATGTTGTTATAGCTATAAAGTTATTATCACATTTTTGAAATGAAAGCTTTTAAGTTTTTAAATTTTAAGTTGCTTATCTGATCTCTCTAAGTATGTTTAGGGTTTACTTACTAAAGTCTACTCATAAAAGTTTATGCTTTTTTTTTTATCAGAGACCGGAAAGAAGTAACATTTTAATAGATATTGGTCTAAAATTTAGTTACTTTTTATAATTAGTTAGTTTGATTTAAGAATGATGAGCATATATGTTGCTAAGATCATAAGGCAAATGTTGGTATTGATCATGTTATGAAATTTGACTAGTTTTATTAATGAATATTGAACTTGCTATTATTAGTTATATATATTATTTAAATTTTAAAGTATTATTTGATTTCGATGCCTTGCATGTTAGGGATTTAATTTCTAAGTATGCGGTGAATTATTGCGCCTTGGATCATACTAAATTTGGGTCATAACATGTAAGGTGCATTTGACCAATCACATTAGAAGGGGATAGGTTATTTAAATTCTTTTTATATTTATTTTTTTAAAAAATAAAATTTTATTCAATAGGATAGCTAATTCTGTTAAAAGAAAAATAACTTGTCTTATCAACAGAAGTGTTTTTATTTTATCTATCGAAATATTTTGTTTTCTCTTTTTTACCCTTATTTTTAGCAATGATCCTTATTTTTTCTAAGGATAAAATTGTTTTATCTAGTTTGTTGTCCTTTTTCTATGAGAGAAAATAATTTTTATGATATTTAATTTTTTATCTTATCTTTTTTTTATCCTCTCCTGAAGGGTCCTCAGCAAAATGAGGAAAAGCTTCAAGAAGAGGATGAATGCGGAGATAAGTTTGAATTTTTACTAAAATATAAACTCTTAAATGATAAAAAAAAAGTGAAAGAGAAATGCCGTTGGTACGACGATGACAACGATGGACTTTGTTTCATCCCACTTGCGTTCCATACAAAATATAAATGTAGAAAAGTTTTGGTATAAAATATAAATGTAGAAAAGTTTTGATAGGTTTTGATGGTTAGAATTTAGGTTCCTGTACCGTAAAATTTAAATATTAAATAATAATTAAAATTTATAATCATATATTTGTGTCATATTTGATTTGTATAAACTTTAGATAGATTTCATGACTGCTGCTGGAGAGCACAATTGTTTCTTTTGTAGCATCGATTTTTCCTTTGCATTATCGCACTTTATGTTATCATTCGGACTTGATAATTCTCTAATTTTTTATATAAAAATTAATTAAAATTAAATAAAAATAAAAATAAAAATTGGATCATAAAAAAATAAAACATATTAAGCCTTTCCATTAGGGAGTTGGACTACACCTTCATACCACATATCTATATATATCAAATTGAGATAGACCTATCCCAAGATCATAATTTTATTTGGACTTATACGAGTCATTTAACTTAAATCACATTCAACTTGTTTTTGGCAAGAGTTAGCATTACAAAATTACTCAGTTTCTATCTGTTAACAAGAGACATTGAAAGAACATAATGACAAAATAGTATTTCATTCTTTTCTTGTCCCAAAAAAATTGCTATTCAATGTATGCATGAGCTTTTTTTTTTTTTTTGTTCGATCACACCATTCTGGCGCGAGTCAAGCCCGAAGCATCCTTTGCTTTATCCCGCACAGGGTTTTCAGCCGCAGCGTTGGCTTCCCGTGCTGAATCTCTAGTAGACTTGACTAGGTCTTTAACTTAGAATAAGTCTCTCCCGCTAATCCATCTGATAATCGTAAGTGAGTCACCCTCAAGAATCAGTCGATAGCCCAAATTTCGAACAGCATGTGTGATACCAGCCCATGCCGCCTGTAGCTTCACCATAGGAACCGAAATATCAATAGAGCTATGAAAGCTAGCAAAAATGAAAAATGATCCAGCAGAATCAGAGCCGTCAAAAAATAATGGAGGAGGGGACACCCAAGAAATGAAAACCGTGGTATCGCTAGGGGAGTCCCTTTCCAGTGTAGGTAACAGAGTGTACTCCTGAGCATCGTCTGACACCTTCATACCAGATATGATAAGCCACGTATGCAGATATATATCCATACCGAGGATCCGAAGAGCATTGATTGGATAGACATATCTATGCCCATAGATGGTCAATAGATTCGTCCTGCATTTAATATTGAGAACAAGTAGGTAAGCGATCCCACTTGATCTTCCACAAGAATAGCTGAATTCTTTGAACAGGTAATCTCCAAATCCAAGAAGCATCTAAGGCCATCTTCCTGAGGGCGGAATCTGGTCTAGTAGGAGCATAAGGAAGACAGGATCGACGCCACAGTCTATGATCCGGCCCGACACTAATAGGTATGGCATTACAAAAATTACTAGCAGTTTCTATCTGTTAACAAGAGACAGTCCTGATCAACTGAACTATCATCCAGTGAATATCAGTCATGACAAGATTGCACGCCATATAATTCATATCTACCCCGCATGACTGTACTCCATTGAGGGTCCAGGAATCTGGAAGCATGCCTAGCAATGAATCTGCACCAGGGATTGAATATCAACCATGTCAGTAAATGAATACCATGACCTCCCTGCATCGATGCCCACAAGAAGTCCCTAAATCTCAAGCCGACGAAGGAATAAAGTCGGAAGCATTGGCAAATAGATAGCTAAGGATCTTTAGGAAGCAAGGGGGGAAAAAAAGAAAAACGAAAAGAATAGAGATATGCCCTTTAATTATTTATGTTGATAAGCTGAGGTCAAACCAAAACAAAACAGACTACTCCAAATTAAAGCAGAAATTTCTAATATAGGATCACTATTTACTAGAGTACCAAACCTGAGAAAAAAATTTAAGCCAGATTAGCAAACTCATTGAAGAAATCAAACATCATCCCTAAAAATGAAACCCGTCAACCTCCCAAAAAAAAAAACTCAATAACAAGGCCACTGACTTGTTTCTCCCAAAGCAAGACCGAGCGAAAAATCTAAACAAAACTGAGAGAAAGTTGAAAACTTTTTTTTTTTTGGTACAGAAGGGCGATTACACAAGTCTAGTATAAATCAGCCTAGATACATCAAAGACAAGATTTGCTGCAAAAGAAGTGGATAGGGATCGCCCGGTCTCCAAATCCATGATCCAGTATGCTGAGCCGCAGAAGCAGCCGTCCAGTCCGCCGTCGAATTGGCTTCGCGATAAATATGATAGATATGAACAGTCAATCTCCCGCAACATAAACCAAATATCCCTAAGGATCGGATTAGTGGGACTATCAAAACAAATCTCCTTCTGCAGCAAGAAATGATCGTCATAGAATCACCCTCAATATGATCCTATGGGCCTGGAGAATCCGCGCGGCATAAGAGATACCCGCCCAAGCCGCATAGAGCTCAGCCAACAGGACAGATGAGTCAAGAGTACCAAAACCTTCCGCCATCAGCAAATCTTCAAACGGCCCACGGATGATGAAAGCAGACCGACAGCTCTACCACGGACACTCCCATCGAAGTTAATTTTGACAACCCCTGGAGGGGGGTTCCCAAGAAATAAAAACCGTATGCCGGTTCGCTGTCGAAGCAGCAGGGGAACCCCAGAGGCTAGAGGAGTCAGAACCAACAGCATAAATGTCACGGGCACAATCCACCATCAGCGCTCTAATCTTCCTCACAATTCTGTGAGGAGAAATAGTGTCATTCGAGAAGATGAACTGATTCCTCGACAGCCAGATTTGATAAGCCTTGGCAGCCCAAAGACCACGCTTATACTGCGCACCCCACCGGATATCATGAAAGAAAGAGAAGCGCAGGAAAGCCATAACATCCATTCTACTAGAATAACCCATCAGATACCATATCCGTCTAGCTCTGGGGCATAGGAAGATAGTGTGGTCAGAAGTCTCTTCCTCCTGCCTACAAAGAGGACAGATGGCTGAATAGATAGACCCCTTCGAGAGAGAAGGACACAAGTAGGAAGGCAGTCCCATAGAAGCTTCCAAATAAAAAGCGGACCCTGGGAATGATGGAAGCTTCCAAATCCAAGCAGCATCCTCCATCGCTGAGACTGCGGCCTGAACATCTTCATAAGGTCCCTAGAGGGGGCCCTAGAGAGACAAGATCTCTGCCAAAGCCTAGCATCAATAGAACGACCAGACATAATAGGCAGCGATAGAATTCGCCGCGAAAGCTCCTCCCCGAATAACCTGGTCACCAAGGGTATATGCCAAGAGGGAGAATCTAAGGAAATCAAATCCTTAACCCTTAAACTAGGAGAGGCTTCCATATTAATAAAAGAGGGCCACCGCGAAAGAGGAAGCTCAGAAATCCAAGTATCCTGGATAACATCAATCGAATAACCATCTCCGATACTCTATGAGATATTATCTAGGATAAACTGACCATATCTACAGACCCCTTCCAAAAGGAGGAAGGTCCCCGGACGACAGAATGAGCAAGCCGGACCAATCACCATACCTCGCTCTCATCAGAGAGCTCCACAAACACTGACGCTCCAGAAGGAATCGCGATCATGTCTGGCAAGAAGAGCTTCTCTTCTAACAATCAGAGACTAAATTTCAAGACCACCTTCTTGGATAGGCATACATACTATATCCCAGGATAATAAATGAATACCATGACCATCTTGCATAGAACCCATAAAAAATCTCTGAAGCATCTCTCAATCCTCCTCAGACAAGTAATCGGCAGCATTCAAAAGAAGATACAGAGGAAGAGAAGAGAGAACCGAACGAATAATGATGACCCTAGCCATCATAGATAAACTGGTGACCTGCCACCCCTCAATACGTTGACGAAACTCGCCTCTCAAGCTCAGCAAAGTCAGAACAGCGGGGACGTCTATCAGTTATGGGGATCCCCAGATACATAAACGGTCAGTCTGAGTAGTAATTCGGACAAATTAATAATGGCTTTCCTGGTTAATCTGGTGGTCTTTGGGCTGAAGCATATAGACGACTTAAAAAAGTTAACCCTCTGTCCCGAAGCCTGACAATAGCATTGTAAAATAGAATGAAGGGAAGTCGCATTATCAATGGAGGCCTGACCTAGAAGAATACAGTCATAGCGAAAAGAAGATGGGAGACCGAAGTGTCCTGACTCTCGACCATGAACAGGACAATCCACCGATCCAATTGAGCCTGATGAAAAGCCCGTGAAAGATCATCCGCAGCCAGAATGAACAACAAAGGGGATAATGGGCACCCCTGCCTCAGCCCCACAGAAGAGTGAAAAACTCAGTCGGGCTCCCATTGATGATCAGAGAAAAAAAGGCCGATGAATACATGCCATGATCCACTCAATAAACAAATCATCAAACCCAAACTCCTGAAGAGAGCAGTTCAGAAAAGCCAACTCAGCCTATCATAAGCTCTCTCCATATCAAGCTTAACCACCATAAGACATCTACTAGCCGGGGCTCTATGAAGATCATGCATAAACTCCTGAGCAATGAGGACGTTATCCGAAATAGAACGCCCTCTAATAAACGCCCCCTGTTCAACAGAAATGAGGCGAGAAAGCACACGATGAAGACGGCCAGCTAAAAGGCGAGCACATACCTTATACAAAGTAGTGCAAAGACTAATAGGCCGAAAATGCTGCGGGAGAGAAGCCTCTGAACGCTTGGGCACCAAAGTGATATAAGTCCGGTTCAGTCCAAAGGAATTCTCTTAGACTGGAACACAATCTGAATAGCCTGAACCACCTCGTGCCCAACAATGTCCCAATAGTGACGGTAAAAGAGAGGCGGAAACCCATCAGGTCCAGGGGCCTTATCCGGCCCAAGCTCCCAAAGAGCCACCCGAATCTCCTCCTCAGTGATAGGACTGACAAGCATATCATTATCTCGGGAGGAAACCTTCCTAGAATCAGGAACCCAACAACCGAAGCCCCATCACCAGTGGACTCCGCCCATCTAGACTGAAAGAAGTGGAGCAGCAAATCCCGAATAGATTGGATGTCCTCCAGATTGTTCCCCTCCGCATCTACTAACCTCCTGATCCTGTTAGCGGCACGCCGCTTCAAAGTAGCCTGATGAAAAAATCTGGTATTACGATCCCCCTCACATATCTACTGAACCCTGGACCTCTGCCTCCAAAACATCTCCTGCTGCCGAAGGAAAGAGTGATGACGAGCCAGATTATCCGAAGAGAAGAGAGGTCCGAATCCATCAAATACCCATCCTGGTCCTCCTTCGCCTGCAAGGAAGTAATGTCAGCTTCAACCAGTTCAACTTGTCTAACCAGATCCCCCACCTCCTGCCTATTCCATATGGAAAGTCGGCGCCTCGCCAGCATAAGACGCCGAGATAAACGATATATAGCATTACCCCTGACAGGAAGATGCCAAATCTGAGAAATGATAGTCCGAGCAGCTGAATGGACCGTCCAAAACTGCTCAAATCTAAACTGTCTTTGTTGATACTGCTCAACCTCCGTAGAAATCAAAATGGGGCAGTGATCGAAGCAATTCTAGGAAGGTGTGAGACAGTAACATCAGGAAACATGTGAAGCCACTGAGCCGAAGCCATGGCTCTATCAAGTCTCTTCCAAACATGAGCAGAGCCCTGACGGTTATTACACCACGTGAATTGGGTCCCCGAGTACCCCAAATCCAACAGCCCCGAAGACCCAATAAAGGTTCTAAATTCACTTATGTCAGTTGAGGCCGTAACCCGTCTACCCCCACGCTTTTCATTAGCCTCAGTAATACAGTTAAAGTCTCCAGCAATAATGGATGGGAGGCTTTGAGCAAGAAGGGAAAGCAACTCAGACCAATAGACCCGTCTCTCCCGATAATCTGTACTGGCATAAACAGCCGATAAAAGCCAGGGATCAAAAGACCCCTCAGAGACAACAAGACCGATCTGTTGGTTGCACTGATGAAAAGCATCAATCGTAACAACTGAGTCACGCCAAATGGCTAATATACCCCTTGACATACCATCAACCTCCACCGCATACGAGGACCAAGACCGGGAAATCTGTCTCCTGAACTTAGCCAGACTATCACCCGACATCCTGGTTTCCAAAAGAACGCATATATCGAAATTATATAACTGCAACAATCTACCAAAGGAGGATCGAAATGAAGGCTTTCAAGCTCCTCTAGCATTCCAAATTAAGATCTTCATTTACAGGCTGGATGAAGTTGGGACCCCACCATGGTCCTCCACCATCGCAGTAACAGAAAGGCACACGTTGGGTGAGGTGCCACCCTTAGCTACCATTGATGAACCAGCCTTCAGACCATCCGAATCAACAATAGCCCGGGGAGACTGAGCCGATGACCGGGAACCTGAACTCGTGCCATATTATCTCTATCTGTAACCTCCATAGAAAAACTGACAGCCCTATCAGAGCAGGACATCACCACCTCATGTCCTCCTTCCAGGCAGTAGGAGGGTAGAGTCAAGCTATCTGTAGGAAAGATATTGACCCCAATACTTTTAGACATCAGAGTCTTACCTTTCCCCTTCCATTTCTCCGATTTGGAAGTTAATCTCGGAGCCTGATAATCAACTGGTCTGGCACGCTTATGGGGACCTGGACAAGCATCCCTAGTATCCTGATGACCACCCTCACCCGACATCAATCCCAAAGAGGCAAAAGGATTCTGATTCAACAAAGGCTGAATCAGACTCAGAGCAGGGGGCCCCTCCTTCTCAGCCGGCACCAAGTCATTCTTAGAAGCCAGAAAACTGGCATGCACACCCTTATTCGGCACATCCCCCTTAACTGAACTACCCTGTCTTGATTCCCCCTCTGAACGACCCGTTGCCTTGCCCGAATTCAACACCACCTTCGAAGATGAAGGCACCCTCCGGCGAGCCACCTTCACCGGGGAGCTCCAACCCTCAGCATCTCCTGCAGCCGAGTGGATATCAGCTTTCATCTTCTGTTGAACAGAACCGCTGCCAGAAGCATCCTGCGACATCAATGGCTAAGCCTTCCTCCTTAAATCCTGCTGGGAATCTGAGACAGCCCGCCGTTGACGGACAGCAGCAATCCACGGACCAAATGCCGAGCAGGAAACAGCTCCCCCATCGACTGATCCGGTCGGCTGAGAGCAAGGACCATCAAGATGTAATGAACCACAGTTAGAACAAATCCCTTCCATAATCTCAAAAGCAAATTGCTGCCAAAATGGGAGGTTAATCCCCTGAACTCGTGTCCCCAGCCGAAGAGGACGACGGAGATCAACCCTCAGGCACACCTTGGCAAATCCACCTCTGCTTTTCGCCAGAGTAGAAGCGTCCACACAGATGAACTGTCTCACTGAATCAAGAATTACCCTGAGGAAATCTTCCTTCCAGAACTCTATTGGAAGATTCGGCAACCGCACCCACATCAAAGCCGAAGAAATGGCATCCTCTGCCGGGATGAACTCTGGCCGTCATGGTTCCGTCCCAATTACCTGGCCATTGACCACCCATGGCTGGTTCAGCACCAAATCACAGGCATTCAGATCTTCGAAGCGAAGGATATGGCACCGGAATGCCAAGTTGATAGGGACAATTTCGTCCTGAATTCCGGCGCGCCTGAACTCCCTAATAAGCGCTGCTGTCGGAACCCACTTATGGTAAGAACGGGCAAGAATGACCCTCATCTTCCAACCAGCCATTTCTGCCTCCAACTCTATCACTAGGACACAAACAACCTCTGGAAACAATGCCTCCAGACTCGTCACCTCCACTGGCGAGGGTGTCGGTGAGACCCAGTGAAAACCGAAATCCATCCCCTTCCTCCCATACACCCGACCATCGGCACCCCCATCCGACGCCATGGGAGATGAGGAAACAGCAGAAAGAGCAACCCACAGAAGACACAGCCGAAGAAGACAATGATCGCCGGAGATCGGAGAAGACAAAGGCTAGAGCACAAATCTTAAAGATCACCCTTCAACCAGCACCAGAACACAGGCGCGCACGAAACTTTCACTCACCTTCTTGTTGAAAAGATGAGCCCGACATTGTCCCCAATGCATCACCTTCCCACCCCTTTCCAATTCAAAATATGGAGCAGAGGTAGATGGCAAGATGCCTTCCCCACACTCGAACAAGGGCGTTGGGCTCAACAGTGCGAAGTGGCTTGCTGGCTAGATATGATGAGGGTTTATGGTAGGAAAAGAGGGAGTCCTTTTTTTTAACCGGTGTCAATTGACACCGATTTTAAGTGTTGGTGTGAAAGATAAAAATTTTACGAAAATGATGTTGAAGTAAAAAGTCACTTTAAGTGGCATTTTTAAAAGCATCATTTCAAATAATACTTCTTAAAAGCGTTACTTTAAGTGGCGCTTTTAAGAAGCATTATTCTTCTGCATAAAATAAGACTTTGCTTAAAAATAGAAAGTGAGAAGGGCTTCTTAAAAGCGCCATCAAATGGTGTTGTTAAGAAATGTCATTTTAAGTGAAATTTTTTTAATGCCTATTTGAAATAATTTTTTTATTTTAATATTATTTTTGTAAAATTTTTATTCTCTGCATCAATCACGTAAAATCAACGTCAAATGGCGCCGATATTAAAAAGGGCTCGAAAAAGAAGGGTTAGGGTTTGGTCAATGGGAAGAGAAAATGCCATTGTACAATTCCATCTAAAGGGTTTATAACGGGGGCTTGGGATCCACTCTCTCATTGTCAGGAGAGAGGCTTTGACTGCTAGACATACTTTGCGCTTCCTGCTTGATCTGCATTGCTTGTGGAGTTTGTTTATGCGTGCCAAATATGGAGACTGGACCCCTTCTGGAAAGAGGTTTGCCGTTATGGCCCGGCCATTCTGTCTAACATATCGTGGATGATTGGTGACGGCGCCTCTGTTGATGTTGTCGGTGATACATGGATCGCCGATCTTCCCCTTAGTCGTTGGCCTACTTTTGTGAGCTCTGATATCCACAGTGGTATGAGAGTTACTGATTTAATTGCTCAAGATCGTCATGGGTGGCATCTATCTTTGGTATCTTCTCTGTTTGGTGACGAGCTCTGTCGGCGTATTCTTTCTATTCCTCTTCTTTCGGGTCACATTTCTGATACCACTTTATGGAGGAGATCCTATTCGACTCGTGCTCCTATCAGGGATCTTGTGAACGCTTATAGACCTCAGCCCAGGCGTACTTTGGATGGTTCTTGGATATGGAAGCTTCCCATTCACCCCAGAGTTCATCTCTTTATCTGGAAGTTGGCTTGGGACTGCCTCCCTACGTGTTCCTTGCTTTCTAGGAGGGGTATGTCGATCTAGGCCACGTGTCATCTTTATCGGTTAGAGGATGAGACCATTGATCATGCTATTTTCTTGTGCGGTAGAGCGAGACTGATATGGCAGATCTCGGGGTTTTGCCTCTGGGGTGATGGGAGTGACCCTAACTGCAACTCTTTTATGCGATTGATTAGGCTTGACATTCGGAGGGGTATTTGGAAGGTGGGTACCACGATTGCTTACATTGCTTACCAGGTCTGGCTATCTCGGAACCGGATTATTTTTTTTTATAAGGATGATCCCCCTCTTAGGCTTGTTCAGATTGCTTTGTCCCTTTCTGCGGAGTACACCCTTCATCATACTCATGTTGGTTCTGATGACCCTGGAAGCTGGGGCTCCCCTGCTGCCTTGGCAGCGCACCGACAGACGATCCTTATCTCCTGGGAGCCCCTACCCCTAGGGTTTGTCAAAATCAACTTTGATGGGAGTGTTCATGGTAGAACTGCTGGTTCGGGCTTTGTGATCCGTGGGTCGGATGGGTTGATTCTAGCTGCGGGTGGTTTTGGCCTCCTTGACCTGTTGGTGCCTTTAGTCGAGTTGTATGCGGCTTGGGCCGGTATATCTTTTGCCATTCGCAATCTGGGGAGCAGCAGGATTTTCATTGAGGGGGACTCCACTACTGTTATCAGTTGGCTCTGTCAGGTCTTTGCTGACCAGTTCTCTTCCATACCTTTGCTCCGTGATATTCGGACTATGCTTCGCCAGGCTGACATCCGGATCCGACATATCTATCGGGAAGCTAACTCAGCAGCTGACCCTAGATTGGTGTGATTGCCTGTCTATATCAAAAAAAAAAAAAGGTTTATAACTGAGAGTGGATGCTGTGAGGGGATGCATCAGCCTCCACGTCGGCAAACCTTTTCTACCATGTTGGGTTGCGTCTCAATAGAAGAAGCCTGATGTCAATTTCTTTTAACGGCACATGCCAAGTGAACCAAAAATGATGATTTAAGAATATTTTAAATTTTTTTCATACTTTAGGGATCAAAATAAAACACTATCAAAGTTAAAGGATTAAAAAGTGCATTTTAGCTAACAATTTTTTTCCTTTGATCAAAGACTAAAAGATGGCATTTAGTATAAGCTGGCCTAAAAGTAGTATTTAATATGGGCATGGCAACTCATTCGGAGAGTGAATTGGATCAATCTAATAGGAGAAACAATATTTTTCCTATTAGAATTATATTTGTTTATTGTCATTAATTAAGTATAACATGGACAAATTGCATTTACTAAAATAAAATAAGTATATAAGAGAGATTAAGGTTATTCTCTAGGCTGATTGTAATTTTATATTTAATTTTTATCAATTAAAATTTTTGTTTTCACCTCCATTTTTCTGCTCACTCTTTGTTGCGTAGTAGTTTATTTTCACATAAAATAGTTAGTGGAAGATGGATGGATTAATATAGATGCTGAGCCTAAATTTTAATCGCAATTGTATTTCAACTTTTATGCTTAATTAGACTTTGTTTGGTTTGTTTCAAACTTCAAAACCTACTACTTTCTTCTCAACACTATTTAATCCTGGATATATTTTGCCATCATGCTAATAGAATATTGCGAAAATGTTTAAACTCATCATATATGAATAATATAATTTTTTATATGTTATTTTAGTAATTTTGTATTTCTCACAATCAAACACTTATCAACATGAAATTCTGAATTTGATTTGATCTGCCGTTAATCTAAACTTAGGCTAAATATCATTCATTCTTTTTTTAAAAAAAAGTACAGACGGATAACTACACCACTCTAGGATGGGTCATACCTGATATATCAAAGTACAATAATTGAGAAAGGATCGAGGAACAAAAGTCGCCCTGTTTTCAACTCCAGCTACCCGAATGAGAGGCCATCCTGACAGCAATCCAGTCAGCTACTGCATTAGCTTCGCGGTAGACATGACGAATCTGGATATTAGAAGCTTTCAAAAGAGCGGATGTCGCATAGTAAGGGAATAGTCGGTATGTGGGAGATGGGCTCCTACCGGATCCAACGAATGACTGTGATGGAGTCGTCTTTAATAATAAGACTGCGGCACCCAGGATCCGAGCAACATAAGAAATACCTACCCATGCCGCATACAGTTCGGGCAGAGGCACCGTGACATCAAGTAAACAAACCTTCCACATCACGAATAACAAAAGCCGATCCGGTACATCTGTCACGGATACTCCCATCAAAGTTTATTTTAACAAACCCTAGAGGTGGGCTTCCAGAAAATATAAACCGTACGCTAGTTCACTACCGCAGTACCAGGGGAGACCCAGTGGCCAAGGTTCACAGAATCAAGAAACCCGTAATGGAAAATATACTCAATATAAAGGGAGACAACCGTTCTAAAACCCTACCAGAGGAAAGTCTCGCGTTCGAGAATAGAACCCGATTTTGAGATAATCAGATTTGATAAGCTGTATAAGCCCATAATGGACCCCGTTGGTGGGTATCCCTTTCCCTACCTTGCTTCAACAGTCTCAAAAAAGAGCTTCGGTGAGAACCAGAATTCGACAGCCAAGGATAGATACCAGAGATTTGTCAAATCTGACTTGCTCTAGCACAATAGAATATAGCAATATCATCCATCCTTCAACCCTAAAGATTAGAGAACGCAACCAGATCATGATCAGGTTAGACCAAATTAAAATATTTATAGGCTTAAGTTACCAACCCTGCATAGAAATGAGAGGTCAACGCCGAAGCCTGACGCTTCTTAGCTATTCCGTCTCGCAAAGCATGCAACGGTTCTTCCTTCGTTTGTTTGACCAAGACCAAATTTATAGCCCATCTACACCTTCCAAATCTACCATTGGACATTCCATTTACAGGACTTAGAACTTGAACTATCAATGTAAAAACATGATTCTTAGTGCTCTCTCTTACTTATTATATAACATTTATTATGAAATCAAGAGAGCTAAAAATCTTTGGGAGACCCTAAAATCTAAGTATGGGCTTCATAATGTTGGTATTAAAAGATTCAATACCTTTATTTTTTTTAAAGTTTACCATAATAGATGGCAAACTCTTTAATGACCAACTCCAAATTTATAGGAAGGTTCTAAGGAAATGAGTTCTTAGAGAAGTTTAAGGTCTCTTGTCTTCGGAATAAACATCCTTCCTTTTGGATTAGGTTTATCAAGTGCTTGACACAAAGGACAAATTCCCAAGTCTTAAACTCTATCAAAATCGAGGAAAAATATAAGTATGAGGACCCACAAATCAAAGCACATACTAGAGTCAATCTTCTTCGGAAAAGTCTAATCATATAGAACAAAACTCCAATCTAACTTTGGCTAAGACCATATAAAACCAAAGCCCAAGAACTTTAGAACCATTGAGCCTAAGCCTAATCGAAATCAATTTCAAGGGTTTAAAACTAAGATTTCCTTTGTATGTGAGGGGATCAACCATCTTGCAAGGGAATGCTATTATAAAAGATATATAGAACTTCTAAAGAAAGAAAAAGAAGTTTTTGCACCTTAAAGTTATACACTAAAGGTAAAAGATCCTTCCTTTAGATGTAGCTGATCGCAGTCGTTGATGATCAAAAATAAAACATACTCACTACTATAGTTAATGGTGAATTAAGATCGTATCCTCGAGAATCAAAAGCAATTATTTTATAAAAAAATAAAAAAATTATTTATAAAGGATTCTATTTAGAATAGTGGTATTAAAGATAATACCTAATTAATTAATAAAATTAAGACAATAGGAGAAGCAATCAAGGAATTTGAATCCACCATGCACATAGGTTTTATCTTCTTTTCTTTACGTTGCAATAACAATAATTTTTATAAATCTAGGATTAGAATAATTTATCTCTTGTTAGGCACGGATCGTATCAAAAGATCATTGTACGTCCACTTAGAGTATAAACTATCTAATTATTTATAAAATTAGAGGTCTAAACTATCATATTATGATATATCTCTCTTAGGCATGTACCATATTCTGAGATCATAGCACGTCGATAGAGGATATAGGCCGTGTATGCGAGATCAAAACCTCATTCAAAAAAATAACTTAAAAGATATATGAAAGAAGAGCATGATTTTTATTGCATAGAAATTAAGAACAAAAAGAAAGATAGAACCTGATTACATGCTTAATCATCATCCCAAGTTAGCATTCCCTCTATAATTTTTTTCTTTCAGACCTAAATACAATGATCTAAATAAAAAAAATAAAAAGAACTTTGAAGAAAACTCTTCTTCTTTGACTATTGCCTAAGGTCCTCCTTTTATAGAGCTTATCTAAGGCTTCATTCTAATCAAAGTTAGAGTCAATCGAGATCATTGTGAAAAAATTTTTCAGCCATCCATTCCACATCACCTGCCTTAGTTTGCATCCAAAATCATGCGAAATTATCTCTTTCTTCCTTTTCGAGCAAATAGAGTCCTGATTTGAGTGTCATGTGTATCATTGGACTTCAAAAATTGAGTTCTTTCCATTTATAAGCTCCTTTTTTTGCAAACATCCCTAAAAAGTATCAATTCTTAATAAATTTAAAGTAATTAATATTTATTTTAATAATTAAATTAGGATAATAAATAGACTTACCAGTAGCTCTAAACCTTTTATTAGCTTGACCACTTTTATTAGTCTTGACCGATGATTGGATTTAAGAGTAAATGTTCATATATGTTTTGATCATACTTTTTATAACTTGAGTACAGGAGGCATGATTTTTAAGAACAATGATACATCAGCATAAGCATTGGATCGAAGACGTGAACTTGAAGATTTTTAGCAAAATCCTAATACTTTCCTACATATTGTATATCCTAAAAGTCCACAAAATTTAGCCATGGCAGAATTGTAAAATAAATTTTGAATCCAATAAATTTATAATTATTAGGGAAGACTTTTTCATAGCCAAATAATATATATATACAATTACCATTTCAAACTAAATGTACTTTTTTTAAAGAATAATGAATGCAATAAAAATGCTTCTTTCTTTTCATTTTGAGTTATAAATATAAGTAATTATCATGTATGACATGAAAGACTTAGATATATGTAGTTTGATAAAATTAGACATACAGTGAATTTAAACTTGACTCCAAAATTTAATATTAATGTGAATTCTAAATGCTAAGGATGTTCTAGATTTAAATCAGTAAGAAAATCCTTCGAGTGGTTTGAATAGAATTTTGTACTGCTCAGATCCAAGGGAATAGAATTTTGTACTGCTCAGATCCAAGGGCAGTGAATGCTCAGTAGCCTACTTCCCATCCTTTCTTTGCACTGTTAATTATTGCACTTTTGTTTTAAAATTAATTTTATATGTTGTTAATCTAACTATTTAGCATAGTTTTGCTTTGATTTTCCTAACAACACCAAGTTGCCGCCCGTTGTACTTTTCCCTTTCACGCGCTTAATTGGAAGCTGCCGCGTCCAGACGACTAGCGTCACCCCCATCCTTCCTTCCCTTCGACTTCATTCTCGGAACTCCTTTTCAATCCCAAACGGTGGATAAAACTGTCATCAAACTTCTCTCCGAGTTTCCATCTGAGCCGCGGCTCGGTTCGGTGGCGCTTCATGCACCCATGTAATTAAGATAGTGTTTGATAGAAAAAATATTATTCATAAATAAGTATATGGGATAGAGTTTATCCTCTGACTATTCTTAGGAATATTTTTGGCTATCTCATTGATCATATCAAATGCAAAAAAGTAAATTCATAGGATAACTTTTTTTTACTCTTATTTGAAGGGATAACCAGTTATTTCTATATTTTCTAGGAAATAAATTAAGGGGATATCCCATGGTTAACCATGGATTATCCATTTGATTAACTTTATTCTCTGCTATCCCTTATAGTTATGGCTTTTGGGAATAAGAGGAGATATCTTCCCTATTTCAAACACTACCTAAGTGTCACACCTTATTACGTGGCACGTAAGAACCGTACATTTGAGCGCATGGTGTGGTACACGAGTACAAAACTCAAGCTAGCGTGAAACTGGTGAAGTTTTTAAAGGCCGATTTTGCAACGGTTTGGATCGAATTTTTTATTTTTTATTATAACATTAAAAATATTTTTTTATTAAATTATTTTAAAAAATATTTTTTTTAAAACAATATTAAAAATCTGAATGAATCTGAAAAGCGTTGCAGTAACATAACATTTTTAAGATTTTATTTATTATTTCTTAAAACATCAAAAACTTACGAATTCACTTCTTTCTTCTCCTCACGTTCTTCACGTGATTTACTGCTACGTTTCTTCAAAATTAATTTTTTTAAAAATTAATTAAATTTATTCTTAAATACTAAAAATTAATAGAACACAACTCAGATTTTTGCTTTTAGAATACTAAAAAAAATAATAGAACACGATTCAGATTTTTAAATATAATTAATATCTCTAAAAATAATTTTTTTTGGATCACCAACAAGACAGGCTCTTATTTTTCCCTCCTCCTTCGTCACTTTCCTTTTTTGCTCTGATCTCTATCCATCCGTCCAACGTGGTGCAACCAGGTAAAGGACTTGTCCAGAGAGTCAAAGTCAAGTTAAGCGATATTGTTTGCATGCGTGCACAAGACCACTTCCCCTTGATATCACCATTAGAGGACTATACGCCTCAGCTCCAACTGAGCTCATATATTTATAACAAATGGTAGATGAACTAGCCCTGGATATAATTGGAGAGTAGTAGTTGGGTTGAAATTAGCTGGTGCTATTTGAGATTTGACCAATCCCACGCTTGCCAATCAAGCAAATTCGACCTAAAATTCTGGATCGTGCCGTGCCGAGAGCCGACATGGGTTGTCAACCATAATCCAGGGCCCACTGCAAGGCAATCAGCACAATATTATCAAACAGGTCATAGAAGTTGCAATTCATGAGGATCGGTGATTTAGTCTAAAAGATAGTACTAATTATGTTCGCTTTATGCGTTAAGGCCATGGCGGGCAAAAGTGCACGGTCTGGGCCACAAATTACCGCCTTCCAGTTGTTATTGTCCCAGACCCGCGCGCAGCCTCGTCATGGAGATTGCATGCCACCAAGAGCATTTATGAAGCATGCGCACCGTACGTGAAATAGAGAGGGCGCTACGAGAGAAGAAATATGGCTTAGAGAAATGCTTATCAAAATTTAAGAGAAGTTATCACTGAAAATAGGTTTCAGTTAGGTGGATAAGAGATTTAAAAAAAAGAAAAAAGAAAAAAGAAAGGAATGAGCCTTGGCTGCTTTAAATCCAGAATCTTTTTTTGGCCGCTTCGTGTTTTGAATCTCTGATAATATTGAAAGATGTGAAGGGATATTTATTTTTGCTTTGCCAGCAGGCCCCACAATTTCTCCCTTTCAATTCAACTTTATTCTCTGTCACTACTCTCGCTAATATAAAAATATGATATCTTCATGCAAATTTCCCATGTGTCCCTTTCCCTGCCACTGAGATATACCTTCTCTTCTCCTCTTTGAAAGAAATAAGCTTTTTTTTTTTTTTTAACTTTATTTTAGAAAAATAAAATGATATCATATTCTGCCTTCTTTCTTTTCTTCTGGAGTTCGATCATTTTCTTTTTGAGAATGATCTACTTTAAAAATTTTCTCATGTCCTCTGCACAAAGTCATTCCAATGTTTTTAATGCTAGAAGTCGCGCATATTTATCAAGTTTGCAGTCTATAGCCATGGCTGGCATCAAGGAGAATAGAGTTTGAAAATTAATATCGAAATCAGGTTATTTCTGTAAATAAAATTAGCAAAGGCCAAAACATTTGAAAACGAAGAACAAAGTGTGATATTTCTGTTATGTTTGACAAAATTCTTGCAGCCTAAATTGCATGGAATCTGTTCTGAAGCGGATATTTTCCCAAGAGCATTCAGCCTAAAACAAGGAAATCAAAAAAAAAAAAATTTTTTTTTTTTACAATTACTCAAATATCTTCAAGTCAAAGGTGCCAAAATTCATAAGCTGTGAAGTTCAATGTCTTCATCTCTAATTGAACAATCGCCATTTTTGTCCTGCACGGAAGGTAAAAATAGATGGTTAACAACTAATCAATATTTTGGAAGTCATTGGGTAACTGTTTGAAAGATGTCCTGAGGGAGACATCTATTCGTTTTTTGGCTGGCAGTGATAGGGACATAAATATATTTAGAGCCACGTTGAGATAAAACCTTGGGTATAATGGGAATTATATTAAATCATTGCTCTGCCCAGTGAATGATTAGCACTAAATGAAGTGCACTACAAAAAGACTGCAAACATTTCGGCAACTGCTTTATGCTACTTATTTAATCAAAAGATCGTAAAATAGCTAATAAGGAATTGATTCTTTGCTCAAAAGATTTTCTTTTCTGAATGCAAGGAGCCCTTTATGGTTTCCATCCATCCTCCAACTCCACTTCTTAAATTCCTTTACAATAAAGAAACCATATCATAATCTCAACGTAGCTAAGACCGCTCTTTTCTTCCTTTATATCCCTTGTTGTCCTACATAGGGTGCGTGCATAAATGACTAAAGTAACGTTTCCCCATCCCCACACGGGAAACTCGTGGGGACCCTCGAGGAAAAAAAAAAAGGGAGATTAAAAGTTTTAATTTGTTTTAAATTTAAATATTCTTCGGATAATAAGATTAGTGTGATTACTTATTAGTAGCGTCCCGGTCGCTCTCTTTCTTTGTCTCGACGATGCTCCCCGGTTTTTTCTTTTTACGCGGACTATTCGTTCTCACTTCGTCTCCTTTTCCCTTCCTGTGTCTTCGAGAGCAAAGGAGAAGCAAAAAGGAGAGTCAATAATTATAAAAGAGGAAACGGAGTGTGAGGCAGAGAGAGACTTCGCATTTACGAATCGAAGTTTAGGCTTTAGAGTGGAGTGGAGTGGAGTGGAGTGGAGTGGAGAGGAGAAAAGATGGAGAGAGAAGGGGAGGCGGTGGCCGAGTGTAAGTAGAGGTAGCGTCGGGAGGAAGAGAAGAAGAAGAAAGGGGAGGAGGAGATGAAGGGTTTCGTTGCCGTCTCGGCCTCGTCGGCGAAGCGGCGGTGGAGGGGGTTTGCGGTCGCGGTGCTCGCTCTCGTCTGTTGTTCGGTGCTCGTCCCCCTCGTGTTTCTCCTTGGCCTGCACAACGGATCGCCTACTGGTACGTTGCCGAGATCCCTGGTGGTTTTCTCACTATTTTTTTTGTATCTCTCTAGTAAAACCCTAGGATTTGGTTAGATCCGCATAGGAAACTCTTTTGGTAGCGGCATTGTGTTTTTTGGCCTCGATTTGATCCATGGGATGAGACCTCTTGTTGATCCGCATTGGGTTTTTTTGGCGCTGGGTCCCTCTGTTTGTTTATGGATCTAGCTCTGGGATTGCCACTGCTTTACTCTGAGTGTGGGGACGGGGCGAGATCTTTGATTTCTTTTGCTGGATTGGCAATTAAGGCGTGCGCATCGATTCTTATCTGCATAACGTGTTTCTTGACTAGAGTTTTTAGTTTTCTCTTTTTGGTATGAACTGTTATTGGTGAACTGCTTAGAACTTTGATGTCGTGTATGTGTTTTTTTGATGCAGGGTACTTGAGCGACGATCGCTCTTCTCTGGTGAGGATTTCTTGACACTGAAAAGACTTGACTAGTGTAATGAATGGGGCGATTTCCCTTTTTCTGATTATCTGGTGCTTGCTGATATTTGGAGCCTTTTGAATTCAGGAAACTAACTTTCGAAGTTATGGCCGGCTGGATGGTGTTCGAGAATTACCAGAGGTTGTTTTCCTGTCTCTTTCCTTCGTAAAATTGCATTACGAGATGATGGGATGTTCAAACTTTACTGTTAGATGTTCTATTAAACTGATAGATTTGATCAGAAAAGTCTTATTATGTATATTGATCGTGACCTTCAGTTTCAATATTTGCTTTGGTTCATGGCAGGGTGACCTGTCCAGGTTTGACAGTGCAATGAACGAATTTGGACAAACTTTATTGAAGGTTCCTTTCTGCCTGTTTGAATTTTTAGCGACCATATCATTTTATTTAATTATTATTATTATTGCTTTTATGGCTTTCTGTCTCTGAAAATTTTACTGGACAATGATTAACAATAATGCGAGGAAAAGGAGTTTGTTTATTGAATTGGTAATCTTGCATCCACCTACCAACGGAGCTCTTGGTTCAAAACCCACTTGTTGAAACTTTTGAAGAATTTAATATTCATAATTAAATGCATCATATTATCATTACTATCTTAATTTTTGAGCCTTCATTATGCCCCTACAAACCTTCATTATGCCCCTACAAAAACATATTTGTACCTTCTTGCTTATGCTATAACAGTTTTGTGCTTGTTCAGGCTCCCCTGTTCCTCACTATTTTGTACTTGGTAATGAAGTTTGCTGATGGTCTTCCTTTGTCTGCATGGTTACTAAAACATTAGCTTCTTGCCATCATCTTGATGTGCATCATTACTCTCCATAAATGGCTTTATTGATCAGTTTTCCATGGGCAATGAATCAATTCATTGACTCTACGTTGCTTGTTACTGTTCTCTGTTCTTTTGTTGATGCCATAGCCTCCTACTTATTGATTTCTCCCCTCTGGAATTTCTCTGCTGCATTCCTCTTTTCTTAAGCTTTCTCCTTTTGCATTTCAGATACAACTCAACATTTAGACAGTCCCACAACTTGCAGACTTATGTATCACACTTATTTCCCTCATATTGCAAGCTGCTGAATGTAAAACAAGTCTACTCAGTCTCCTACTTCTACTCCTAATTGTAGAATCTGAGATAGATCTATCTGCATTAGTACTCTTACAGACTATTTGAGTAGTAATTTGGTGGTAAAATCAATGTCAAGTGGCCTCCTATGGAAACCATGGACTCCACTAGAATCATGGTTTTGCAGTGCTGGATTTGCTAAGAAGCAAACTCAAAAATATCTTGCTTTGAATTTATTTCAGATCTGGCTTCTCTATGCTCTTTCAATAAGTTTGTTAGACTGACTGACATATTCATGGCTGTAAGGTTAGATGGATGTCTGAGTCTTTTTGAACTGCGTAATTTAAGAAAGTTGGAAGTACCCTTTATGAGCTTGGTTAGTAGAATAGATATTGAATAAAAATTTTAGTCGTAATCTCCCTTTTCTTTGGGCGTTTTCCTTCACACCTTTTATTCTCTTTCATGTTCACTCCCCATTTCAATTCCACTTATCCTTGAAAATTGCATAATGTCACTAACTGGCTCTGGTCAAAGCATGATATGAGTGGCAGTTGAATCCTTGAAAGTATTACATTATGCTCAAATAACCGATGCATCCTTAATTTTTGTTTTGGAAGTAATATTCACCATAGGAGTTGCCCCGTTTTTGGTAGTGAACTAGCAAAACTACTGAAATTCTTATCCTCCTCATTGTTTTCCATCACAATAGTAGTAACTAGATGTACTTTCTCCACCATATAGAGATGGGAATTGTCCCCTTGTTTGGTAGTGAAGTAGAAAAATTCTGAAATTCTGGTTGCAGACAACATATTATGTCCCAACACAGAAATTAGATGTTGTGTTCTTTCTACTATATCGAAGCTCTTGAACCCTTTATGGCCTCACATTTTATTCTCAAATTACAGCTAACCATGTATAGTCTGTATAACATATAAATTAGAGTAGTAATCCCTTGTTCTTTTAAGAGTCTAAATTTTTGATTCTATGTTAGGTGTAGTTTGGTATCAAAGAAAGAAAATTGTCAGGTGATCTATTTGAATTCAAGGATTATTGGGTAAGCACAAATGAAAGAAGTTATGATAATCTTCTTGTTTGTGAATCTTGTTCTACCTGAAGATGGAACCTCACCATTTCAGGATCCTCTCTTGACAGTTGACACTAAAGATCTACAAAAGTTATTCTTGCAAATTGCAATAAAGCATGTTACACATTGAATAGAGGCAAGCCACTAATCATCCTTTTCTATTGATCCTATAGCAACGATGAAATTAGTGCTTTTGTTATGGGGTCAAATTGAGCAGTATAAAAATGTTGGTTTTACTTAATTGTGTGAATATAAAAATGCAGACCTTCTTGGTTAGTGCTCTATATACGTAGAGAAGCCTAGAATTGGAAGTGCAAAAAAAATCTTATGGTGAATTAGAACTTGTATCTGAAGGTTGTGTAACTGTTTCAGTGAATTTTGTGGAAAGTTGTATAAAGGTGGAGATAAATGCTATAACTTATTAGTTAATGGAGTTGCGTGGCCATGTTAGCATATCTTGAAGTGTCAAGTTGTCATTGCAAAAGGTTCATCAACTAAAAGCAGTGTATTTGAATCTATAGCACACATATGGGATTTTTAATGCTTGTCAAATCTTGACAAGCTTATGTTCGTCCCACGTATACATGGACAAAATATTTCTATTCAGAGTCCACAGCAAAGCCATATGTGCATCTAAATCCTTTTTATTTTGTGTATATGCTGATATACCTAACTGCATTCAAAATTTTGATGTAGAACCCTATTAGAATTTTGAATCTTGGTGAAATTCAAAACACAAAATCAGATATGCTATCTATTCTAACATTCAGTTCAAGTTGAATCTCTATATTGAATTGGATTGGATACATCTTCTTATTTCCCTCTGCAGACACCTTTAAATCTCAATCCAACGCTCTTCCTATATTTTCAATTCCTCCATGTCATACCTGATCCTTTTCCCCCTTTTTATATTTGAAAATAGTTTTAAACCAGAGTTGATTAGAGGCCTGCCAGAAAATTCCAATAACTCAAAATTTTATTTCTTGCCTGGTAATATCTCCAGAAGTCCTAACCAACAAGAACCAATTCTTCATAACTAAGTGACACAAGGTGCTATTTATGTTTATTCCTGTCATCTTTAATTCCGTCTGGTAACATTCATTGTTCATCTGTTTTGTTTATGACCTTGCCATCCTTTTTTTTATTGCTATAATTTTTGATGCTTCTTGTGCACTTTTTGTAAGTACTCACTGTTGAGGGAAATGAGGTTGATAAACAAGCTGCTTCATGGTGAGACTCTGATTAGAATATATCTTATTCTTCTAGATATGCAATTGTCCTTTTTTCTCATTTATACTAATGCAATTCTAAATTTGTGTCGGATTGACTTATGGTTGTATGTATCTGATGTCAGTTGTTTGGTGTATGGAAGTTGATTGTTGCAGGAATCTTGTTTTCCTTATTTGAAATTTATGTTGTGTTATAAATGTAGCATGGCTACCACTTGCATGGACCGTTAAATTATTTCATCCCAAACCCTGGGAATAAAGGAACAACTATTTTATATTTCATCATTTTGGTGGGCACCTCTCTCATTTGATCAAGTAGTATCTATGTAGTAGATATTACTCATCATCGTCATCATCTTCTTCTTCCTCCTCCTGTTCAATTATTTCATTCTATATTTAGGGATTGGAGCAGTTAGTATCTATGTAGTGTAAGAACTACTGATGGCAATACTAGCGAATTTTCTATTATCATATGTTTACATCAGGGATCTACTTTTAGTCCTTATTTTTTTTTTAATTATAAATGAGCTTATTAGACATGTTAAGGATAATATTCCATGATGCATATTATTTACATATAATATAATACTTGTGGATGAAATTAAGGCTGGAGTTAATCATAAGTTAGAACTATGGCAAAATGTATTAGAATTTAAAAGTTTTAGATTAAATAGGATAAAGACAAAATACATGGAATGTAATTTTAGTACAATTAGAAATGAAGATGTACGTAGAGTATAAATTGGGGACCATAAGATTATTAAAAATGATTATTTTTGGTATTTAGGATTGATTATTCATAAGAAAGGAGAGATTGGTGATGATGTTTATAGAATTAAAGTAGGTTAGATAAAATGGAGAAGTACAACTGAAATATTATGCAATCGTAAAGTACCTACCAAGTTAAAGGAAAAGTTTAATAGCATAGTCATAAGACTAGCTATATTTTATAATATGGAATGTTGGACAGTTAGAAAAATATACGCATATAAGATGAACGTGGCGGAAATGAGAATGTTAAGATGGAGGTATGATAATACAAGAAAAGACAAGAAAAAAATGAAATCATTTGTAAAAGGTAAGGTAGCTCCACTTGAGGATAAATTAAGGAAATGATGACTTAAATGCTTTGGACATATGCAACGTAGAGATGGACCTATGGAAGAATGACTTGATGCATATAGACTTAAAATCTTTGCATCTTATAAAAAATATGACTTGGAATAGAGCTGAATGAAGAAAAGGATTCATGTAGCCAACTCCAACTTGTTTGGGATTAAGACTTTCTTGTCTCTGTATTTAGGGAATAAAAGATTTGCTGTTTTATATGTCATCATTTTAGCGTTACTTTTTTCATCCAATCGAGGGGCATCTATCTAGTAGATATTACTTCTCTTCTTTTTCATCTTCTTCTAACCCAGTCTATGGAGAATCATGACAGCCCATCTAGGTTGTGGGAATGAAACTTACAGCTTCTTAAAATTTGGCAGTGGAAGCTGCTGATTGTGCCAGTATTTCTTGTAGTGCAATATATGTTGAATAGGCTGATTAGATTTTCTGAAGGTATGCACTTTTCTGTTTCAGGATGTTACTGAGAACACAACGTTCCAAGCTGGTGGGGTACTTCATCAAGAAACTAACAATGAATCCTTTGGCAACGGCATGAGTTTAACCTTAAAGATAAACCATGCCACCTCTCAGTCTCAACCAATGGATGTGACTTCTTTGTCAGAATCCAAGGATACCATCACCCAAGTTGGAACGGAAGACATTATGTCTCGCCCTAAAGGTATGCAACATGAAATGCTATTATGTTTAATTCTCAGCCCTAAGATTCAAAAGATAGTACCGGGTAGAATATGGGTGTAGCGCTGGCAGGTAATTGCTAGCAAGTTGTGAACTACGTTTGATTGTATTAGAAAAGATAAGAATTATTTTCAAGTGGTTAAGATTGAAAAAGTTCTGAGGATTTGGAAAAAAAAAAAGGAAGATAAAAAAAGGGAAAATTTGCATGTAAAACTGCAAATCTGCTTTTTTTTTTTTTTTTTTTTTTAAAGCACAGAATACATAGCAATTCCAAGCTTACCATATGAACAAGCAAAGAATGATTAGATTTAACATGCATGCATTCTCTACTAGGTGAATCAAGCACAAACTCTTAGAAAATTGTAAGTTTTTTCCAGCAAGCCCGTTCCTTTTAGTAGAAGTTAAAATTTTTGTTTTTTGGTAAATATCTAAAATCACATGTATGCACTAGTAAATTTACTATTTGTGTGTATATGTTTATAAATTATTTATTTATTTATTTTTCATGTTACCCAATGAAATTTACTATATACTTGTATACTCTTATATAAATTTTTTAAGGGTATACCCTTGCAAATTTACTGTTTGTATGTATGCATGTATAAACTATTTGTAGCCTACCCCATGTAGTTGGGAAAAGGCTTAGATGAGTTGAGTTTATGTCTCTCCTTATTAAGGGTATACAATAAATAGCAAAGGTTTACAAGGGTATGCCTACAATCTTAGATATTTATAAGGATATAGATGTATAAGGAATAATTTATAAGGATATATAAATAGTAAATTTGCTAGGGTATATATATATTTTTACATATTTATATGGGTATGCATTAAAACCTTTTAAATTTCAGAGAAAACATAAAGAAAAAAATTTAAGGATAATTAAATTGTAAATTGCAAGGGTGTATATATATAACTTTAAATATTTATAAGGGTATACATTAAAAAACCTTTTAAATTTTAGAGAAAACATAATGAATATAGAATATCCTTTTTTTTCTTTGCAAGAATATTGCAAAGTTTATTGTAGTTTAATTTTCCTTTCTTTCTTTTTCTGCTATGATTTATATATTAATTAGCAGGTCTATTGGATGGACAAGCATTATGCTTTTATGTGACATAGATCATGCATGCGAATGTTAGTATGCTGGTCCAATAAAAAACAATAATTTTTTGCAAATTTTGGTCACAATTATAATTTTACAGGACGAGTGCATTTTACTGAGTTGTGTGTCATCCTTACCAACATGATCCATATGCATTTGTATTTGAGTTTTGTTCTTGAATTATGCCTTTCTTTATGCTGTCCATTCTCTTCTTCCTGCTTTCTTATATCACTTATCTAGTATTAGAATGAAGGCATAAGATCCTACACAATTACCTAACAATATGAACATGCATTTTTTGACCCAAATGAAATCAGACAATTCAGTGCCACAAATTTAAACTTCATGTTTGGATCCTCTTCATGAAGTGACCATATATGCTGGTCCATAGGATGCAATAAGGTGCCAGTTTGAGCCAGTACAGATATAAGCTAGCTGGTTTGAACTGGTACTGGCTATTTTTTTTCATCCATTCCTTTATATTATTATTTTTTTAATAATTTATTGTCAAGGTATTGATTGTTGCTGTTTGTTCATTATTTGCAGTTGTCACTACACCACATAGAGTCACTGGGAAACCACAGCTAGCTTTGGATACAAGAGTAAGATTTTATGTTGGTTGATTAACAAATGTTGATTGCCATTCTTGATTTATCAAGCAACTGAATAATTTGATCTAGCAGCGAGTTCTTTTTGGACAATTCTTATAAATCAAATAAATTAGTGATTGAACTGATATGCTAACAGCTGTGGCCAAAACTAAAGCAGCCTTACCTAAGCCAAAAAATAAAACCATTAATGTCTGTTTTTTTTATCCTAATAGTGGTTTTAAATTGTAGGATTTCTAGGATGACTTACACCTTTCCCCTCTCTTTTTAGAACGTCGGCGAGGATAGTGGGGAGAATGATATCAAAAGTTTGACCAGTGATGAAGCTGAAAGATCATGTCAACTCAAATTTGGGAGCTATTGCCTTTGGTCCATAGAGCATAAAGAAGTAATGAAGGACTCTACAATAAAGAGGTTAAAGGATCAGCTTTTTGTAGCTAGAGCTTACTATCCGAGCATTGCAAAATTTCGTGGGCAAGAGAAGTTGACACGTGAATTAAAGCAGAACATTCAAGAACATGAGCATGCGCTAAGTGATGCAATTTTGGATGCTGATCTACCTCCTCTGTGAGTGATATCTTGTACCCAAGTTGGGAGCTGTCTCCTATGCATTTCAATTCACTTGCCTGTTCTATCTATTCTTTTTTATTAAACCTTGTAATGCATGAGAACCCTACTACTGGGCAGGGTGATCCTATGGAATTGAACTGTTTACAAAGATATAACCAACAATTAAATGAAAAAAAATGGCAACTCTGTTCTCTGAACATCCTGGATTTTTTTTTTCTTTTTTTTTTGGGGTTGGGGCGGGAGGAGGGTGTAAGACAATTTTTTATTATAATTTTGACAAGGTAAATTGCAAATTTGTCAAATCTTAATTATAATTTTGACAAGGCAACTTGCAAATTTGTCAATGTAGTTTCTCCTAACACATGAAGCTATTGGATCCTGTTCTAAAGAAACTTATATATCGAGTCCCTAACTAACGCAACCCTGCTAATACATGTAGTTCTGCTGGCACCAATACCAAAATCTATGTTTATTAGTCCTATCTGCTACACTAATTTCAACTTCTACTTTGCCTTGTTTTTGAAGTCAAAGGCAATCAAGCTAAAAGAAACCTAAAATGAATTTGCAGGGCTTAAATTTAATTTAAATGAGGACACTATGCCTAGATGATGTGGAGACGTTGAGCTTGAAAATTGAATCCTAACTTATGAAAAAAATAACTCAAGAATCTTGAGCATTTTGTAAAAGAAAGTAGAAATTTATGCCCCATCTTCTGTTATCATGTCAATTAGCTGTTGTTACTTTGGCCTTGCCTTGAGATCTGTGTAGGTTGGGTTTCCATTTTTCCATTTTCATAGTTTGTTCTCTGAAACTTCTAATGGTGTAGGCCAAGAGAGCGATTCTTGTTGGTGAAGGGAGCAAAGTATTTTAGAGGAAATTTTAGGAGCTTATTGATCTCATTATTCTTGATTGAGTATTGTTCGAGTCATAACAACAAACCCCCAGAATGAGCTAGGTTGATTATTTTTAGATGCATTTGCCATTTTGATGGGAATCCAAATCTTACTTGAGTCATGGAAGGTGTGTTCTTGAGTCAAACTCTTGAGGACTTTTTTCCTTGTTGTCTGATGGATCTTCAACCATGGTTTCCCTTTTTATGATCAATGATCAGACATGTAACATGGACTTAGCAATCTCTTTCATTATGTGTTCTGGATATTCAAGTGGACTAGTATCATCTTTTTGCTAATTTATATGATGCTTTCTTTGCCCCCCACTCAACACTGTCATGTCTTGATTCGAATTCATTGCTCATGAGAGCCTCTAAAATGTTGGTTGCATCAAGTTTCACTCTTAACATGAACTCCAAGGATCATTGTTACCATTGAGACGCGGAATTACAAAACCAAGTTGGTATGATCCATTCTAGGGATTGGTTCTGCACCATTTGCTTTAAATATTAAATATGATTTATGATTGAGACAAAAAAATGATCCAGACAATTATTGATCAAAGAGGGAGAAGTCTTTTTATTTTTGCAACTATTGGTATTTCTTAAAGAATTACAAGAGCGAGAATATTGATTTTGTTCTTGTTTTTCTTCCTTCAATTGTAATCATAACCTTTAATATTTTCTATCATTTTTTTTTTTTCACATGCAAGCAACCAACGACACACACACACACAAACTTTAATATTTTTATCAGACATAATACATAGCTTCTACCATGAAGCCATCTCTCCAATTGCAATGTTATGCAGTCTATTAGTTCTTCAATCAGATTTTGACCCAGTTTGTAAGATCTGCAACCTCTAGACTTCATACAGTTCATAGAAATATAGTTTTGATGTCTCAGTGTTTAACCAAGTTGAAGTTGGTGTTGATAGTATCATGATGTGTTGTAGGTGCAAGAGAGGTATCCTGAATATCTTCAGATAGGATCTTTTGCTGGACCATTGGTATCATAAAAAATTAATTTTTGTTTGTAATCTTGTGATTTATGTTCAGAGGATGTGATTATAGTTTTACACTGGTTATCGACTACCATAACCCTCTTCCTTTATCTGAACCTGGGATTAGATATATATACAACTTTTTCATAGGTAAAGTTGTAAGGACGTCTTTTGCTATGGCTATGGATTTGTCTTCTGGGTTTATGCAACAGCATCTTCTTTGTTGAATGACCTAATTAAAAGGAAAATAAAAATTAGGGAACATATAAATCGAAAAAAAAAGAAAACTAGCAGTGGTATTTAGTTTTGTCTATATATTTATTATACTTCTTCCTTGTAACTATAAGACAATTCAAAAATATAAGTTTCACAAATCAGTGCATTTAATCATAGAATTACCAGGCAGGTTATGAAGATTATTTGAAGCATGCTTTTAATTTCCATAAATTGGTTGTGATGGAGATCTAAGAGCACTTCTCTGTTCCATTCAGTGTTGCCAGGAAGATACAGAAGATGGACCAGACCATTGCAAGTGCCAAATCATGCACTGTAGATTGCAATAATGTTGACAGGAAACTCAGGCAGATACTTGATCTGACTGAGGATGAGGCTCGTTTCCATATGAAGCAGAGTGTGTTTCTCTATCAACTTGGTGTTCAAACCATTCCCAAAAGTCTCCATTGCTTGTCTATGAGGTTGACAGTAGAATACTTAAAATCTCCTCCTGTGGATTCAGCGTACCTGCATGCCGACAAATTTGACAATTCAAAACTTAGGCATTATGTGATTTTCTCTATAAATACACTTGCAGCATCTGTCACCATCAATTCAACTGTGGTGAATTCCGAGGTATGTTTGTTATCCTAATCTAATAGCTGGACATTTTAAAATATGCATTATTTGATAGGCACTGATGATTGATCTCATCATAATTCTATAGGTGACAGAAGATATGATTTTTCATGTGCTAACGGATGGACAAAATTACTATGCTATGAAACTCTGGTTTGCCAGAAATCTTTACAAGGAGGCAACCGTACATGTCATGAAGTTTGAGGAACTCAATGACATTAAGAATAAAGGCATGGCAAAGCTTTCATTGGCTGAGGAATTTCAAGTTTCCATTCGTAGCACTGATCAACCCACTATACAAATGAGAACAGAGTACATATCAGTTTTTAGTCACTCACATTTTCTTCTTCCAGAAATATTTAAGAATCTAAAAAAGGTGGTGGTTTTAGATGATGATGTGGTTGTTCAGCATGATTTGTCATCCTTGTGGAACATTGATCTGGAAGGAAAAGTTAATGGTGCTGTGAAGTTCTGTGAGGTAAAACTGGGTCAGCTGAGGGCATACTTGGGCAGAAACATCTATGATGCTGATTCTTGTGCCTGGATGTCTGGATTTAATATACTTGATCTGGAGAAGTGGAGGGAACATAATGTTACAGGGTTATACCTTCAGCTCCTCCAAAAGGTGAGTGGTATGAATCTTATTTGGACGTTAATAACTTCATTTCTAGATTTATTCGAGAATTTGTATTCGGCAGTGAGAAGTGAGTTTTTCTTTTTAATTGCTTATATTGATCTCCATAAAAACACATAAGAAAATAGAAAGTTAGCTGTGTTGAGGGCAGGATGAAGTCTTCTTTCTGATACTAATGACCTGTCCAAGTCCAATATCCCCAAATTGTGTCCTGTTATCTTGTCTACTTCTGAGCAAAGTATTTTTCTTCTTTCCATTGCTGCCTAAGTGAGATCTGAGTCAATGAACGTGTTTTCAGTCTTTTTGCCCTTTGTTAACTGGTCAGCATGTTTTCATTTAATGGCAATTTCTAACTTTTCTGTGCTGTCAGCTTTTTCTGATTCCTTTCCAATTAAATAAAAATATTACTTTCTTGTTTGGAACAATTTATTCCATATTTAGTGATATGTGGAATTCCTTAAATTTATTTGTTTGGTTTATGCACACCTATCTCATACCACTTGCAGAAGTTGTGTGGACAAATCTCTCTGCTTAGCTCGAGAATTGCCTACATATTTAGTGATAACGTTTATTCCAGAGTTGACAACTTCTTTGTTATAGAAATAACGAATTGCCTACATATTTTACTCAGAACGCAATCTTAATTTTTAAATTTATATTGAAATGCGTTTGAAAAAAATGATGTTATGTTTACTGAACCAATATATGTTTGTAACATGCTCTGCCAACTTGACAGTTTCAAACAAGGAGTGAAGCATCGTGGAGAGCTGCAGCACTGCCCATAAGCTTGCTTGCATTTCAAAATCTTATACATCCCCTAGATGATAAATGGACTCTGTCAGGACTTGGTCATGATTTCGGAATTAATGCAGAAGCTATAAGTAATGCTGTATCACTGCATTACAATGGCAACATGAAACCTTGGTTGGAATTAGGTATTCTAAAATACAAAAAATACTGGAAGAAATTTCTTTCGAAAGAGGAGCGGTTCATGGATGAATGCAATGTCAGTCCATAGCAGACGGTAAACATGAGTTGCATGGATTTCTCCTTAGAAATCTGAGACAAGGCAAATGGTGGACAAACTCATTTTCTTGAGGATTTGTAAAAGATGATCCCTGAGCTGCATCGACACATTGTAGCTCCCAAAGGGCAGCTAAATCCACTAATAAAAAGGATTAAAGGGAGTGCTATGGAACGATTAATCCCAAGAAGAGCTGATACTCCACAAACTGGTTTGTTGGAGTTGAGGGACATGATGGATATTGCTTATCTGACTGTTACATATGGCAGGGAGAGGATGTACAATGGAATCAAAAAGAGGGTAGGAGCTCATTATTCTGTAAATCAGTGTTCAGAATCACCTTGGATATCTCGCCATTTGTTTTCTTGTGATACAGATGGATGATTATTCGGTTGGCACCTTGAATTGGATTGGTGTCAGCTCTGTCTAAGATCAATGCAATTTTGTTACTATTTTTTTTTTATATGTTCCTTTTTGTTATTCCTTGTTGTTTTGTTCTCCCTCCCAAATAAGATCACATGCGTGTTAACACTGCTAATTCTTTGTTATCAACGACTGCGTATGGAATGAAATTACAATTTTTGCAAGGTTTGCTTGTATGTAAGACCATTTTCAAATGTGTTGGAATGACATTTTTGTGGGGGTGATTTGTCAAAGTCGTGAGCTCATGTACACTCTAAGCTGAGTGTGTGTTATCCCCTGTTTATGATCCTGTGCCATGGTTTGGTGGGGGAGGATACGGAGCCATTTGAAGGTAATCTTAAAAATTTAAACTTTCATCAGGGAAAACAATTAGCTTGCATTCCTGGTCCATGCTTGCTGGCTCTAAGGGTCTTTGTGAACGTTAATCGAGCAGGAATTTTTTTCTTTTAATATAATATTAGCCTCAACTTTGCAAGAAACTGTTGGGGTTTTAGGATGAACAGCAGTGTGATCAACCTTGCTGGAGAAGTATCTTGGGCTTTCACCTGTTGTCAATAATTAGGTGTGTAGTCTCTTGATTCAAGATTCAAGATTGGTGTAGCGGTAAAGCCTTAGCTTTTGAACTTCTTTATCCTGGTTCAAAACTTCACAGCCCTCTTTATTCCTAGGAATTAATTCCAATTAATTCCTTTATGTCTTCAACGCACCGTGGAACCAAGACGGGTGTTGCACGGTTTTGTCCTGGGATCCTTCTCATGCACGATTTCGTCCTTCCACAGCTTCGGGAAGCCTCTGTTGATGGAGGAAGGAAGAGGGAGGGGAGGGGAGAAGATAGAGAGAGGAGAAAAGAATATGTTCTCCATTTCTTCAAACCCTAGAAACTAGAGTTTAAATACATCATGAAGTGGGCCAGGACTCAACAAAAACTCCCATGACTAACCAAATGAGATTAAACTAATCCCCAAGCCCGTGTACACCCGTGACTTGATTTAATCTCAACCCTTGGACTCAAGCCCAGCCCAATACAAGTTAGCCCCCCTGGGCCTTGATAGCACCACACCATGCCCATCAGCTGCAATCCCTACGAAAGCTGTTCCGTGAAAGAACCTTAGTCATTACATTGCTGGATTCTTCTTAGTCCTGCCTTGCACCTGATACCTTTTACTCTGAAGGCCCTTTCTTGAACTGATAAACCCATTTGCAACCAATGGGCTTCTTCCTTTGTGGCAACTAGACCACTGTCCTATAGAGAGACTACATTTCTCTGCTATAGCCTGCATCTCTTGCCATATCCTGAACCCACCTATCTCTATCCTGGCTGTTCTAGCTCTCCACAGCCTTTTCATAGGTGTAAGGGTCTCATTCAATGTCACCAAGGTATATGACACCGAATCCTCGAAGCCGTATCGAACTGGTGGTCGCACGTTTCTCCTGGACCTATGCAGTGCGATCCCAGTATCAGTCCCCTGTCCAGTTGCATCCTCCTGAGTCCTCTGCTCAGCTGCATCCTGCTGAACTTTTGGCTTTTGACCCCTCTGTCAGTCCTCTCCACCTGAATATCAAATTCTCCTCGTCTACTAGCAAATGGCACGACTGTGTAGGAGGTCACCTGACTAGTGTTACCGTGTTCCACCTCATGTAGTTCCTGCTGTGCATATGTGCCATCTCTGCTCCGAAGGATCGAGCTCTCATCGAAGGTCACATCTCTGCTAATAAAAACCTTCTTTCTAAGGGATCCCATAACCGATACCCCTTGATTCCATGCGGTAGCCCAGGAACACCATCTTCTTAGACCTGGCGTCTAACTTACTCCGCTCCCCAGCACCAACATGCACATATGCCGTGCATCCAAACACCCTCAGATGGTTCAGGCTTATCTTTCCTCCAGACCATATCTCCTCTGGAATGCCTCCATCCAACCTGGTATGCGGTGACCGATTGACCAAGTAGCTAGCTGCACCTACTATGTCAACCCAGAACATCTTTGGAAGCCTTGCTGCAGCCTCAAGCACCTTGCTTTTTTCAACAGTGTTCTATTCATTCTCTCAGCCACCCCTTCCTATTGAGAAGTTCCATCACCGAAAAGTACCTTTTGATGCCCCATTCTCATGAAATCTCTGGAACTCCCTGTTGGTATATTCCCCGCCACTGTTTAACCTCAGACACTTCACACTCCAACCTGCTCCCTCTCCACCTCAGCCTTCCAGATTTTGAATTTGGTAAAGACCTCTGATTTCTCCTTCATGAAGTAGATCCACTGCTTTCCTGAGAAATCATCTATCAAGGTAAAGAAGTATCTGGCCCCATTCCTTGCAGAAACCGGGGCTGGTCCCCAAACATCTATGTGTAACTCCAGGGGTTCTGCACTCCTAGCTGTGCTGAAAAGAACTGCACACTCCTTTGCTTCCCCATCTAACATGGCTCACAGATCTCCATGACCACCACTCAGGTCTGGAAGTAGTCCTCTCTTGCTCAGTTCTTTCATCCCCTTGTTTCCCATGTGGCCTAGGCGGTAATGCCACATCCTGTACACATCCTGAGGATCCTTTTCCACAGCTGCTGCCTCAGATTTTTCTGTCACCACAGAGCCCTCCAACCTGTATAGGTCGTTCTCCAGCCTTCTCCCTCTCATCACCATCATAGCTCCATTGGAGATGTTCAAAACTCCACCCCTGGCATAACCGCTGAAGCTGTATCCAGTCTGCTCAAGGTACCCCAGTGACACCAGATTCTTCTTGAGTTTTGGGACATGCTTCACGCTGGTAAGAATGCGCACCATGTCATCAAACATCCTCACCCTCACTATGCCAATCCTGTCACCTTGCAAGGGTGATCATCTCCAAGAGCACACACCCCTCATAAACCTCTGTGTAAGTACTGAACCACGATCGGTTGGGAGTGTAATGATGAGAACATGTTGAATCTAAGGTCCACATCTCTGTACTATGACTGTGACCATCTGATACCACCAAGAGATCATCCTCCACTTTCTGGCCTGCAACTGTACTCACAAACTCAGATCCTTCCTTTTCTCCCTTTTTCAACTTAGGACAGTCCCTTTTAAAATATCCTACGTCACCACACTTGTAACACTTAGCCTTCCTGGATGGTAACCGTCCCCTAGGCCTGCTCCTGTCCCTACCTCTGCCTGACCTTTCCCCAACTGATAGACCCTCCTGGGGAACAGCTTCCTTGGTCATCCTCTCCCTCTGCTCATTTGTCCGAAGCACCGAGACAATATCTTCATAAAACAATGTCTCCTTTCCCGTAGAGCAGCGTCGTGACCAATGAGTCATGTGATATGGGCAGCGAACATAATAGCAAAAGTGCCTTATCTTCCTCCTCCATCTTAACCCCGACATTCAGCAATTTATGCTCATCTGGTCGAACACCTGGATGTGGCCTAGCACATCTCCATCTTCTGACATCCGAAGGTTGTAGAGGCACTTCTTCAACATCAACTTATTGCACATATTCTTCCCTATATAGAGGGCTTGCACTTCGACCAGAGTGTTGGGAATTATATCCTAAAGCCAATCATTTGATGATTGTGCTAATGTAAATTGTATATAAATTGATATATTAATAAAAGTTATTTGGCAGTTTATTCATTACAAGAACATCTTCTTAATACTCCTGATTGTAATGAAGCCCTCAGGATCTTCCTTCACGATAAAGGAGGATTTATCTTTGAAGGTCCTTAAAAGAGTTCGCGACCAAATGATATACTATGACAGGGCCATAGTACTATCAATTATAGGACGTTGTATATCATATTTGTTGGTTGTCCTCTTAACCAAGGAGTGTAGAGACACTAGTATGACATACAGGTGGAAGTGTAGGAGTACATTTCACCGAACGTGACTCATTTTGGATACTCTACTGTCAAGAGTTAATCCGAGAAGATATAGGTATAAGTATCCTTCAGACCTGAAGATCACAACCAGTGGCTTACAAGCAACTCATTGTACTTAGGTGCCGGACCACCTGGATTTCTAATCCAGCTACGAAAGGTTACTGGGTGCAGTCAAGTACTTGTGGTAGTCAGTTGTGGATCAAGATGGAATTTGACCTATCCCGTTAAAAGGAGAAATGCTTGTGTTTCAATTTAGCAAGACCTTGGCCAAGGCACTTCATGTGAAAGTCACATGATCACTAAAGTTGAAATCACTTTATGGATTTGCTATTTAGAGTTGACAGGCTCTTAAGCCATCCTTAGCATTTGTGGTCAAGAGGATGAATTATACGGTAACTGTTTCTTAGGGTTCTTGGAGTTTGCTCGGCAACTCTTCGACCTATCCGGACGTCGGGTTCCATTGCTAGATGGGCACATCGATTAGTATAGAAAGTTGTTTCTATGCTACCGGCTTAGGTTCGAACCTAGAGAGTCACACGCATAGAAGTTTCCTAGGATGATTTGTTTGCTGATCAACGATTGAGAATCGTATATGATTTAATTAATCAATTTGATTGATTGAATTATCTCAATTGGGTTAAGTACAAGTGAATAAGATTCAATTTGGTTTAAGTCTATTAGAAAGACTAGTCAATTTCAAATATTGATTTGAAATTAGACTTGATTTGGATTCAAATAAATTCAGATCAGATTAAACCATCACCTGAACCCAAACCTCTCGCATAAGGATCTCATATGATGAGATGGCTAAAATCTCATCTCATGAGAGATTAAATTCTCATGTAGAATTTAATGCATAATTAATTTTTACCGAACATCGGATTTAGCATGACTCTTTGGTTTTACCGAACGTCGGATTTAGCCACGTCTCTTTGGTTTTCACGAATGTATTAAACCAAACGCCGCGTCTCTTTGGTTTTCACCGAGCGTCGAATTAACAAGCGCCGCGCCTTCGGCGTCTCTTGCTTTTACCAAACGACGGAATTCTTAATGTCAGAATTCAATGTTAAGGCTAAATTGAGACTATAAATAGAGGGCATTCCCTCACCAGAAAACACAGAACAACAATACACGATATGTCGTGGATTGTAATTCTAAAAAGGTTAGAATAAAAAATCCTGGTGATTCTGGTGTTAGCGGAAGCGTGGTGGATCTTAGAGAAGATTCAAGTGGGAGGATTCAAGATCAGCAAAGCTATTTTTCCGCGAGCTAGCACTCCCGGAAATCGATCATTCGGGGCTTCGCATGGACGATACTAGAGGCCGGACGATTGAACGGCTGCAGAGCAATAAGGATTTACCTACTGTTCTTAAGGTAAGCGATTTGATCCCTAGATCTTAAGGCAGGCTTCAAGATAAGTAGTATGACTAGTCATCTTGAAGATCAAGATATGATCTTGATATATTTTTATTTATATGCATATTTTGGATCAATCGATCCTATATACAAGGCAAAGATATGATCTTGATGCATGTTAGATAGATTAGTATGTAATCTTTAAAATTCCGCAATGATAATTGTTATCAAAATTTTAAAATATGCATGCCTCGGGGATTGTTTCTCCTACAAATGGTATCAGAGCGATGGTTTCATATTGATCTAATTTATTGCATGTAAATTAATGCTCCTATTAATTGTGTAATCAAGGCTAAAACAAATCTCAGGTCTATTCGGTCACAGATGGATTGAAAATCCAAATTACCCATTCAACGAGGTATTCTGTGACATATTGCCGTGATAATTTAAATTGATCTTTGGCTTCAAAACACTGATTACACACACTCTCAAAATATGTTTTATATTTGATACATGTTGATGTTATATAAAACATGATATTTGCATGTTTAGTATAAAACATAGATATGATATATGATGGCATGATGTCTATGTTATGAAACATACAAATATTTATGAGAGTCTAATTTGAATGTCAAATGTTAATTCATAATCTCTTTAGATATGATCTAAATATAGGAATTATGAGTAGTAACATAATACATATGATGCTTGATTGAAATATATGACATGTAAACATGAAATATATTTAATCCTTTGGGTTAGCTAAATCGGGTCCATAAAGGGTTAGACCCTAAGGTTTAAATCAACTGGACTATAAGAGTATTTGATCAAATCTAATTAGATTAGGTTAAGAATGCTCTAAATCAAACAATAGTTGTAGTTGATCATGTCCTTCTCTTTGATTAAACCAAATGGAAGTAGATTAGGCTCCGTGGTTGAGCATGAATCTCTTAGATGGTCAAATCAGAATTGGTTAACCATATGATGTCAAGGTGGGTTGGCAAGTTGCTCTAGGATCAACGATCGAATGGTTTTTAATTGGGAGCTACTCGTATTGATGCGTCTTTAACGAGTTAATGGCATATCCCTCCCATCGATCTCACTCACCTGGTCAATGTGGTGAACCATTTATGATTCAGATCATTTACCTGATTCGGGTTGACCCATGCCTGTAAGGAAATCAGTCTGACTGATTTAGGTGCCACTTAACCTGACTTAATCTTGTTTCATTCTACCGATTTCATAGATTCAGTGGGAGAACTTGATTAGTCAATTTATCTTCATATTATTAAAATCCTCTAAAATTATTAGGTCCTTAAAATGAAATAGTTATATGATAACTAGATCATAGCCTCCCATTAAGGTGGGTGATAATGAGTCCGATGTCTTGATAATCATTGGAGGCACTCCATGCCTGGTGCTTGTCAACCATCGAATTATCATTCATTATATGATAAGTCAGCGTAACTATTAAATAAACAGTCAGGTGAGCCGAGCTTCACTCGGGCTTGGTTGTCTATTGATAGGTTACACTGATTATATCATTTAATGGTTGGACCTAACCAGAACTTTCAGTGGAGGCACTTCATGCCTGCTGAAGAGGTATATGGGGCAAAACTGAACACTAAGAATTGTTTGGGGAAACAATTGGTTTTGAACCTACTCTTAGATGCATATGGGTTAGCCAAGCTTCACTTGGGCCTGTATGTAGTTTATGTAGATCTTAGTGCCCGCTAAAGAATTAAGAATAATTCTTCGAATTGGGGTGTAGAGGCTGCCAATTTGAACAAAATAGTGGAGAATCTTTAGACTAAAGTCCAAGTCTTTAGACTGAATCAATTTATATACTAATAAACTTTAGTTTTTCCTTATGCAGAACATGGCCACTAATTTATCATTAAGGTCCCTATTGGATAGTGACAAGTTGAATGGTTCCAATTTCAATAGCTGGTTCAGAAAACTTAAGATCGTCCTTGAGCATGAGAGGATTCTATATATTCTGAATAATCCTGCACCAAAGATACCTGATGCAAACACCCAAAGTTCTGAGAGAGACACTTATCAGAAGTGGCTCAATGATAGAACTAGCGTGCGTTGTATCATGCTAGCAGCAATGAACGATGAATTCGGTCGCCGGTTCGAGAATGCTCAGCCAGAAGAAATCATTCAAGCGTTGAATGAATCTTTCGGCACACCCGACGATGTTGAAAGGCACAAGACTAGTTGTGCTATTTTCAATGCTCGAATGAGGGATGGATCTCCTGTCACTGATCATGTATTGTACATGATCGAGAAGATAGAACTCCTAAGCAAGCTCGGCTTTCCCTTACATGAGCAGTTGGGAAAAGATGCGATCCTGAATTCCTTGCCTCCATCCTTCCGACCTTTCCTTACTCATTTTCGAATGACAAAGCCTGCAGTCAACTACCACGGTTTGTTGGGGTTGTTACAGAACTTTGAGAAGGATAACCAGCTCTCTAAGGGTTTGGTTAATGTGGTTGAAGGATCTAAGGTAGGGCGTAAACCCTTTGGGAAAGGGAAGAAGAAAAAGAATAATAAAAAGGTGCAACATGCTAGGACATCTATAAGGGTCAGATGCAGAAGAAGAAAGTTGATAAAAGTCAAGCTGAATGCTTTCACTGCAAGATGCAAGGGCACTGGAAGAGGAACTGTCCTCTTTACATTGCCACACTTGATCCAAAACAGGCCAAAGAAGAAAAAGGAGCAAGATGTTGCTCAACAAGGTATTTATATGATAACACCTTGTAATTTTTCTGTATATGATAATCAGACCTGGGTATTGGATACCGGGAGTCCTTTTAACATTTGCAATTCATTGCAGGGACTACAGGTCACCAGAAGATTTGAGGACAATGAAAGATTCCTTAATGTCGGCGATGGAAGATTAGTTCCAGTTCTGGCATTAGGAGTTCTTGAAATAGTTTTCAATAGAAATGTCATTATACTAAATGATTGTCATTTTTGCCCAACGTTCTTGTTGAACGTAATTTCTGTAGGCCTTCTGGCCAAAAGTCATTATGAAATTTCAATAAAGGATGTTACTTTGAATATCATTATGAATGGAGTCACTGTAATGACTGGGCATTTATCTAATGGCATTTATATATTATCACAGCCTGTGAATGTAGTGTACAATTCAAGTAAGCGCCCTAGAACAACTGATGTCACAGACATTTATCTTTGGCACCATCGGCTGGGTCATATCAATAAGAACAGATTAAACAGGTTAACTCAGGAGGGCATCCTTCGAGTTGATGATTGTGAATCATTAACTACCTGTGAATCATGTCTTCTTGGTAAAATGACCAAGTCATCTTTTACTGGAAAAGGTGAAAGAGCCAAAGAGCTATTGAGTCTAGTACATACTGATGTATGTGGACCAATGAGCACTTGTGCCAAAGGTGGATATTACTACTTCATTACTTTTACAGACGACCTTTCTAGGTTTGGTTATGTCTATCTTATGAGACATAAATCTGAGTCGTTTGAAATGTTCAAACTATATCATAAAGAAGTAGAAAAACAAACAGGAAAATGTATTAAGACCCTTCGATCAGA
Organism: Calamus simplicifolius; assembly: GCA_900491605.1. Classification (NCBI taxonomy): domain Eukaryota; kingdom Viridiplantae; phylum Streptophyta; class Magnoliopsida; order Arecales; family Arecaceae; genus Calamus; species Calamus simplicifolius. The sequence goes on along the minus strand of UESW01004665.1, from coordinate 449,899 downwards.
TCGAGGAGGCGAATACCTTTCCAATGAATTTGTGACATATTTAAGAGAGAATGAGATTCTCTCCCAATGGACTCCTCCTGGAACACCGCAGCATAACGGTGTGTCGGAAAGAAGGAATCGAACTCTGTTAGACATGGTTCGGTCCATGATGGGTTTTGCAAGCTTGCCAATATCATTTTGGGGATACGCATTAGAATCAGCTTGTCATATTCTTAATAAGGTTCCAAGTAAGTCTGTTTCTAAAACTCCACATGAGATGTGGTATGGACATAAACCGGTTATTACCTATCTGAGAGTCTGGGGGTGTCCGGCTTATGTGAAACGTGCAAAATCAGACAAACTTGAACCCAAATCTGACAAATATTTTTTTATCGGCTATCCGAAAGAAACCAAAGGATATTACTTCTACAATACTGAAGAACAAAAGTTGTTCATTAGTAATAGAGCAGTTTTTCTTGAAAAGGAGTTCCTTAGTGAAGGAACAAATAGCTCTAATGTTGAACTTGAGGAAGTTCATCAAGTAGAAGGAACAACACAAACCAGTGAACCCTTAGAATCTGAGTTGATTAGATCAAACTCAAAACCCATTTTAGATGCACCATTAAGGCGATCTGGTAGAGTACCACATCAACCGGACAGATACTTAGGTTTCTTGGTCCAGAATGATGATCCTGTTGAACTCGATGAGAACAACGAGGATCCGATCACCTATATGGATGCTATGCAAAGGACTGACTCTAATAAATGGCTTGAGGCCATGAAATCCGAACTTGATTCCATGAAGGACAATAATGTATGGACATTAGTTGACCCACCCGAAGGGATAAAACCCATAGGGTGTAAGTGGGTTTTCAAGAGGAAAAGAGGCGCAGACGGAAAGGTTGAGACCTATAAAGCACGTCTGGTTGCTAAGGGGTATCGTCAACGTTATGGTATTGACTATGACGAAACGTTTTCTCTGTGGCAATGCTGAAATCCATTCGGATTATGCTAGCTATAGCAGCACACTTCGATTATGAGATTTGGCAGATGGATGTTAAAACGCTTTTCTAAATGGTGATTTAGAAGAACAGGTGTATATGATACAGCCTGAAGGTTTTATATCTGAAGACGAGTCTAAAGTGTGCAGGCTACAGAAGTCTATTTATGGACTTAAGCAAGCATCTAGGAGTTGGAACATACGATTTGATAAAGTGATCAAATCTTATGGCTTTATTAAAAATAAAGAAGAACCTTGCATTTATAAATGGGCTAACGATTCCGTTATTGTATTTCTTGTATTATATGTGGATGATATTCTCTTAATCGGGAATGATATCCCTGCATTACAAGGAATAAAGACATGGTTATCATCACAATTCTCCATGAAAGATCTGGGAGAAGCATCATACATCCTAGGGATGAAGATCTATAGAGATAGATCTAAGAGGATGCTTGGTTTATCCCAATCTACGTACATTGACACCGTGCTAAAGAGGTTTAGCATGGAGAATTCCAAGAAAGGCTATCTTCCGATAGGCCATGGAATTCATCTTTCTAAGAAGGATTGTCCGACAACTCCTAATGAAAGAGAACGTATGAGTCGAATTCCATATGCTTCGGCAGTGGGATCGATTATGTACACCATGACATGTACAAGACCAGATGTGGCATACTCACTAGGAGTAGTGAGTAGATACCAATCTGATCCAGGAGAAAAATACTGGCAAGTTGTTAAGACAATCCTTAAGTATTTGAGAAATACTAAGGACCAGTGGTTAGTCTATGGAGAGTCTGATTTGAAACTTGTTGGATATACTGATTCCAGTTTCCAATCAGATCATGATGATAGCAAAAGTGTATCGGGTTTCGTGTTTATCCTAAATGGTGGAGCTGTTTGCTGGAAAAGTTCCAAGCAACATACAGTGGCAGATTCGGTGTGCGAGGCAGAGTACATCGCTGCATCAGATGCTGCGAAAGAAGCTGTGTGGCTGCGAAAGTTATCTCCGAGCTTGGAGTGACACCTTCCATAGATGGACCAGTCCTGTTGTACAGTGACAGCACTGGTGCCATAGCTCAAGCAAAGGAACCACGAGCACATCAGCGCACCAAGCACATACTGCGCCGGTTTCATCTTATTCGAGAGATTGTAGACCGAGGTGACATAAATCTTCAGAAGATTGATGGAAAGGAAAACCTAGGTGACCCATTTACTAAAGCACTCAGCATCAAGGAGTTTGACAACTATAAGTTGAAGATGGGTATTAGATACTGTAATGAGTGGCTTTAGGCTAAGTGGGAGTTTGTTGGGAATTGTATCCTAAAGCCAATCATTTGATGATTGTGCTAATGTAAATTGTATATAAATTGATATATTAATAAAAGTTATTTGGCAGTTTATTCATTACAAGAACATCTTCTTAAACTCCTAATAGTAATGAAGCCCTCAGGATCTTCCTTCACGATAAAGGAGGATTTATCTTTGAAGGTCCTTAAAAGAGTTCGCGACCAAATGATATACTATGACAGGGCCATAGTACTATCAATTATAGGACGTTGTATATCATATTTGTTGGTTGTCCTCTTAACCAAGGAGTGTAGAGACACTAGTATGACATACAGGTGAAAGTGTAGGAGTACATTTCACCGAACGTGACTCATTTCGGATACTCTACTGTCAAGAGTTAATCCGAGAAGATATAGGTATAAGTATCCTTCAGACCTGAAGATCACAACCAGTGGCTTACAAGCAACTCATTGTACTTAGGTGCCGGACCACCTGGATTTCTAATCCAGCTACGAAAGGTTACTGGGTGCAGTCAAGTACTTGTGGTAGTCAGTTGTGGATCAAGATGGAATTTGACCTATCCCGTTAAAAGGAGAAATGCTTGTGTTTCAATTTAGCAAGACCTTGGCCAAGGCACTTCATGTGAAAGTCACATGATCACTAAAGTTGAAATCACTTTATGGATTTGCTATTTAGAGTTGACAGGCTCTTAAGCCATCCTTAGCATTTGTGGTCAAGAGGATGAATTATACGGTAACTGTTTCTTAGGGTTCTTGGAGTTTGCTCGGCAACTCTTCGACCTATCCGGACGTCGGGTTCCATTGCTAGATGGGCACATCGATTAGTATAGAAAGTTGTTTCTATGCTACCGGCTTAGGTTCGAACCTAGAGAGTCACACGCATAGAAGTTTCCTAGGATGATCTGTTTGCTGATCAACGATTGAGAATCGTATATGATTTAATTAATCAATTTGATTGATTGAATTATCTCAATTGGGTTAAGTACAAGTGAATAAGATTCAATTTGGTTTAAGTCTATTAGAAGGACTAGTCAATTTCAAATATTGATTTGAAATTAGACTTGATTTGGATTTAAATAAATTCAAAAAGATTAAACCATCATGAACCCAAACCTCTCGCATAAGGATCTCATATGATGAGATGGCTAAAATCTCATCTCATGAGAGATTAAATTCTCATGTAGAATTTAATGCAAACAATTTAGCCACTCTTTGGTTTTCACCGAACGTCGGATTTCGTCTCTTTGGTTTTCACCGAACGCAAATCTCCTTGGTTTTCGCCGAACGTCGGAATTAACCAAGCGCCGCGCCTTCGGCGTCTCTTTGCTTTTACCAAACGCGGAATTCTTAATGTTAGAATTCAATGCTGGCTAAATTGAGACTATAAATAGAGGACATCCCTCACCAGAAAACATAGAACAACAATACACGATATGTCGTGGATTGTAATTCTAAAAAGTTAGAATAGAAAATCCTGGTGATTCTGGTGTTAGCGGAAGTGTGGTGGATCTTAGAGGAAGATTCAAGTGGAGGATTCAAGATCAGCAAAGCTGTTTTTCCGCGAGCTAGCACTCCCGGGAATCCGATCATTCGGGGCTTCGCGTGGACGATACTAGAGGCCGGACGATTGAACGGCTGCAGAGCAATAAGGATTTACCTACTGTTCTTAAGGTAAGTGATTTGATCCCTAGATCTTAAGGCATGCTTCAAGATAAGTAGTATGACTTCATCTTGAAGATCAAGATATGATCTTGATATTTTATTTATATGCATATTTTGGATCAATCGATCCTATATACAAGGCAAAGATATGATCTTGATGCATGTTAGATAGATTATATGTAATCTTTAAATTTCCGCATTGATAATTGTTATCAAAATTTTAAAATATGCATGCCTCGGGGATTGTTTCTCCCTACACAGAGTCCCTTCGGGATCTTCTCCTCCAACATTGAATAAAGGACTGAATCTGCCAGACATCCCCTGATCATTGAACATGCCTTCTTTTCCAACGACATCCACTGCTTATCTGTCATCTCATCTGGCATTTTTTCTAAAGCCAGATCTAAACCCTATTGCACAAGAAGATCCTCTACCCGGACTTTCCACCTGAAGAAACTTCCCTTCTCATCAAACTTTTCAAAATCTATTTTATGCTACTACCCATGGCGAGATCTCAACCAAGATAAAAATAGTACAAAAATAAATTTTAAAAAATTAAGAAGTACCTTGATGGGCCTTGTTGAAATTGTTTCAATCCTTTGAAGATCTCCAAACAACTTATTCTTGTTTCTGAACCAGGCAGGCTTTAAGATCTCCAAATAACTTCTTGTTTCTGAATCAACCAGGCTCGTTCCTGAATCAGGCTATAAGATCTCCAAACAACTTCTTCTTGTTTCTGAACCTTGCTGAACCAGGCTCTGATACCACTTGTTGGGGTTTAGTCCTGATGAACAGCAGTGGGATCAACCTCACTGGAGAAGTACCCTGGGCTTTCACCCATTGTCAACAATTACGTGTGTAGTCTCTTGATCCAAGATTCAAGATTGGTGTAGCGGTAAAGCCTTAGCTCTTGAACTTCTTGATCCTGATTCAAAACTCCACATCCCTCTTTATTCCTAAAGATTTATTTAAAATAAATCTTTGTGGAACCAAGACAGGCATTCTTGCAATCCACCGTGGAACCAAGGCGCTCCTTAACAGTGGAAGCTGGGATCCTCCTCATGCACGGTTTCGTCCTTAACAGAGGAAGCTGGGATCCTCCTCATGCACGATTTCGTCCACACAGCTTCGGCTTCGGGAAGCCTCCGTTGATGGAGGAAGAAAGAGGGAGGGGAGAAGATAGAGAGAGAAAAAATTATCTTGGGAGTGGAAGCTGGGATCCTCCTCATGCACGGTTTTGTCCACACAGCTTCGGCTTCGGGAAGCCTCCGTTTTTGGAGGAAGGAAGAGGGAGGGGAGAGGATAGAGAGAAAAGAATATGTTCTTCATTTCTTCAAACCCTAGAAACTAGAGTTTAAATATATCCACGAAGTGGGCCAGGCCCAGACTCAACAAAAACTCCCATGGACTAACCCAATGAGATTAAACTAATCCCAAAGCCCGTGTACACCCGTGACTTGATTTAATCTCAACCTTTGGACTCAAACCCAGCCCAATACAAGTTAGCCCCCCTGGGCCTTGATAGCACCACACCAGGCCCAACACAAACACCCCTAAGAGACACTTATTGGGCTTGCTGGAGTTCTAGCGATATGTGACGCAAGAGCATCGCAATTTGAATGGTTTGAAGCTAGAGACGCCCTTGACCAAGTAATATAACACTCTCATAGCTTAGTTAAGGGCGTTTAGCTTGGTTAACCAGAAGCCTTATAAGGTAGCGTTTGATTCATAAAAAGCTATCCCTAGATAAATATACAGGATAGCATTTATCCAGGGAATAGCTTAAGGAATAACCATCTTTTTTAAATAATAGCTTTGCCATCAAGGAATAACTCTAGTTATTCTTGGGGTCCTTAGGAAATAAGTTTAGAGGATAATCCAACCATGGGTTATCCCTCTACTTAAACTTTTCAGAATTATTTCTTCTAGTTATAGCTTTTGGGAATAAAGAACGATATCAAAGGGATATCCCCTTATCCTTCATATCAAACACAACCTAAAGGTCCCATCTGCCAGCAACCCGACTCCTGAAAACTTATCCTGGGTAAGTTGCCTTGTTCCTGTGAGTTTTGTTAGCTACTTCTAGCACCACCTGACCCAAAGATGGATACCCGGCAACTCCAAAAGCTCCACCTGTCTTACCGGAGATGGTTGGTTCCTATGGAGAAGGCTAAGCAAATCTCAACTCTTGCCGGTAAGCTGCCACCATCATTTGGGCCACGGGCTTGGGTTTTTGAGACCATGTAGGAGGGATTTAGAGGGGAAAGCTCCAAATGAGGTGATCTGCCTCTAGTCCCTGTTGAGATTGCTTGAGAGCTGCCACCGATTGCCATTGTTGTATCCCTCATCCCCTTGCGCAAGCTGTGTAGATGAGCCTATATTGAGAGCCTTAGGTAGAGCGGCGTAATATTAGCCCAGCTTTTAACTCTGTTCGTCTTGGGCTCGCAAATGGCTTTGCGGGCTCTATATTGATTTGCCCAAATCTTTATATTCCGGGCAATGAGGCAGGCATTTGAAATTCAAACAGCACTGAATCGCCTCATTAGTTAAGTAGCACATCCCCTGATTGGTTTGATTTTTTCATCGCATCTTCCATTTCCAGGCCTATTGCAACAAAATCAGTGGATGCACGATTTGAATTATGGAATACCCGTTCAGATGAGTTTGAATCCCCTAATTTACCATTAACTTTCTATTTATTCGTCATTCATCACTCTATAGATCTTCCCATTTGAGTAACTAGCTAGTGTTCATGTCCCAAGCTCACATGTTAGTCCAATTAACTTCGTTAGCGGACTAAACCCATGTAGTCCAAAAATTTGAGTAAAAGTTAATAGGTAGTAAGTGAATCTGAGTTATAAGCATGTAATACTTTCTATTCCATCCAATATGGGACTAAATTTAGGGTATCATATTTTTTCTTCTTATAATGTGATGGTGCTACAAGGATGGCTTCATGCTATGATGAGACTTCACCATCATCTCATAGGTAGCCTTTTCCTTATGCTCACCAACTTTCGTATACTCAAATCGGCTTTGATACTATTCATAACACCCCAAGTCCATCTATTAATTCAATTAACTTCATTAGTGAGCCAAAACCATGTGGCCCAAAAACTCGAGTAAAGATTAATGGATAGTAAATTGACTTGACACTACAAGTAAATAGTGACCAAATCATTGATCAAATCAATAAACAAAAAATAGTGACATTTAATGATGCAAAATATTGCGTCGCTAAATAGTGATGCATTAGCGATGCAAAAATATGTATATAATAAATAAATTTTATTAATTTTAGCGATATAAAAAATTACGTCGCTATTTAGCAATGCCAATTTTTTGCGTCACTATTTAGTGGCGCAAAAATATATACGTAATAAATGATTTTTTATTAATTTTAGCGACGTAAAATTGATATCGCTAAATAGCGACATAATTTTTGCATTACTATTTAGCGATGCATTAGCGATGCATAAATAAGTAAATAATAAATATTATTTGTTAATTTTAGCTACGCAAATTTTGCGTCACTACATAGCAACACAAAAATATGTACATAATAAATAATTTTGTTAATTTTAGCGATGCAAAATTTGCGTTGCTAAATAGCGACGAAATTTTTGCGTCACTATATAGCGACGCATTAGTGACGCATAAATATGTAAATATTAAATATATTTATTAATTTTAGCAATACAAAATTTGTGTCGCTAAATAGTGATGCATTAGCGATGCATTAGCGATGCAAAAAATTTTATAAAATAAATATTTTTTATTAATTTTAGCGATGCAAAATTGGCGTCGCTAAATAGCGATGCAAAATTGACGATCGCTAAATTTTTACCGTGTTATCCCAAATTAGCGATGCCACTTAGGCATCCTATTTAGCGACTAATCTCTTTTTATAAAACCCCCCCCACCGCACGGTGTAGGCCCCCCGGTGCAGCCCTCCCCCAGCGGTTCCAGGCCCCCCAGCGGTGCAGCGCCCCCTCCGGTGCAGCCCTTCCCCTTCAGGTGACCCCCCTCTCTCTCTTTGGGCCCGGTGTGCAGGCTGTTTCCTTTAAATTTTTTTTTTTTTTTTAAAAACATGGTACTAGAATTGGCCAGAGCAGTTTTAAATAAATTTCTAAATGATTAATTAGTAATTTTTATAGTAAATTAATTAAGCCATAATTAACCTTCTTAAGTTAAGGTAGAAGGGGTATAGGCTAGAAGGGTAAAATGATATTTTTTATAATTATGAATTTTAATGAATTAATTATTATTTATGTTTAATTATAAGTAATCAATGATTTATTGATTTTGTTAAAGAGAGTTCTTCTTACGTCTGCCACATCTTACTTGGACTGGATGCTAATGGGTTGTAAGTATATACTAATTGTAAATATATGCTTATGTTTTGAAGTCAATAACTTATAAACATGCATTTTTTAATAGCTTTATTCAATAGCATACTATATCGAGCCAGATTAGCTCCATATTTCAGAGTCGTGCTGATCTCAGTGGCCACGATTTGCACCATGTATCTGCGGCCACGATAAAGTTTTATTTTTTAGAGTTTCAGGTAAACTTATTAAAAATAATTTATCATTGATATAAAATTTCTTAATCTTAATATATTATGAAACTAACTATTTATTTCAATGCATAAAAAGTTTACGTGGGACCCTGCCATCCATAATGCCATTAGGGCAGCATGGAATGCTCTTGCGGCACGCCGATACTCCGACATGCTTCATCGTTGAAAGAGATCGGGTGAGCATCCTATGCATGTGCCGAAGGGTATTTGGCATGCCTGGCAGCAGGTGTAGTAGTCTAAGGCCTGGCGCAGGAGGTTCACATTGGTCAGCACGAATCGCCGATCCGAGAAGGGCGGTCGTGGCACGGGTCTCTCTTGCCACACTGTGGGGTTCATTTTGATTCAGGACGCCGTATGGTAAGAAATCATAAATAATTTAATTACTAATTTAGTCATATATAAATACTTACATTTATATCATTTTTTTTCTGCTTTTGTAGTCTAAAAAGGAGGGCAGAGATCCTGGTAAGTTTCATCTATTCAGGACGACACACACCAGAAAGGACGGTTTCTGTGTCGATGCACGATCATGGAAGATTGGGGTAAAAATTAGATTTATATTGTATCAGTTTAAGTTTTAAAATTTTATTCAGATTTATATATTGATTCATTTATCGTTGATTTTATAATTCAAAGGCACGAGTCAAGGAGCTTCAGTCCCAGGCATCGTAGGTCGACTCTACTGATTGGGGGCCGCCCATCGAACTCTCACCACATAAGAGTCGACATGTATTTTTGAAAGCTATTGGTGTCCAGCCGCGAGACCATAGGGTCTATGGTCTGGGCACTAAAGCTTCTAGATATTTTTTCCATCAAGGCTCCAGTTCGCACTATCCTGGCGATATTCCTGCCGAGCATTTAGATGACATTTGAAGATCTATTACGGAGGAGGTTCGGCAGGAGTTTGAGCAGCGCACGGGAGAGCTTCAACAGGAGTATCAGCAGAAGCTTGACCAGCGCACAGAAAGCTTTAAACAGGAGCTTGCAGATATGAGAGCGCAGATGCGTGCAGTATTTGGTTCGCCTCATATCGCAGGGTTCATTCCAGCCTCCGCAGCCTTCACATGATCATGTTACTACGGATTCTTGATGTATTTTTTTTACTTTTTATGTTTTGTATATGAAAACTTTAAAATATTAATATGTTATTTTTTTATATATTTTTAGAAATTGAGTGATGAATGTTTCGATTAATATTTAAATTAAATAAAATTATATTAACAGGTTTAATTTGTAATATTTTAATTTTATAAAAAAAAATTAATTAGCGATTCTATTGTGACGAAAGTTTTTCGTCGCAATTATTTTTAAAATATTATTAATAAATTAAATTAAAATTAATTTTGTGATGGGCATCGCAAAATTGCAATGCTAAATTTTATCGTAATTTTTGCGATGCCAAATTTTATCGTAATTTTGCGATACAACTATGCGTCACTAATTAATCACTAAATTGCAACGACTGCAATTTAGTCGCAAATTAACGATACAATTTTTGGCGTCGCTGGGCGTCGCTATTTAGCGATGCAATTGCGACGGATTGTAGATTGCGATGAGGTTCACAATGACGCCCAAATTGCATTGCTAATGCGTCGCTAAATCCATTTATCAACGCAATAGTGACGCAATTTGGTGTCGCTAAAGCTAAATTTTCTTATAGTGTGAGTTATAAGCATAATACTTTCTTTTCCATCCAATATAGAACTAAATTTAGGGTATTATAGCTATGCTCACTCTTTGACTCATCTCTTCCCCTCATCCACCTCTTTCATTGAGTACTAGAGAGAAGCCACGGCCCATAAAGCCAATCCCACCCTTGCCTTGAGCCATATGTTATAGGAGCCATTGATATTCTCTTAATTAGAAGGTGAATGTGGTGATGTTACTCCGTCCCCTTAATTTGGCTAAGTGTCTCCTTGTGAATGAATAGTCCAGTGCATTCTGCCCAACTCTTCCATAAGCATAACAAAAGATAGGAATATTTTCATAAGGAAAGGATTTCCATAAAGACACCTCATCTTCATCCTCCCATTAAGTCAACTTGATGAGGGGTAATATTGTCATTGCATCAACACTTGTGCGTATAACAAAAAGGTTGAGACCAATCTCGATATCCGATCAGCCAGCTATTATATCTAGAAAACAACGGAACCATCTAGAAAATAGCGAAGCCGAACGATCTTCGGCAGACTCGAACCATTCTCACACCTCAGCGGGTCCGAGCTATCCTCTGATTCCGTTCAGACCAAGGTATTTATGTGCTTCGACAGAACCGAGGCGTTCTATCCTCGTATACCCGATGGCATCGAATAATTGTACACTTCGATCGAATCATATGCTTCAGCCAATCCAAACCAATCTCTTGCCTCAGCCAGATCGAAGCATTCAAATGCTTCGGCTGCACCGAACTATCCTTATGCCTCGGCTAAACCGAGGCATTCAAATACCTCCGTGGAATCAAGCACGAAAGAATTCAAATTCGCGATAGCCTAACAAGATCTCGAGCGAAAAATTATACAAATAATACCGGAAGTGGCCTAAGGCCTATAGAAGTGGCCTAGGGCCTATAGAATCGTTGAATCTCAAAGCATCAACTAGCTCTCCTAGCCGTCGATTCTCTAACTAACTAGATACCGATCTCATCGGTCCCGTAACAAACTTGATTCGAATCTGATTCGAATCTGAACGGTTTTTAGACCTCCTATGACGTACCGAAGGAACCAGGTGATCGCCTATAAATACCCTTATCCTAAAGTCTCTCAGGTATGCTTTCACTGCTGACTGAAAACTCCATTGAAGCTCGAGCGGAGCTCTGAGTTCTTGAGAGGCTATTCATCTTGAGAAACTCTTATGCGAGAGCCTTCTTCTCACATCTGCTTGCTGTGAATTTTTACTGACTTAGGCATTGAAGGATATTCCGCAGAGGGCCATCCCAGATACTCTCTGTATGAGGACTGTCTTACAAGTTCCGCCCGGACGAAAGATCAGTGTCCAGATCCAAAGTTGAGCTGCATTCGAGTCGAAGAACGGATTTCCGCGGCAAGATAACTATAGAAACTAGAGGTTCTTCTAGACTCACTATACTACATACCCTAGCATAATTATACGGAGTTTCAACAACCAGTCCAGTTGTTTAGCCAGAGAGGTTTACTAGTTACTGCAAGAATTTTAAGGATAGTCTCTTTGGTTTACCATTCAACTAGCAATTCAAGTGCATCCAAAGGCTCTAATATTGCTATATATCATTTGACCACTAATGATCCATGGACCTTTAAAGGTACGCTTCATGGGATCCTCTTCGCAATAAAACTTGAATACATATATAGTGGTCGAATCCAACCAGAAAAACATCCAATCCACCACATGATAACGACTTCTCCTTCAGTCATGATGAAGAACTCCAGACCCAGCCTTCGAGCCAAGATCCTGCCCATAAATGCATATCTCCAAGCAGATCTAGCTTCTTTCAGTTCTTCACGAGAAAACTTCACAATTTAATTAAACCGATTTCGAAGCTTCTCTACTTCATTATCTGTAACTTTGTACCATCCCTGATTCTCTTTGTTGTTTTCCGGATCTTATGTATACGCGTTATTGCCTCCTACCAATTTTGTTCTTGCTTTTGCCGATTATTGGCCATTCTTCAAAATTTATTCACTTAGGCATTAATGTCAAACGGATTATGCTGCAGGATAATTACCTATATCTATCATATTTTGTTGTTTTGATCTCTTATAACGTTGATGCAGTACATGCATTTTCTGGCCTTCTTAGTATCACGTAATTATACTCACGTAATTATTTGAAATAAAACAGCCAGCGGAGTAAACAACGCAAAAGTTCATGAATTGATATCTTTCGAAGCTGATTAGATTGACATAGATGTGTTACTACAAACAGGACAAGCTCCCTTCCGAGAAAAAAAAAAAAAAGGAGAAATGAAAGACTTTAAGGAGGTTAACGACCCACTGGAACAAACTTTTGCAGCAAAGGAAACAGAAATGAAAGCTTGGCCTGAACAACTACATGCAAAAAATAATTAAAAACATCTCGGATCTTGGGAGAGTGTTGATAGCATCAGCACGACCAGCCAACTCCAGGAAGGCGGCGGCCCTAAACATGCCACTTATTCGTCCCTGTAAGCTCCCTTTGATCACTTCCTTTCCCTCCCTCCCGGTCTACTACTAGTGCCGCTACAAGAACCCCTTCCCCTCCCGCCCCCTCCCGTCCCGCCCCCTGATAGTAGAGGAAGGATCAGGTGCCATGGACGGCAATCAGCGAGGACCGGCGTTTAAGTGTAAGGCGCCGGCTTTGGCAGGTTGGCGACGTTACCACAGAGCAGGGCGATCTCTGGGATGTTATACTCATCCCTCAATGACCGCGCCGGCGAGACCACGCTGATGTAGAGCTGTTGCCCTAAGTATTGCTTGTCCCAGATCAACGTCCTCAGGTTCCAAATCCCGGCATTGTCGAATGTCAGCATTATGGCCGCCCACGACTTGGGGTACACTTGGACTGTGTGCCGGCTCACAGAATCAAGAAGGTTGTAGGTTTTTCTCTTGGCGGGGGACCATTCCCCGTGTCCCATTCTGCACCATTATATCATTATATATGTCGAAGATTTTTAGTACTGGTGCTGTGGCTGTGGCTTACTGATCATAACCCTAGCTTCAAGTCTCGACGTGACATGATATGATACAGCAATAAGGAAGAAGCAAACTTACCCAGCGGGGAAGAAGGAATAACCATCCAGGTGATAAGCATGGATGCTTCTCTCAGGGTTCTCGAGGATAATCTCGATGAAGGTCCGGAAGGTGCAGTCGATGACGTTGGGTGCGACGGTGATGGGAGCGTTGCTGGCCGGTGGCTCGTCCCCGATGATGTTGTACTTGAACTCCTTGTCAGCGATGCCGAAGTACTCGGAGAGCTTGAGCGGGGTGACGGGGTTCTCATGGGAGACGCCGTTAAGGGCGTAGCGGCGCTTGCCTTTGACGAGGCCGGTGCCGCCGCGGAGCCTGATGGTGCGGGTGATGTTGATCTGCCCGTAGTGGTAGGAGCCTTGCGGGTTGGGGCGGGCGGCGCTGGCGGTGAGGTTCCAGCGGAAGGAACGCCACTGGTTGAAGGACCAGGCCCAGCCGGAGGGGGCCGGCGGGAGGTCCTGGGACGGCGGCTTGTTGGAGCCGGCGTAGCGGATGATTGCGCTGGCACCGCAGTTGTACTTAGTGAAACGCGTGGATACGAGGATGTAGTAGTCGCCGGGGTCCTGGTCTGCGGTGACGAACACTGAGAAGCACTGGCCGATGTGGAGGTCCAACGACTCGTAGACGTTCTGCACCGTGTGGGAGCCCTCCATCTCGACCAGCCTTAGCGAGTGCTTCTGGATGCGGAAGTTGAGGGAGGTCTTGATGCCGACGTTGCAGACACGGTAGCGGTAGGTCTTGCCGGCATCCATGGTGAACATCGGTGGCTCGTCCTTGCCGGAGGCATCCTTGCCATGCTTTCCATTGATGAGGGCGCCGGTTGGGCGGCTGATGGCGCGGCCACTGTCAAGGAGGCGGGCCAGCACCTTATGGCTCTTGGTGTACCAGTCGCCGGCCAGGATGTTGAACTCGTCGGCCGGGTCGGCGTAGGGGACCGGTATAAGGAGCCGGCTGTGGACGCGGAGCATGCCCATGCCGCCGGCCGCCTTCTGCATGCCGATGGACGGGAAGTAGAAGAAGCTTCCGATCTGGTCCTTGGGCTGAAAGTGGTACGTCCAGTTCTTGCCCGGCATGATGGGGCAGTTGGTCCCCGGCATCCCATCCATCCACGAGTTCTTCCTATGCTGAATGCCATTCCTGCCATGCATGCAAAAATTTTATTGTTTTTTAAAAATTAAAATTTCATTCTAATCATGCATTGATCGATGCAAACGTTAATTGTTTGTTTGTTGTTGTGTTGAGGGGAGGGGAGAGGGATGGCAAACCAAACCATGAGAAGAGGAGGGGCTCGTCGAGGTTGTTGAAGACATTGATGAGGATGTTATTGTTGGAAGTGCAGTTGATTTCGGGACCGGGGAACTGGTTGTTGATGAGAATGACCTGCTGGGGAACGCCCAGAGGGGAAATGGTGCCGTAGGTGACCTTCCATGTGAAGAAGAGATACGGGTCCTCGGCCCGGACCGTCGAGAAGCCGAGGAGGGCTAATACTACGACGAGCGCCCCCATCCGCGACATCTCTCCTTTCTCTTTATATATATATTCTCTTCTTCTTTTCTGGGAATGATTTGGTCTTTATTTTAGTTTGAGCTTGGGGGATGAAGGGGGACGACAAGGAGGAGAATTCGGATCATAGAGGAGGGATATGGAAGAAGAAAATATAGGGCTATCGGAGAGCTTGCATCTGTGTCTTTAGAACTTCGATTCGTTATTTATAACACAACCAGTAACTCCGAGTCCTTTTAAAGAATAGAAAAGATAGAGGGTGGTGGAGGTGTTTGGGCCGCATTCCCGTTCAAAGCGTTGCTTTCCTTCACTCGTTCTCCGCGCCTAGCGTTATTTCTCTTCCAACGGTTTTCTCCACTTGGGGAGGAACGAAGGGATCGAGAGCGACGGAGGGGGAGAGAGAAGCGGTCCCTGCTCCGTGCCTTCGTGTTAGTCCTCTAGACAACTGCACAGTGATCAGGGCTCGGGGTCAGGACCTAGCTAGAAGGAAACTTCTCATACTACCCAACAACTCGATCCCAAACCTAGGGGAAGGAACGGATGGTTGCCATCATATAATCTAATTAACGCAACTCCAAAAAAAATTTAATTTGCACTGTTAACTGGCTTTTCAAACTTTTTAAACTTAATTAACCTCCCAAAGTGCATAAATAATATTGAAAATGTCATAAGTTAAATAAAACGCTTGTTTCTTTTTTCCTTATTCTTAATTAAGACATAAGTTCCTTCCCTAAACAACCTTTTAGGAATTTCACACTCATTTTTGTATTTTATATATAATAAATATGTTTTATATCGCTTTAATTATTTATTTGAAATAGTATTTAATTTATTTTCTTACCTTTAGTTTACTTTAAAACGTTGATTTTTTTGAATAGATATTTTTTATGGCCTAAAAAAGCGATAAGTAATGTTAAACTTAAAGCTTATGATGATTTATATAATAGATTAGATACGAAAGAAGATGAAAAGATATATATAATTAGCAAAATTAAGAGAAAAAAAATAAAAGTTCTTGAATATATTAAATGTATTAAGGAAGAATATGAAAGAGTCTTAGTAAAAGAAGAAGAGATAAAAGAATAATGAAAAAGTTATTTTAAAAATTATTAAATAAAAATAATTTAATAAATTTAAGGACAGAAGGATGTGATAAACTAGAGTAATAAATAAAAATATTTTTTTACAGATTTAGCATGCTTGAGGTTAAAAAGGTTTTGAGTAAAATAAAAAATGCAAAGTCATTAGGACCAGATGTGATCCCTTTTGAGATTTGAAAAGGCTTAGGAGAAATTGGAGTCATGCAGTTAACAAATTTATTTAATAGGATTGTAACAATTAAAATTTGCCTGAAGAAAAAGCATATTAATACCCATATATAAAAATAAAGATGATATTTGAAACTTGCAAATTATAGAGGGACTAAATTGATGAGTCATGTAATGAAATTATGAAGGGAGTTAATAGAAAATCGAATAAGAGCAAAAACTTTAGTATTAAATAATTATTTTAAATTTATGCCTAAAAGATCGATCATAGAAGATATTTATTTATTAAGAAGATTGATGGAGAGGTATAGGCAAAAGAAAAAAGTCTTTCATATATTCTTTATTGATTAGAGAAAGTATATAATAGAGTACCTAGAAAATAATATGATAAATTTTAGAGAAAAAAGTTACCAAAAGGTACATAAAATTAATAAAAAATATCTATGATAGGGTAATAACTATTGTTAAAATAATAATAAGAGAAACTAGTGAGTTTTCAATTACTATAGGTTTACATCAAGGATCTACTTTAAGTTTGTATCTATTTGTATTAGTTATAGATGAATTAATCAAACATATTCAAGATGATATCTCATGATGTATATTATTTGCAAATGATATAGTGTTGATTGATGAAACTAAAACTGGAGTAAATGCTAAGTTAAAGATTTGAAAAGAAGCTTTAGAATCTAAGGTTTAAGATTAGTAGAGCTAAACTAAATACATGAAATCTAATTTTAGTGAAAGTTGAAATGCAAATGAAGAGACAATAAAAATTACAAACTAAAAGATATCAAGGAGTGAAAGATTTAGGTATTTAAAATCAATTATCCAGCAAGAAGGTGAAATAGGTAAAGATGTGAATTATAGAGTTAAAGTATGATGGATTAAGTGAAAGAGTGCTTCGGAAGTATTGTATGATCGATACATCTAATTAAAATTGAAAGAAAAATTTTAGGCTAAACTACAGTATTGACCCTCGAACTTAGGGGGTTGTATCACTTTGGTCCTTGAACTTTAAAAAGTTACAAAATTGATCCTAAACTTTTCTTTTTGTTTCACTTTGATCCTTACTGTTAAACAAAGGAGACATCGTTTAATTTTATCCTATGTGGCAGCATACGTGGCATCTAGGTAATGAAATCAAATTTAAAACTCATAATTAATTCATTAACCCAATTATCTCTCTCTCTCCCTCCTTGCCTTCCCTGTGGTCCCTCCATCCACCCCACCTCCCCCCTTCGCCGCGGCCCATTCCTGCTTCCACCAAAGCCTCCTCCCTTACCAACGGCCGGGGGGGGGGGGGGGGGTGAGGGACAAAGGGAATGCCGGGGGGCTTTCTGTCCCTCATGCAGAAGGGGAGGGGGGAGGGTGAGGGACAGATAGAAACCCCCTTCCCCTCCATCCCTCAAGCAAGGGGGGGGGGGGGGGGTTGAGGTAACACCCCCTCCCTTTCGTCCCTCACGAAGGAGGGGAGCCTCCCCCTCTGTCCCTTATGCAGGTCCCTTTGTTCCTCATGCAGGAGGGGAGGTGACCCCACTCCGCCGTGAGGAAGGGGGGGAGCAAGGACCTTCCTTTCCTTCGTCCCTCATGCCTGTGAGTCCTTCATGCCCACTAGGAGGAGGCTAAGGGTGCAAGGGATGAAGAAAAAACACTGTCAAAGGAGAGAAGGGGACGCGGGAAGCGGTGGAAGGCGGGAGGAGCTGTGGGAAGGGAGAGAAAAAGAGTTTTTTTTAAAAATTATTGGATATTGAGTTAATGGGTTAACGGGTTGATTATGGATTTTAAATTTGATTCTACCGTCTGGATGTCACGTGTGCTGTCACATGGGATAAAATTAAATGGCATCTCCCTGTTTAACAATAAGGATCAAAGTGAAATAAAAAGAAAAGTTAGGTAGTAAAGTGACATAACCCCTAAGTTTAAGGGTTAATATTTAATTTAGTCAAAATTTTATAAAATCGTTATTAGATCAGCTATGCTATATGGACAGAGTGTTGAATAATATTGAAATAATATGTAAATAAATTAAGTGCAACAAATTAAAATATGTATGTTAAGATGGATATATGGTAAAACTTTAAAAGATAAATTAGAAATAAACATACACGAGAAATGAAAGAAGTAGCCCCAATTGAAGATAAAATAAGAAAAAAAATTATGTGGTTTGGACATATATAACGAAGACCTTTATATGCTCTAGATAGAAAGAGTGATCTTTTAACAATCTACAAATGATAAAGGTAGAGGTAGACCTAAACTAATATGAATAAAAATAATTAAAAAGATATAACTATTTATAATTTGAGTATCGACTTAATCCTGAATAGCAAAGTGAAGGAAGCAGATTCATGTAGCTGACCCCATGTAGTTGGAAAAAGGCTTAGTTGAGTTGAGTTGAGTTGAGTTCTTCATGGGCATTTCTTAATAGAACTTTCATGATGTATTTTTAAAAGAGGTGCCTTTTTTGGGATGTTTTCGTATTTCTAACCTTTGGGATTCTAAGTAAAATCTTGATTTGCTAGATCATTATCTCAATTTATTGACTACTTTAGAAGTGTGTGTGTATATATATATATATATATATATATATATATATATATATATATATATATTTAGGAAAAGATTTGTAGGATTTCCAAGATTGCTACTTGCAAGTCTCAGAGATATATTGCCAAAGCGTGTTAGCAAACTCAAGTATCCAATGAGAGAAATTAGCATGTTATAAAAAAAATTCGAGGTATTTTATTAAAGATATGTTAGGGATATTTTAAATGTCATACGAAATTTTTTTAGCTTTAGTTGAAGCATAAAGTTTTATGAAAAACCATTTGATGGACCAATAGTAAGAATATCACTTCTAGGATCACATTGGTATGCTATTTTCTTACCACACTGTCACGTTATGATTAATTTAATAAAAATTATTAGCATTTGTAACCATGGATTGGTTCAATGTCAAAGAGACATAACAACATCCATGACTCGATATTGGTAACTTTTATAGGATCAGATTAGTTTCTAAGATATTGTGTCAAAAGATTAAATATTTTTAAAATTTATGGCCATATTAAGTTTAATTGTTTAGCCTAAGTATTTTTTTTAAAATAAACAAATATTTTTAAAACTTACTCGACTACAATTTATGTTGGCCAAGTAGGAGAATGTTGAAAATTTTTCATATATAGGCTGGCATTAATTATTATGATTTTAATTTTATAAAACTAGTTGAACGAATTTGGTCCATAATATAAGCTGGATGAGTCTATTGTTGGTTAAAATTACGATCGTGGGATGGGCATACCTTTGTTAAGTGATATGGTTGACAGTTTGTGTGGGCCTAAAGCCTAATAGTGATTCATGATGGAATGACCTGTTAGGATTCTTGTATAAATAGGCTAGGTTTCTTTCTCTCTCCTAAGATCTTCTTTTGTAATGGCATAGATAGATATTGAAATATATTATTATTATTTGGTTTTCTAATTACACATATGGGATCTTTAACTCGGCATTGGTCCGCTGTTTGCTGAGCAACTGAAACATGTAAAATGAGATCAAGTATATTCTGTTGTTGGATTATGATTGGTTAATAAATTTGGGGTCACTGTCAAAAATTGGATTATGTAGCAGGGGTTAAGGCTTGACAAAGAGACGTGTAAGTGGTTATATGACTAAATTTAAGGATTAGTATTTGAAAGGAAAATAAGGGAAATGTGGTCAGAAGCCAGACAATAAGGAAATATAAAATTAAAACAAAAAAGTTGAAAGTCTTATGCCATGCTTGTTTTATGATTACACAAATATGAGAAATGAAACCTAAAATTCCATTCATCTTTTGCTTTACATGACTCCTAAAGGAAAAAATTAAAGACTCTTAGATTCCTTAAAATAGCCACCACAATGCTTCAGTCACTACTCACAAAATTTTTCATTTTAATTCCAATACCCAGGATTTGTAGTGTGAATGGTACTTCATTAATAATAAATGTACAGCAATTAAACCCTTCACGCTATCAATTAAATCTGGATTTTTTTTAAAGAACTCAACTCTTATTTCGTAGTAATCCATAAAAAATAAAAATAACCAAAATTAAAAGAAAAATATGGCATTTACAACTAGAACTAAATCCAATATAAGAGGCCAAGGCTCTAGCCTCCCATGCATCATGACATGATCTTAAATCTCCATCAACCGTCAATAACATTTTTCATCTTGATTTGCTCCTGTGTTAGAATTACTAGAAATGTACATAAATTCATTATTTTCTTTTGTTTTGTGGTATGCCATGCATTAGGAAAAGAATGCACTACATGGATGGCATAGAAATAGTTCTCTAGTTGATAACCAAGTGTTGCTTCATTTAAATTACAGTAAGTTACTTTCGAACCATTTATAAAAGGTAGTTTTCATTGTCTTAGAAGAAAAATATGAAATAAAGAATAATTCATGAGATAAAAAAAGACATATTATGAGAAAAGGTAAAACTAATAACAAATACACTCTTTAATTATAAATGTTAATTAAAATTTTAAAATCCTACAAGAAAAGCCTTATTATTATTCATATCAACTGCAATTTGTTACTGATGAAATCAAAGTATACGATCAAAAGATTAATGTATATGCAACGTATTGCTTTGGGGGGGGGGGGAGAAATTTTTTGGACTTTACATAATGCGGTAATATTTAGAGGTTCAAAATATACAATCATGTACTTGTTTAGAACTTAACAAATATACTTGTTTAGAACTTTGACAATCATGTACTAAAATATACAACAAAGGAACATCATATAAAAGGAAAATAATATCTGCTACTTGGGTTCAGGATTTGTCGGTAGAGAATATCCATCACTGTATTCGAAAGTGCTAGCTGCTGCTAGTATCCTTCTCAGGCAAAGATGTAAAGATGATCAAGAGTTTCATTTCCCTTTGTGCTTCCAAACTCTATGGAAGATGAAGATGCTAAAGTTGAGCTTGTGTTCAGATCATTGTTGTATAACATGTTCTCAATTTCCTTCACCACATCACTCATTGTTGGGCGGTT
This sequence comes from Calamus simplicifolius, assembly GCA_900491605.1. Classification (NCBI taxonomy): domain Eukaryota; kingdom Viridiplantae; phylum Streptophyta; class Magnoliopsida; order Arecales; family Arecaceae; genus Calamus; species Calamus simplicifolius. The sequence continues at coordinate 428,852 of UESW01004665.1, read as the reverse complement.
GCAGCTAATTCTTCAACACAGCGCATGGCCAAATCTATGAATTGTCTGAAAGCTATGAGATATTTTGTACTTTGAATTGTGGGATCCATTATCTCCTTGAGACCATAATACTCTTCATCATTTATATTTATTGCCATCTTCACCTTCGGAACAATATATTCATTCTTCTCTATTGGCTTCTCCCGGTTACCAGTTCGAGCATCACCACTCCAAAGCTATAAACATCACTTTTGTCCGTTAACTGTTGTGTCAGGTAATGCGCAGGATCTAGGTAACCCTGCAAGGATGAAATAAAGAAATAGTAACAGTACTTTTTTTTTTTTTATTCATGATATTCTGGAAGGCCATACCAATCATGTCTAATTCTTAGTTGCATAAATTCAATAAGGTTCTAATGTACGTATCATTTCAATCCATTAGTATACGTTACGATATAATGTTTACTACTAATGATTCTTTTGCAGTGTACGATGGAAAGACAAGACGAAGCACGTGGTAAGGCGAGATACTGATAAACAAAATGGTTACTTACAGTAATATATTAAAGGACACTCACCATCGTTCCTTTTACGGAAACATATCCTTTGTCAGTGTTTGATACCAATTTTGAGATGCCAAAATCAGCAATCTTCGCAGTTAAGTTTTCATCCAATAGGATATTATTTGACTTAACATCTCTGTGAATTATTGGAGGATCAGCAAGCTCATGGAGATAAGCCAATCCTCTTGCTGAGTCCAGTGCAATGCAGAGTCTCTTCGGCCAATCCAGTTGTATTCCACTCTTCCCTGCAGTATATTATTGTGGCAACAAAACATCCAAATGTACTCTATAAAAGATGAAACGGCTATAAGAAATTTTTTGAGATGTTGGAGATCGTACCAGACAAGCTTTCACGTAGCGTTCCATTAGGCATGAACTCGTATACCAGCATCTGCTCCCCTTGCTCGTAGCAGAAACCTAGAAGTCCTACTAGGTTCTTGTGATGAACCCTAGATAGCAACTCAATCTCAGTCTTGAACTCAAGTTCACCTTGGCTGGATCCCTGCTGTGCCCTCTTGATTGCAACTAGTTGCCCGTTTGAAAGCATTCCTCTGTAGACCTGAAGAGGAAATAAAATAGTCTCGAGTATTCATCATACTCTCCCAATATATGGTAATTTGTCTATAGTCATAAGATTTATCAAATTACCTTTCCATAGCCACCTGATCCAATTTCATTCGTTTCGGAGAACTTGTTGGTGCTCTTCTTTAGTTCATCAAACGAGAACCATCTTGCTCCTTTCAATTGTGGTGCACCGTTGCTATCTTCAGCACTATGACTCCATGACGCTGAAATAAAAAGAGTACAGTCAGAACTACAGGCGTGTTCACGGTGCTTTTCTTTAGCACGGTACAGGATGGGTACGTTAGCAGATGAAAATCACATCCAGCAACTGTTTGAATGTTGTTGGATTTGTGATTGTTAGTCTAAGAGATAATCCTGCTGGGCAATCTGTGTGAGGCTGCAATTTGATGCATGCGGCCTTTCTAATCCTTAAATGCTTCTCTTGCTGAAGAAAGTTATTATAAATGGCATGTTTCAAGAGGCGCATTACCAAAAGGGCTACTCAGTTCCATTGCTCTTTGTGCCCGTTTCTTCTGTCTCCAGGCATATATTCCGGCTCCGACAAGACCAAGGACTAGAAGAGCACAACCAACTGCTATTCCAGTGATCAAAGGAGTCCTCGTTGAGGATCTTCTTTCTACATCTGAAATTTAGGTTTATTCAGCACAAGATATTCATTTGGTTTATTTTGCGGTCTAAGGAATGGAGTAGACATGCACCTAGGAAAGGGTATGGTGATGCAATGAAACGGTACGTTCCAAAAGATGATGGAGCCAAGAAATTAGGCTGCTCAGATCAAACCCAATGGCCAGAACCTCAGACCGGCTGAAGTGCGTTCCATTAGATGGGAAGATCTCTACTCGCACCTGCAGATAAGAATCTCCATCGAAGAAGGGGTTTTCAAGAAACACTGAGCCAGGTTCTAGGCCAAGTTGTGTGCACATGGAGCTCTCCAGCTCTTGAAACAATGTGCTGTTTGTCACATCTCTGAATCGAGGTGCTCTGAAAAGTATCACACCCTGATATGGATAGGCGCAGTTGCATGTTGAAGGGCTGGGACTCTGACCCAGGGAACATTGGATAATGCTACATTTGGCGGGACTGGTGGAGTAAGATGGTGATGACTTTGGCGGGTCGCAATACAGACTATTCCGAAGCCCATTATTGCACACAGGATTTCCAGCAAGCCTGCGATTAACAGGGAAAAAGGTTTTTAATTAGGAAAAAGATCATAGTGATGGGGAAAAATTAAAAAAAAATGCACTTCGTTTCTCAGTGGTAATGGACTGAAATGTTCGAATTCTCACATTAAAATCTTCTTATAGTTCTCAGTCAGGGTGACAGATTCCAGGTGGTTATTTTTGAAACTCACGATCTGTAATTCCTGGCTAGGGTTGTTGCCCACGTCAAGTGTTCCATTGAATTTGTTGTCATCAAGTATTCTATCAAGGGTTCACAATGATCAGATAGCTTGTAATGCATCAGTACCGATGAATTCGGCTTTCTAGTCAATCATTTGTCAATGGCAAACTTACACTTGCTGTAGTTGAGGAAAGCTGAACAGCTTTTGTGGCACTTGCCCATAAAGCCCTCCCGATTGTATCACTCTGGATGACCACCAACAAGAAGGTTTTTGCTGAGACTTCCAGCCAGTTAACAAACTACTTTGTTTACAATTTTCATGGGTAGTCAGAGAACTTACAGACTAGTGAGAGATTCTATCTGCGAGAACCAAGCTGGGCTTTCGGAAGAGTCAAATGTGTTGTTGCTTAAATCCCTGCGGGCCATATGGAAGTGTTGCAGTTGCTGGTTAATTTGAAAATGAAGTCGTAAGGCATGAAAACACCAGTAGAGCATAGTTGAGTTCTTACACACAGTTGAGTGCATCCATCCCAGTTAGATCGGGCATTGGTCCACTTAATTGGTTGTTTGCTAAGTTACTGAAACATGCAAATGAGAAAAAGCTGTTAGCTATCATGTATCCCATATTCTGTTGTTGGATTATGGTTGGTTAATAAATAGCTTACAGATCACTGAGATTTGTCAGCTTGTTAATATTTGACGGAACTGAGCCACTCAGATGATTTCCGTCAAGTTTCCTGTTACAAAGGGCAAATCAGAGCCAATCCACCCAATATAATATCAGATTAGGGATGCCTTCAAATTCTCCCGAACGAAAGGCATATCTTGTTGGGGGATACTTACAAGACCTCAAGAGATTTTAATAGCCCAATGGAAGCTGGAATTTCCCCAGTAAGTCGATTTCCATCAAAAGTCTATCCAAAGATAACCGTCAGGAGTTTATAGACCTAACAGAAAGGAACAGGCAATAGGCAGATAGCAGCTTACATATGTATCAGTTGCTGCATATTTGAGCTGAAGAGCTTTCAGGGATTGGACCCGATAGCTGATTATTGCTAAAATGACTGTAGCATACCATGTAGAGAGAGAGAGAGAGAGTGTGTGTGTGTGAGAGAGAGAGTCATTAGACATAAGTAAAGACAGATATTCAATAGACAGAAAAAATATAGCCTTGTCTATAGATAGTTTAATATAGATTATAGTTAGGAGAATGATGGAGAGCATAAAAGACTTACAAATGCCCTAATTTTAAAAGCAGGTCAAGTCCGGGGGCCCCATCATTGGAAAGGGATAGTTCCACTCAATTGATTATCTGCCAAATCTAGCAAGTAGAGATTGGAAAGGGAGCCCAGCGAAGCAGGTATCGTACCAGTGAAGAAGTTTGAATTGAGACCTCTGGAATAAAAGTACGAAGGAAAAAGTTAGGGAGGAAACCATGACCTTCAACCTGTAAATTTGTTTCAGGCAGAAAGATGAGGCAGAATGAAAACGTTCCAGTAAATCTTACAGGAATGTGAGGTTTCGTAGATTCCCTAATTCATCTGGGATTTTACCACTGAAACTGCAGCCAGTCAAGACTCTGTGAAGTAGGAAAGTAGCGAGGGTCAAGGAAAGTTCAAAATGACTTGATGAGCCTGAAGAAAAGTAGGTTGGCCCTGTTAACAGGCCTGTTGCACTTACATGGCGGTAAGGTGCTTCAGCTTTCCAATAGCTGCAGTGAGTGAACCTCGAAGCTTCTTATTGGAGGACAGGTCCCTGCAGGTATCATTGTTAAAATCCTAAACTGTGTAACTGGGCTTGGATACCCGAAATTCCCTTAAAAGATGCAGGCATTATTCGTCATACCTTTAGATGGTGCTGAATTTTGGTAATTGCTAACGATTTTAATCCTGTTTTTTTTTGTGAGGAAAACGTGGAGAAGAGTGTCCCCACTTAAAAGTTTATTAAAATAAAAAAAATTTATAAAATCAAATATTTATAAAAGATTACAGAGAGGATATTGCAGAGTCTGCTATGATGATCCAACTAATTCATGGGGCAGAGATTGCCTCATGATTTTGAAGAATTGGTTGTTGAAAATTGCAACCTAAATGGCGAGTTACATGAGTCCATTATATTGATTTTTAGAGCATTATGTATTTGATCCAGGAAATTAAATAGAGTTAAATTCATGATATATCTTTTACTGGCAACCTACGTGGTATTGCAGCCATGCAAAGTTGTGGATCATTCAAATATTACCAGAGAAGCGGTATCAAACTTACAGGGTTTGCAGTTCGCTGAGCTGCCCTATGTCACCACTTAAAGTACCTTCGAGGCCCATGGCTAACAATTTCCTGAAAAATATGATGGGTTAGCAAGGGACTGCAGCTATGTAACCCGATGATAGCTTTAGAAGAAGCTTACAGGCTGGTTACTCGGGCATTGGTGCAGCTGACTCCTTCCCATGGTGCGCCACAGGGATCATCCGTCTGCCGCCAGCTTGGTGGCGTGTTCTGCCATTGATACATTAGAGATTGGAGAGCAGTAGCTGTAAGTGGTTCATTGGTGCATCATTAGCCTTATATGTTTCCCCATCTTGAAAGGAGAAATCTTTGAAGTTTACGAGAATTTTCCGGACTAAAGCCCAAACCCAAAATGGTACGTTCCAAATGAATTGCTAAATGACTGAAAGAACTTTGTATTTCTAAAGCGAGCAGATGATGAATATTTACAGAACTGTTGATATCTAAAGACCTATTGAATTTCTCTTTTATGTATATATCGGTGGGTTAGTCAACTCTCTGTACATATATATAACTGAAGCATGATTGAAATCGGAACTCTATTTTATTTTTCATGGTTTTTACGGACCAAAAAAAAAAAAAATTTTTGACATCGAGAAACGAAGTCAAAAAAACAAAGAAAAAGATACGGAGAAAGGCCTTTAAGGCAGAAGGGACTGTTGCACCATTAATCTATGGTCGTGGAATCCATGCCGAACAAAGGGAAACGCCCCTCTTTTTCCTATATCAACCTTACAATACTAACGGACAGAAAAGCAGGAGAAATACCATCTGTCGGATCCGTGGCGGCCGAACTGACATGAAAACCTGCAACAAATACAAGTAACAGCAAAAGGCCAGTCCCCATGCCGGCAGGAACCTGGGAAGGATAAGTTGACACCCCTTGCTCACCCTTAAGAACCAGCTCCGTTTTACCACTTCGTTTTGTGGGTTAGCACCAGAGGAGCTAGCAAATAATAAGTTGCCCAGAAGCCTAGCCTTGCCTTCAAATTTAGTCAAACTCGTCAGCGCGATCGAGCCGTCATTTCAAGGCACTTTCTTTGAAATGGCCTCGATAATAATTATATGAGAAGGAACGAAAATGCACCATTCCCCTGTTTCAACGGTGGGTCCAACAGGTAAGTCCTTATCCAAAGCTGATGATGGTGGGTGCCAGCGTATAAAAAACAAACAGCCAAGAGCATTCATTGCGTTGTGCTGGTTCATTATCTTACGGTTGAGGGCCTCGGCGTGCGCGAGTCCAGGAGGCCTTGTCAAGGCTCTGATGCGACTTTGAAACTGATTGATTGTTCATGGGTAGCTGGGTGATAAATAGCTTGATGGGAGGCCGATAATGGAATGAGTGGACGCTCGGACCGTGCGGTAAATATCTCACAACGTGAGGCAATAGGCCGTTGCAGAGGTCTCAATGGCTTTGGTTGAAGGAAGAAGAAGCGCGCACCATTGGTTGAAGGAAAAGAACGCGCACCAATCCGCGCGCCTGGTGCGCGCAAGCGCACAAAGACTTTTCCTTGGTCGAATTGAACCTGAAGTTGGATTTTTTCACGTTAAAAAGGTGGCTCAAGTTTTGCACAAAGAGGTAAAAAAAAAAAAAAATTAATTACAACAAACCATTAATCAAGTGTTAACATGAATTCCAATGATACACTTTTTGGGTACTTTTACAAGGTTTTTATGACAAATTGGGCTTTCATTTTACCATTCAAAATTATTTTAAAGCCTTCAGCATCTTATATCGTTTCTTAATATCCTTTTACTTCTTTTTATTTACAGCATTATCCAAATACGGGCATGGTAGCAAAAGCCTAAAATTTTTCACTAATGTTCTATATTTTTTGCTCATAGAAATAGAGGGCCACTTGTCTTAGAGATGGTTAGTGCTTTTATTGAAGAAATAAATATTGCAATAAAGACATTGAAAACTCACGATGTTGACTTGTGGAATTTTTTGAAACATAAAAAACAATAAAAATAATATATTTAGATCCAATATTTGAGAGATTTTTTAACTTAAATCCTAAAATTAGTAAAGTATTAAAATGAATCCTAATATTTTTTTAACCATTGCTAGTTGTTAAAACCTTTTGTCTACCTAGAGTTAGGCGGCATTACTTTGTTAACTTTTGGTGATACAAAGGAAGTCATTATCCAGCGAGATATAAAAGAAGAGCGTTTAAAAATAGCACCACCATTCTATCTATCTAAAGTTAGACTATATTACTTTATTAACATTTTGGTCTTTGTCATTATTTAGCAAGATAAGAGAAAAGCATTTAGAAACGACGATTCAGGACAAAACTATATGACCTTAAAAATTTAAATGTAAATTAATTAATAATAGGCGAATTTGGGTTATAAGTTTTTTTTTTTCATCCGACTATTTTAAGGTATTAAAAAAAAAACTTTAAACTCTTTTTCTCTTTCTTCTTTAGCTTGCTAATTTGATTAGTCTCACGTTTTTATTTTCTCATCTCCTACCTCTCTTCTTTTGTTCCTTCTGCTTTGTTTTGTTTTTCTTTTTTTTTTAGTAGTTTGATAGGTTTTGATTTTTATGTCATTTCTTTGGGCTTCTATGATTTGTTTATTCGTTTTATGTTTTTCGAAAGAAGATTCCAAGAAGCTTATCTTATTTTGTCGGTACGTTGATTTTTATCGAATGGTTAGAATGCCTGAGAGTGTCTACAAGAACCTTGAATTCTGATGCAAGATCCAGCATTAGAATTATGAATAGCTGGTTGAGGCTAGGGATCATTATCTGGAGAGGAAAGTGGTGTTGTTGTGGCTATCAAGGAGGATCGTGCCTTCAAACCGCTGATCCAGATGTTGACAATTTGTTATTATTGGATAAATCTCCGCCGGTGCTGGTAATACATTACTTTTCTACTACATCTTTCTTTGAAAATTCCTCTTTCGACGAAGGAGGGCATTTAATTTTCCAAGGCAAATACACTACTTTTCTATTTTTTTTTTTTGATACATATGGACGATCACACAACTTTGATGCGAGAGCAGCTTGAGAGATCAAGTGAAAGATGTTTTTGAAGAGAAGACAGAATCCTATCGCCCTAAGTTCAGATCCAATCAGTGAAGTGCTGAGCTACATAGGAGGCAACTCAGTCAATCGCATAGTTGCCTTTCGATAAACATGATGGGTTATGGTTACCGTTGGATCCTGTAAAAGCTGCCAAATATTATGGAATGGATAGACATCGGTGCGATTATTCTTTCCTGAATTCAGTCAATGACAGCAAAATCTGCTTCAATGAGAAATTCTACATCTTTCTTTAAAATTTTTTTTTTGACGGATGTAGAAAGAGACAAGAATAATGAAGATAACGCTGGCCGTGCCTGGCCCTTCGCTGGGAGGAAGACTTGACAACGCATAGCGTCAAGAATTTGTCTTGGTCAAGCATAAAGAAGCCGTGCATGTGGGGATTTGCCAACCTCATGTCCTGCTGATCGAGACTTAATTTATTGGTGTGGATATTCAAATGCACATATACCATGCTTAAATTTTAAATTCTTGTCCAAAGTAATTACTAATTAAGATAACTTAAATTGGTTTAAGTTGTGGGACATTTTGTTCTATTATCCTAGGAAGGGCAATTTGTACTGGTAAGTATCAAATTAACCATTGAACAATACCATAGTAGCTCTTTCTGACATCACCCACCCACCCTAACCAAAAAACATAATTAAAAACAAAAAAGAAAAAAATAAGAAAAAAAGGTGAGTTTTCTATTAAAGTGCCTTGAATTTTGAAATCAACATGAATTACTGCCCATGACACCTTGGCAGCAATATTGGAAGGATGGAATTATACTTACAGCTACTTGCCAGTAGAATGAAGGTATTTTGTTTTTCATCGTCTTGTATTTCTTAAGGATACAAATGGTATCAAGATGGACATATCCAGCTCCTTAAATTGTTTTTCTCTCTGGAAATAGATCTAGCCACCTTATTTTTATTGGTAGATTCATGATTTCTCTGCTTCCCGTGCTTGTTCATAGACATTTTAAACCTCATTATATTCTCAAGAAAATCTTCTCCTTGAGATATTGATATTTTTTAAGTAAATTTATTTATCATTAATTATCAATAATAATTCAGCAAAAGATTGTTTATGTTCCATTATGCGCAAGCCATGGTGTAATTGATGTAGCACCATCTGCAGAAGGGAAATGATTAGGAATAAGGACTAAACCTATAGTTTGCTGAAAAATGCAATCAGACTTGAGTTCTAATTAAAATTAAATCATCAAGATGAAATTTCAATGGGAATTTGATAGTGTCTAGGGTGATGAATTTTAAAAGATATGAAACTAGGGTTCAGATAGGAAAACAGAGGGTTTGGAGATGCATAGATTTAATTTAATACCCTGCCATCCATTTGGAAGTCAGATTTGGTTTTTCAAACCGAGTGGACTAACAACGTGAGCTTCCATAGGAAAGGACACTCGGTGGGGTTCAGGGTCCATCTGGCGGGCTAAGATCTAAGCATTTTTTTTTTAAAAAAAAAGGAAAGAAAAGGATTTGGGGTGGCTGTTAAAATTGGATTATGTAGGGGTTAAGGCTTGACCAAAGTTGTGCAAGTATTTATGAACTAAGTTTGAGTATTAGTACTTTAAAAGAAAATAAGGAAAATATGGTCAGAAGCCAAACAAAAAAAATATAAAATTAAAATAAAAAAAAGTCAAAAGAAAGTAAGAAAGAAAATACCATACTCACTCTAAGAATCAGAAACCATGCTTAGATTTGGAAGTTTTATGCTTGTTTTATGATTACCAAAATATATGAAAATGAAACCTAAAATTCCATTCATCTTTGCTTTACATGACTCCCATATTAAAAAAAAAAGTTAATGACTTTTAATTCCTTAAAATAGCCATAATGCTACGACTAGTGGTCACATTTTTTTTTAAAAATCAATGCCTAGGATTTGTAGTGTAAATAATGCTTCATTAACAATAAAGTACAGTAATCATACCCTTCATGCTATGAATTAAATTTGGATTTTTTTTAAAAAAAATCTCAGCTCTTATTTCATAGTAATCCATAAAAACTAAAAATAACCCAAATTAAAAGAGAAATATGGCATTTTCAACTAGAATTAAATCCAATATAAGTGGCCAAGGTTCTAGCCTCTAATGCATCATGACATGCTCTTAGATCTTCATCAACCATCAGTTACATTTCATCTTGATTTGCTCCTTCGTGTTAGAATTACTAGAAATGTATATAAATTTATTATTTTCTTTTGTTTTATTGTATGCTATGCATTGAAAAAAGAATGCATTGCATGGATGGCATGGGAATCGTTATCTAGTTGACAAGCAACTGTTGCTTCATTTAGATTACAGTAAATTACTTTGGACCATCTATGAAGGATGGTTTTCATTTTTTAGAAGAAAAATTAAAATAAAGAATAATTCATGAGATAAAAAATGATAAATTATAAAAAAGGGTAAAACTAACAACATACGCACTCTTTAGTTATAAATGTTGGTTGACATTAAAAATCTTGCAAGAAAAGCTTCATTATTATTCATATGAACTGCAGTTTGTTATTGATGAAATCAAAGTTTCCTAATATGATCAAAAGATTAATGTATATACGACATTGCTTAGAGGGAGAGAAATTTTTTGGACTTAACAAAATGCAGTAACATTTAGAGGTCCAAATATACTTGCTTAGGACTTTGACAACCATGTATTGAAATATACAACAAAGAAAAATCATATAAAAGAAAAAATAGCATCTGCTACTTGGGTTCAGGATTTGCTGGTAGAGAATATCCAGCACTATATTCGAAACTGCTGTTGCTAATATCCTTCTGAGAAAAAGATGTAAGATGGTCAGAAGCTCTCTTTCCCATTGTATTTCCAAAATCTGTAGAAGAGGAAGATGCTACAGTAGAGCTTGTGTCCAGATCATCATTGTGCAACATGTTTTCAATTTCCTTTACCACATCACTCATTATTGGGCGGTTTGCAGCTAATTCTTTTCAACACAGCGCATGGCCAAATTTATGAATTGTCTGAAAGCTATGAGATATTTTGTACTCTGAATTATGGGATCCATTATCTCCTTAAGGCCATAGTATTCTCATCATTTATGTTTATTGCCATCTTCACCTTGCGAACAATATATTCACTTTTCTCTATTGGCTTGCCCCTAGTTATTAGTTCCAGTTAATTTTTTTTTTTTTCATTTCTAAATTTGCCTTGTCAGTTGGAAAATCGCTTTAAAATTCTCCTCTTACATTCCACTAGATATAGCTTCATTTTTACTGTAAAATGCTAACCAAGTGAGACCGTCTAATTCTTGATAAATGAAGAATTCAAAATGAAAGGGTTCAAATACTAATCAAGTAATGCTGTCTAATTCTTGATAAATAAAGGGTTTTAAGTATAACGACAAAAAATACCAAAATTCATTTGATACTTTACTAATTTTAAAATTTAAATTAAAACTTTTTAAATTATAAGAACTAAATTATAATTATCTCAATAATTACAAAATTCAAATTGTAACAATACCAATATGATAATAATATTTGTGACTTTTATGCAACGGGACGATCGACTGGAAGCATATTTCCATACAGAACTTCACTTGTAGAGCACTAATGTTAGCTGGATGGTCCACACAGTAATGGTGTAGCTGCTAGAAAAAGGTGTCTGTTCGATATTTAAATCATTCTCTGATCCTTAACCTGCAATGCCTAGCTACGTGTAGGGATGGAGATTGCCCGAGTATCGGATTCATTTTAGATCAACACATTACTTGCTGGCTTGTGGCATCACCTATGACAATATAGAGGAGAGGGAGAACCTCAAGGATGCAGTATCTCATAAGCTGCAGAGGAGGGCATTTAATTTTCTAAGGCAAATACACTACTTTTATGTTTTTTTTTTTTTTTTATACAAACCGGTGATCACATAACTCTGGTGTAAGGGCAGCCTAGGAGATCAAGGGTAAAATGCCTTTGAGAGGAAGATGGAATCCTATCGCCTTGAGTCCAGATCCAATCAGTGAAGTGCTAAGCTACATAAGAGGCAACTTAGTAAGCCGCACAGTTTGCCTTCCGATAAACATGACGGGCAATGGTCACCATCGGGCATTGTAAAAGCTGTCAAATATCATGAAGAAGTGGATGAGCATTGTCATGATTCATCCTATCTTGAATCTAGCCAATAACTGAAGCAGAGTCCCCTTAATGAGAAGTTTATCTTGGTCAAGCCTAAAGAAGCAGTTATCAATTAATTTTAGCAATAATCCCATCCATTACTACTATATTTGCACACAACTTAATTACAAGAAATCACTAATTAGGTGTTAACATGAATTCCAATGATAAATTTTTTTATTACTTTACAAGGTTTTTATGATAATTAGGCTTTAATTCTACCGTTCAAAATTATTTTTAAAGCCCTCAGCAGCTTATGTCATTTCTTAATATCCTTTTACTTCTTTTTATTTACATCATTATCCAAATACAGGCATGATAGCAAAAGCCTAAATTTTTTTATTAATGTTCTTTGTTTTTGCTCATAATAATAGAGGCCACTTGTCCTAGAGATGGTTAGTCATTTTATTGAAGAAATAAATATTGCGATAAAGACATTGAAAACTCATGGTGTTGACTTAAAGAATTTTTTGAAACATAAAAATAATAAAAGTAATTATAATTTGGATCCAATATTTGAGAGAAATTTAACATAAATCTTAAAATTAGTTAAGTATTAAATGAATCTTGCTTTTTTTTAACCATTGCACTTAAAACCTTTTGTCTACCTAGAGTTAGACGCGCTATTGTGTTAACATTTTGGTGGTAAAAAGAAAGTCATTATCCAGTGAGATATAAAAAAAGAGCATTTAAAAATAGCACAACCTTTCTATCTATCTAAAGTTAGACTATGTTACTTTATTAATATTTGGCCTTAGATAGAAGAAAAAAAGCCATTATTCAGCAAGGTATAAGAGAAAAGCATTTAGAAAACTATGTGACCTTAAAAATTTGAGTACGACGAATTAAGTTATAAGCACTTTAAGCTCTCTCTTTTTTTTTTTTTTTTATATCCAATGTGAGGCTATTTTTAAGGTATTACAAAAATAAAACTTTAAACTCTTTTTCTCTCTCTTCTTAGCTTGCTAATTTGATGAGCCTCACGTTTTTATTTTCTCATCTCCTACCCTCTCTACTTTTGTTCCTTCTGTTTTTTTTTTTGTTTTCCAGTACTTTGATAGGTGTTAATTTTTATGCTGTTTCTTTGGGCTTCTAAGATTTGTTTATTCATTTTATGTTTTTTAAAAAAAGATTCCAAGAAGCTTATCTTACTTTGTTGGTAGGTTGGTTTTTATCGAATGGTTTGAATGCCTGAGACTTTCCACAAGAATCTTGAATTCTGATGCAAGATCCAGCATTGGATTATGAATAGCTGGTTAAGGCTAGGTATCATTATCTGCAGAGGAAACTGATGTTGTTGTGGCCATGAAGGAGGATCGTGTCTTCAACCGCTGATCCAGATGTTGACAATTTGCTATTCTTGGAGAAATCTCCAATTATGAGCCAGTGCTAAATAATAATGGGATTCGGTTTGTCACACTTTGATTGTTTGAAATATCAATAGGCTGATGTGTGGGATTGTGAAACCCCTGTTTCCCCCGCGGCGCCACTCGCGTGCATTACGTGGGCAGCTTTCGTCGGTCAAAGAAGGGGGGCGCGTTGGCTCTCCTCTTCACATGAGCATAGGGGAGGGCTGGTCCTCCTCTCGCCACTATAAAAGGATAGGGGGAGGAGGGAGAAAACCCCCCTCTTCACCGTGCCATACCCCCCCTCCAATCGTACTGCCTTCTCCACTTCCTCCTGCATTGGCCAGGTAAGCCCCTCCCCTCCACTACCTCAATGGGAGAAAGAGAGAGAATGAGAGAGAAATAGAGAGGCAGGGAGGGAGATCGAGAGAGGAGCAGCGTTCGGCTGCTCCTCCAGTGATTGAACTAGTCGTGAGGTGCCCGGCTACTCGAGGTAGTCGGAGAAGAAGAAGTGGAGGAGAGTCCGACCACTTGAGGTGGCCGGAGTGGAGCAATGGACGCTGGGCGGCCCTCCCTTCTTCACGGAACCAAGCCGGTCTGCGGCTTGGTTCGGGCCCGGCGGAGTGCCCGCCGGCTTGCCGGGCCTGGGCGGCAGTCGGTGGCCTCCACCGGCGCGGGCGTGCATATGGTGGAGGTCCGGTAGGCCATGGTGGCCAGCCGTGCCGTCGGCACAGTAATGTACTACGAACGAATGAAGAGAGAAAGAGAGAGAAATAGGGAGAAAGATAGAGAAGGGGGACGACCATGGCGGCGGTCGGCTCTAGCCCGGTCAGCGGCGGTCGGGCCACCCCGGGGAGAGGCCGGCGGCGGCCTGGCCGTCGGCATAGTCTTCCCTTGTTTTGGGTGAAACAGGGGAGCGGGGGAGGAAGAAAGGCTGGTTGGGCCGATTGGGCCAGTTTGGATTGGGCCCTGTTAGGCCGACTCACGAGTCATTTTTGAGCAGCGTTTTGGACCTTGGGCAGGGAATAGAGAAATAAAAATATGGTCCGATTCGGTGTTGATCCTAGTTTCTTAGGGTATTTTTATTTTCCCATTTGGGCTTATATATTGAGAAATATTCAAGCCCAAAGTTGGGCCCATGATTAGTTTGGGTAGAATTTAAGGGACACTTTATTATTCAAATTTTAGAGACTTAATTATGTAAAATGATGCTATAGGTACCCAGATGTCCAAATAGCTGGTTTACCATTTGGAATTTGCGTACTAAGGTAAGTAAGCTAATTATCATGATTTTATAAATTATTTAATATATAAATTTTTGGATTTATAGCTGTATGCATATTTATGAAATGAGACAAAATAAAATTTTGTTATTGAATTTGATAAATAGTACCACGAGTATACAATTGAGTATTTGTTATAATTATATGTGACTACTAATATTTTTGTAAAGTAGTGGATTATAAATATGCAAAAAATGAAGGATGTGATTATTTTGGCTTTGCAAAATATACTGGTACTATTGATGTATTTTTATACTAAGAATGTATAGACCACTGTATATGTGATGTGAGAAGCTTATGCTTATGATGATGCATGATGTGTTACATGCAAATATGATGATGATATTGAGATATACTTATATGTGTCGCCGCGGTTCTCATATGATGTGAGATGCCAAGTGATACGGGACCCACCTCCACAGGGGAAGATATATGAAGGACACGCATCTGTAGGATGTATTGTGATTGATTATGATATATGACATAACGCTGGTACCAGGACCCTTCCTCTTAGGGGACATTTAAGAGTGATACACCAGTTGGGTGTTGTAGGGCCGTGGGACACATAAGGAAATAGTAATTATATAAATACTGTGGGTTTGTTTACATTGCATATTTTGGCATTTATTGTATGAATAAGCTTCCAAAATTATTTTAAGCAAATGATATGCTTACTCTGATAATATGGCAAGTGTATTTGAAATTGGAAGGTTATTATCAAAAAGTTGATTTGACTTGATAATATCTTAAAATGATTAATGGATTATATTATATTAAGCTTGCTTATTGAGTGTAAGCTCATATAAATCTCACAATATTTTTTAGAGCCATAAGACAAGAATGAGATTTGGGATAGTTGGAGCTTCTATTAGAGTAAATTAAGATCCAACATTTTGTTGTAACCCCATTGATTATATATGATGGGCATATAGCCCAAAACTCATAATTATGGCTTGTATTAAAGTTATTAACTCTGAATGACATAGTGGTATTATCCTTCCTTGAATAAATTGGATTGCTACAGGACGCCTTGCATGCCAGGCATGCGGCGGGTTGCCACCCCTAGATCCCACATTGGGTCTGGGGCGTGATAACTTTTATGGTATCAGAGCCTAGGTTTGACCTTAGGGATAAACATAAGATGACACTAGGCAAAACAGTAGGAAGAAACTTGGAGGGTAACAACTTTAATAAGATTTTTGTAAATATATTTTGAAAGCTTGAAATTTAGGGGTTGTAAAGATATTGATTGGAACTAAACTTGGCAGGAAATAATAATGCCTCTCGCTTATAGCCTGGCATTACCTCCGGCACTCTCTGGGGTACACAATGCATTTCATGTATCCATGGTGAGGAGGTACATTTCTGACCCCAGCCATGTGATAGAATTTGAGCCCATGCAGTTAAGGAAGGATCTAACATATGAGGAGCATCCTGTGCGTATTATGGACTGTAAGGATCAAGTTTTTAGACGGCGTAACATTTCCTATGTCAAGGTTTAGTGGAGTAATAATTCTGAGAGGAAAGCTACTTGGGAGCTTGAGGAGGAAATTAAAGAGAAATATCCTCAATTGTTTGTAACATAGCATAGGTAAATGGAAAATATTAATGTCTATCTTGTTTTGAATAAAAAGATGATTAATCTTATGATCAAAACCTTGGATTTTAAATGTTAACTGAGATGCATCAATTTCGAGGCCGAAATATTTTTTAAGGAGAGGAGGATGTGAAACCCTTGTTTCCTCTGCGGTGCCACCCGCATGCATTACGTGGGCGGCTTTCGTTGATCAAAGAAGGGGGGCGTGTTGGCTCCCCTTTTCACATGAGCACAGGGGAGGGCTGGTTCTCTCCTCGCCACTATAAATGGGGGGGGGGGGGGGGAGAAACCCCCCCATTCCACTCGTGCTGCCTTCTCCACTTCCTCCTGCGTCGGCCAGGTAAGCCCCTCCCCTCCACTACCTCAACAGGAGAAAGAGAGAGAATGAGAGAGAAATAGAGAGGCAGGGAGGGAGATCGAGAGAGGAGCAGTGTTCGGCTACTCCTCCCGTGATTGAACCAGCCGTGAGGTGCCCAGCTGCTCGAGGCGGTCGAAAAAGAAGAAGTGGAGGAGAGTCTGGCTGCTCGAGGCGGTCGGAGTGGAGCAATGGAGGCCGCTGGGTGGCCCTCCCTTCTTCACGAAACCAAGCCGGTCTGTGGCTTGGTTCGAGCCCGGCGGAGTGCCCGCCGGTTTGCCGAGCCTGGGCGGCGATCGGTGGCCTCCACCGGCGCCAGGCTTGCATTCGGTGGAGGTCCGGCCGGCCATGGTGGCTGGCTATGCCACTGGCATAGTAACGTGCCATGGACGAATGAAAGAGAGAAAGAGAGAGAAATAGGGAGGAAGAGTGAGAAGGGGAGACGGCCGCGGCGGCGGCCGGCTTTGGCCCGGTCGTCGGCAGCCGGGCCACCCCGGGGAGAGGCCGGCGGCAGACCTAGCCGTCGGCACAGTCTTCCCCTGTTTCGGGTGAAACAGGGGGTGGGGGAGGAAGAAAGGCTGGTTGGGCCGATTGGGCCGTTTTGGATTGGGCCCTGTTGGGTCGGTTCACGAGTCATTTTTGAGCTGCATTTTGGGCCCTGTATTGGGCCGAAAATAGAGAAATAAAAATATGGCCCTATTCGATGTTGATCCTGGTTTCTTAGGGTATTTTTATTTCTCCATTTGGACTTATGTATTGAGAAATATTCAAACCCAAATTTAGGCCCAGGATTAGTTTGGGTAGAATTTAAGGGACACTTTATTATTCAAATTTTAGAGACTTAATTGTGTATAGGTACCCAGATGTCCAAATAGCTGGTTTACCATTTGAAATTTGCGTACTGAGGTAAGTAAGCTAATTATCATGATTTTATAAATTATTTAATATATAAATCTTTGGATTTATAGCTGTATGCATATTTATGAAATGAGACAAAATGGAATTTTGTTATTGAATTTGATAAATAGTACCACGAGTATACAATTGAGTATCTTTTATAATTATAAGTGACTACTAATATTTTGCAAAGTAGTGGATTATAAATATGAAAAAATGAAGGATGTGATTATTTTGGCTTTGCAAAATATACTGGTACTATTAATGTATTTTTATGCTAAGAATGTACAAATCACTGTATATGTGATGTGAGAAGCTTATGCTTATGATGATGCATGATGTGTTACATGCAAATATGATGATGATATTGAGATGTACTTATATGTGTCACCGCGGTTCTCATATGATGTGAAATGATGTGAAATGCCAAGTGATATGGGACCCACCTCCACAGGGAAAGATATATGAAGGACACGCATTTATAGGATGCATTGTGATTGATTATGATATATGGCATAACGCTGGTACCAGGACCCTTCCTCTTAGGGGACATTTAAGAGTGATACACCAGTTGGGTGTTGTAGGGCCGTGGGACACATAAGAAAATAGTAATTATATAAATACTGTGGGTTTGTTTACATTGCATATTTTGACATTTATTGTATGAATAAGCTTCCAAAATTATTTTAAGCAAATGATATGCTTACTCTGATAGTATGGCAAGTGTATTTGAAATTGGAAGCTTATTATTGAAAAGTTGATTTGACTTAATAATATCTTGAAATGATTAATGGATTATATTATATTAGGCTTGCTTATTGAGTTTGAGCTCATATAAATCTCACAATGTTTTTCAGAGCCACAAGACTGAAGAATGGGATTTAGGGTAGTTGGAGCTCCTATCAGAGTAAATTAAGATCCAACATTTTATTGTAACCCCATTGATTTATGTATGATGGGCATATAGCCCAAAACTCATAATTATGGCTTGTATTAAAGTTATTGACCCTGAATGACATAGTGGTATCATCCTTCCTTGAATAAATTGGATTGCTACAGGATGCCTTGCATGCCAGGCATGCGGCGGGTTGCCACCCCTGGATCCCACATTGGGTCTGGGGCATGATAGGGACCATCGATCTGTTGGGCCTGGTGTGATGCTATCAAGGCCCAGGGGGGCTAACTTGTATTGGGCTCGGTTTGAGTCCAAGGGTTGAGATTAAATCAGTTACGGGTGTACATGGGTTTGGGGATTAGTTTAATCTCATTGGGTTAGTCCATGGAAGTTTTGGTTGAGTCTAGGCTTGACCCACTTCGTGGATGTATTTAAACTCTAGTTTATAGGGTTTGAGAAATAGAGAACAAATTCTTTTCTCCCAATCCTTTCTTATCGCAGAGCGGCGGCCCTATATCCATTACCTTTCCCTCGTCTTCTCCCCTTCCATCGAGGTGTTCACGAAAGCACGGAAGGTCGCTGGAACGCGAGGGAAGAAGCCGATCTAGTGGAAAGGCCTCGCATGAAGATCCGGCCAAGCTTAGTTTCCGTGAGAGAGTTCCATCAGCTGTTGGAGCTCCATGTTTCCCAAGTTGGAGCTCCACGTCTTCCCAAGTTTCACAAGAGGTGGGTGAGGTCCAAGAAGAGAGTCTATGCTTGACTCAAGGAGGAAAGAGTGGACGTCTTGGAATTTCAAGGAGAAGCAGAAGCGGACGTCTTCTTTTGGGAAAAGAAAGCGCGAAGGAGAAATTAATTCCAGCAAAAGCAAAAAGGCTTTAAAATTCTTTTCAAGAAAAGAGGCTGCGGTGGGTTAAATCTTGGATCAAGAGACTACACATCTAATTATTGATAACAAAAGGATGAAAGCCCCAGATTACTTCTCTTGCAAGGTTGATCCCATTGCTCCATTGTTGTTCATCAGGACTAAACCCCAACACGATCTTCTCCAAGACCAATAGAATTGTCACGCCCCAGACCCAAATATTGGGCTAGGGTGACAACCCGCCGCGTGCCGGGCATGCAAGGCATCTTAAAAATCTTGATATACGATCCAAATGAGACAATAATTATGAAAACCAACCATAATACAAATGATAGTTATAAGTTTTGGGTATCAAACCCTACATCCAAGTCATGCTAATAAAGTTGGGCTAAAATAAGCCCTACACACAAACATAATAGGATTACACCAATGCAATGGTTCTTATTTTATTTATTAGAAGCTCCATCAACTCCGAATATCCATCATCAACCCTGAGGCTCTGAAAAACATTGTGAAGGTTTAATGAGTTTACACTCAATAAGTAAGCCTATTATACAATCATATCATACTTGAATTATATTTAACATGCTATCAACATATGCATTTTGTCAACTTAACATAAATTGAACATTCGATAAGTATCAGGATATGCATTCTAGCAAACTCACTGTTTATGTAATTATAGATTTCCTATGTGTCCCACGGCCCTGCAATACCTCAATCAGAGCACATCCTCCAGATGTGTGGCCATATAAAATCAACAGAACACATTGTACGATGTGTGGGGCCATACCATAACAGAACACACTCTACGATGTATGTGACCATGAAAATCAAATAGAACACATTGTAGGACGTGTGGGGCCATACCATAACAGAACACACTCTACGGTGTGTGTGGCCATATCATAACAGAACATGTCTACAATGTGTGGGGCCATATCATAACAGAATACATCTCCAGTGTGTGTGGCCAAATAAAATCAACAGAACACATTGTACGATGTGTGGGGCCATACCATAACAGAACACACTCTACGATGTATGTGGCCATAAAAATCAAACAGAACACATTGTAGGACGTGTGGGGCCATAACATAATAGAACACACTCTACGGTGTGTGTGGCCATATCATAACAGAACACGTCTACAATGTGTGGGGCCATATCATAACAGAATACATCTTCAGTGTGTGTGGCCAAATCATAACAGAACACAGCTACAATGTGTGGGGCCATAGTAAAGGAGAACCATGGCGACCCATATAAATCTATTTAACATTTTCATCACAATTACATCATGCATCTGTATCTCACATTACCTCACAGTGGTTTGAAATGCATATAGTCACCTCAATATAAACATATCATACAGGCAATCACATTTCTGGCATAAACACCCATAAATCATTTCTTACAATATTACCAATCACTATAATCATATAATTGTTCATTTGTAATCCACAGTTCCATGCTACATAGACAATTCAGATAAATTTCTATTTTCTTCTTATTTATAAAAATGCATGCAAACTATATATACTCAATTTATTAATTAAACAATTATTAAATTTGCATAATAGTCTTACTTACCTCCTACGCCAAATCCAAATGATGCACCAACTAATCAGATGTCTGGGCACCTAAATAAGTTTCTTCTTTTGGAAGAACCCCTTCGGATGCCACAATTGCAAGACTGCAACAATAATGCAAACACCAAGGGACATAATACTGAACCATGCAACTCTAGCATTCGTTCTCTCACTCACTTCCCTCATTTCTGCTTCTCTGGTCTTATGATATAACAGGTTCTCATGGATTGCTTCCATAGCAGCTTCTAAATTTCGTTAATTCAAGCTCAACACCCTCAAGTTTTTCCTTCTTAGCAACAGAATCCTAGTCCTTTGCTGCAATACCGATCTTCCAGTCAAGGTTCACACTTGCACTTGTACCTTTATCATCGCTATCTATCCAGAAACATGCTAGGTAATTGCCAGCCTCAGCGGTTGTGAATGCAAACGAACCAAAAGTAACCTTTTCAGCATGGTGAAGTGTGTTTCCATAGGGTGATGTCAGCTTAATGGAGATATTGGGCAATCGGTTGTGGTCCTCGCTGACAACGGTGTAGTCACCAAGAATGACGACGTTGGGTTGGATCTCCTCCGACATGCACTTGGTCCCCGACGCCGGAAGGGTGAACCACACCGTCGTCGCGCCGAGCGGCAGCACAAGGAGGAGAAATGCAAAGCACAGCAGCAGCGCCGTTGTGGGCCTCAGGATCATCGAACCGCGCAACATCGTCAAAAATGGCCTCTTCGACTCGCCAAAAAGGTCTCTCTCTCTCTGGCTCTCTCTCTCTCTCTCTCTCTCTCTTCCCGGCTCTTTCTCTCTCTCAAGCTCTCTCTCTCTCTCTCTCTCTCTCTCTGGCACTGTGCGGCAGGGGGACATACCTGAGAATGACGCGCGCCAGGATGAAGGAAGGAGTCCTTCTCCTTCTCATTATAAACATCACGCGACGCCTCGGTCCAGGGACTCAGAAACCCATCAGACACGCATAGACTCGGGAATCCAAGCATCATACTTGAACCTAAATGTCATAATAAAGTCTAGGTGGTAGGTTTCCTTAAATAAATGCTGGGGGGTTACATTCTCCCCCTTATAAAAATTTCGGCCTCGAAATTTGATATACATCCAATAGAATACATAATCCAAATTTTCTATCTCATAATCAGCCAAATTTCATTCAAAAGTCACAGTCATCGATACATCATTGATCTGTAATAAGATACAAATATTTGAGGATGTTTCTTTTTCCATTTTCTCCTTAGACTCCCAAATAATCTCCCTCTCAGAATAATTACTCCGCTAAACTTTGACATAAGGAATACTACACCATCTCAGAACTTAATCCTTGCAGTCCACAATGTGCACAAGATGATCTTCATAGGTCAATTCTTTCTTAAGCTAAATTGGTTCAAGTTCTAACACATAACGGGGTTTTGAAATACACCTCCTCAGTCATAAAGATATGAAACACATTGAACACCCAAAGAGTAATGAAGACAGTGCTAAGCTATAAGCCACCTCCTTTATTTTGATCAAAATCTCAAATGGCCCAATATATTGTGGCTCAAATCACCTCTAACACAAATCTCATCATATCATTGATTAGTAAAACTTTCAAATGATCTTCAACTTAAAATTTTAAATCTTTCTTTTGACATCAACATAACTTTTCTATTGACTCAGAGCTACATAAAGCTGCTTTAATTAACGATACTTTTCATAGTTGCTACACCAGCTCAGTCCAAAATTGTCTCTCTCTCACCTCATCTCAATATGAAGGGAATCTACACATTATATCATAGACAATTGAAATGAATACATTTGAATGTTGGCTTGGTAATCACTAAAATAAGCAATTTCACTAAGGGTAAGAAGCTATACCAAGCACTTTCTAAATCCATCACACAGGCTCGCAGTATATCATCAAAATCTAATTGGTTCATGCAGATTGTCCATCTATTTGAGGGTGGAAGGCTGACAGAAATTCAGCTTAATCCACTAAGCCTTATGATGACATCATCGAATTAGGAGAGTGAGACAAATGGGTTCAGACTCAATTTACGCAGTTTACCATTAAACCAAAAATAATATTAACATTTTATCCCGCTAAAATTTCATCCTCAAAATTAAATGTCCACAAATTTTGTACCATTATAGATACTCACTAGTAACTTTTATTTCATTCCTAAGTACCCAAATGACATGTCCAACTTTCAAAATTAATTTAATCTTTCTACCAAATAAAATTAAATTCCTTAAGAAGTATTTCTTTCCTGTCCCTTTTTTTTTTTTTAAATACCTTAACTTTTCACAACACAATCATCATAAATATCATAGAGTCCATCACATGTATTATGTCATCCATTCTTAAGGTTAATAACCTATATCAATTACTGTTAATTCCTCGATAAGACAGTTCCAAGTTCTTTTGAATTAAATATAAGATAGTTTCCTTCCAATGCTCTCTCAACTCATAAATAGTTGAATGTGCCATTAATCATTACGACACTTATTTTAATCATCATAACATACTTGGTTTCACTCTTGAATACTTCAAGCTAACATCAATGAACATTAAGCCAATCATTTAGGATATCTTTCATAATTATCATAATCAACTAATTTAATTTCTTTGAATAATAGTGCCATCATTAATCACTGGTATAATTAATTTATCTCCTTCATATTTATCAATAATACCACCATAACCAATCAATTTCTCTTGAATAGGTCAGTATATCCTCAATAAATAATGCAATTTAAATGATTCAAATTCTTGAATCGATTATTTCATTACCAATGATTATCAAAATCATCTATAGATTATGCAATGTCTCATGCCATAACATGACCAACTAATTTAAACCCTTCAAATATCTCAAAGTGACTTCACTAATCTAGCTCAGATGGATACAAGACTTATAAGGTCAATAAAGATTGAAAATGCACTTACCATCCGAAAGACATAATTGAAAATTATAGTAATCTCTCTATGACTTGAAAGTGATAATAGATGTACCCTTAACCATAATCCATAACTGATAATAATAAAATAAAATCATCTCCCTCCTATTTTCTTAACAATAATTATGCCACTTATGGATGATTGATAATTTATCCATCCTGGAGAAAGATATCTACTTAGGAACTATGAAGAAAGGTACAATAAGTATGCACAATAAATTAATGAATATATATCTTGATTTAGAAATCTATTAACAGATGAAAATCCCCATGAAATTCTTTATCAGTGGAATTTATCTTATTCTCATTATTGCTAAAATCTTTCACTTTCTACCATCAAAATATTTGATCATTTATAGCCAAAATCAGTTCTAAAGATTAATAGAGTCTACTGCTCTCAAAAACTTAAACAGTAATTGTCTCAGAATTTAAAATTTTATAATCTTCCTAAATGATCCATCATGATATAATATGCAGTCAACTATTTCATTAGCATCAATATCAACCATCTCCATATCTAGCAATTAACAATCAGTCTTGAATAAGCAATATCCATAATAAAAGTTTCTTAGTAAAATTCACTAAATATACTTATCCATCCAGACTCAAATTCAGAAAGTACTCAATTGTGATTGATCAAAAACATGTAATTAACTATTTCATTCCCAAAATATCATCAATATTAATCATCTCTATAACCAGCAGATTAGCTCATAATCTTACAATATCAACAATGTAAGTTCTACAAATAAAAATTCATTGTATACATCCACATTCAAATTTAGATTTACTAACTCCAAATCCACATATCAACTCAATTGCAATATGGACATAATGATGTTATCTTAGTCATATTAGTCATCAATTGCAATTTTCAACTATTATATCATATTCCATATTCATTTATCTGGTATTGCATCTCCAAGAAAAGTTTCATCTACCCATATTATTTAAAGGTCTAAAACTGCTACGAGTCATCTCCAACAAGTTTGACGGAGCTAAAACCTCTAGAAGCCCCTAGGCCTCCCCACTGGTCAAGGCTACCAGCCAGGGAGCCCACATAATATCATTGGCTTGCGATGGTTCATTCTTAATTCCTATCAAATTTGTAATTCAATTAATATCTTGATAAACTTTAAATTTCAAGCTTCCAAAGCATAATTCATGAAATTCCTTTAATTGTCTCAATATCATCCTAGTATTTTGCCTAGAGTGTCATCATGCATGTGTCCCTAAGGTCATAACCTAGGCTCTGATACCATAAAAGCTGTCACGCCCCAGACCCAAATATTGGGCTAGGGTGACAACCCGCCGCGTGCCGGCATGCAAGGCATCTTAAAAATCTTGATATACGATTCAAATGTGCAATAAATATGAAAACCAACCATAATACAAATGATAGTTATAAATTTTGGGTTTCAAACCCTACACCCAAGTCATGCTAAAAGTTGGGCTACAACAAGCCCTACACACAAACATAATAGGATTACACCAATGCAATGGTTCTTATTTTATTTATAGAAGCTCCATCAACCCGAATATCCATCATCAACCCTGAGGCTCTGAAAAACATTGTAAAAGTTTAATGAGTTTACACTCAATAAGTAAGCCTATTATACAATCATATCATACTTGAATTATATTTAACATGCTATCAACATATGCATTTTGTCAACTTAACATAAATTGAACATTCGATAAGCATTAGGATATGCATTCTAGCAAACTCACTGTTTATGTAATTATAGATTTCCTATGTGTCCCACGGCCCTGCAATACCTTAATCAGAGCACATCCTCCATATGTGTGGCCATATAAAATCAACAGAACACATTGTACGATGGTGGGGCCATACCATAACAGAACACACTCTACGATGTATGTGGCCATGAAAATCAAACAGAACACATTGTAGGACGTGTGGGGCCATACCATAACAGAACATACTCTATGGTGTGTGTGGCCATATCATAACAGAACACGTCTACAATGTGTGGGGCCATATCATAACAGAAACATCTCCAGTGTGTGTGGCCAAATAAAATCAACAGAACACATTATACGATGTGTGGAGCCATACCATAACAGAACACACTCTACGATGTATGTGGCCATGAAAATCAAACAGAACACATTGTAGGACGTATGGGGCCATACCATAACAGAACACACTCTACGGTGTGTGTGGCCATATCATAACAGAACACACTCTACGGTGTGTGGCCATGAAATCAAATAGAACACGTCTACAATGTGTGGGGCCATATCATAACAGAATACATCTCCAGTGTACGTGTGGCCAAATCATAACAGAACACAGCTACAATGTGTGGGGCCATAGTAAAGGAGAACCACGACGATACATATAAATCTATTTAACATTTTCATCACAATTACATCATGCATCTGTACCTCACATTACCTCCCAGTGATTTGCATAGTACTAGGAAATGCATATAATCACCTCAACATAAACATACCTTAACATAAATATATCGTACAGACAATCACATTTCTGGCATATACATCAATAATTCATTTCTTACAATATTACCAATCACTATAATCATATAATTGTTCATTTGAAATCCACAGTTCCATGCTACATAAACAATTCAGATAATTTTTATTATTTATAAAAATGCATGCAAACTGTATAGACTCATTTATTAATTAAACAATTATTAAATTGCATAATAGTCTTACTTACCTCTTACACAAAATCCAAATGATGCACCAACTAATCAGATGTCTGGGCACCTATAGGATCAATGTACATAATTAATTCACTGAAATCTAATTAATAAAATGACCCATAAGACCCTACCCAGACTAGTTCACAGGCCCAACTTTGGGCTCGAATATCTCCCACTATACACTCCCAATTGGGGAAGTAAAATACTTCAAGAAATTAGAATTAACCCAGATTCTATCCATATAATTTTCTTACTAATCTCGGCCCGTTACGGGGCCCAAAAACTAGCCCCAAAACTGCTCGCTGCACGGCCCAATAGGGCCCAAATGATGGCAGCCCAGCCGGCCCACTCAATCCTTCAACCCCGCTCCCCTGTTTCGCCCGAAACAGGGGACAGCTTCCGACCGGCGGCCAGGGCCGCCGCCGGCCTAATTTCGTTCGGCCTGGCCATCGGAGGCTGGGCCGGAGCCGGCCACGGCGGTGGCCGGCCTCCTCTCTCTCTCTCTCTCTCTCTCAATTTCTCTCCTCTCTCTCTTTCTCTCTTCCGGCTCCCGCTTGAAATTTACCGTGCCGGCGTCGATTCCGGCCAAATTGGGGCCGGTTCGACCGCCGTTGGCCGGACCAGAGCCGGCCGCCGCCGCGGCCGTCCTCCCTCTCTCTCTCCTAAATTTTCTCTCTCTCCTTCTCTTCTCTCTTTTTCTCTCCGCACTGTGCGCACGATGCCGGCGGCTCGGCCGGCCACCAGGGCCGGCCGGACCTCCACCGGACGCCCGCCCGGCGCTGGTGGAGGTCACGGCCCTCTCTCTCTCTAGCTCTCTTTCTCTCTCTCTCTTCCCGGCTCTTTCTCTCTCTCTCTTCCCGGCTCTTTCTCTCTCAGGCTCTCTCTCTCTCTGGCTCTCTCTCTCTCTCCCTCTCTCTCTCTCTGTGTGGCAGGGGAACGTATCCGAGGATGAAGCGCGCCAGCGTGAAGGAAGGAGTCCTCCTCCTTCATATTTAATCACCTGTGCAACGCCTCGGATCGGGAGTTTCTCGAAGACTAAACGCTTCACCTGGAGCGAAGCATCAGCCCGGGAAAACCAATAGACTGGAGCCTGGTTCATCTGAACCAAACCTGGTTCATCTAGATTGGGTTACTACAAGAATCATCTGTCATCATATGACTCCTGCCTCACACAAAGCTGATGTTCTTATGGTAGCTCTCATGTAGCTCGTGAAGATAAAGAAAGTAACGCAGCAGGGGATAAGGCCTGAGCTGTGGAGAGCAATGCCATTGCTAATGGATCCAATCCCATGTTC
This sequence comes from Calamus simplicifolius, assembly GCA_900491605.1. NCBI lineage: Eukaryota > Viridiplantae > Streptophyta > Magnoliopsida > Arecales > Arecaceae > Calamus > Calamus simplicifolius. The sequence continues at coordinate 401,154 of UESW01004665.1, read as the reverse complement.
TCGAATCGGACATTCCGCTCCTGACGTGTGCATCTTCGACGATGTCATGTTAGAGGTGATGGGAAAGAATCCGTGTATGAGCAATACTAGCAGACTGTAATACGCAGCGAAATAATAAATAAAAATGCGCAAACCACACAATCACAGAAACACCAAGATTTACGTGGAAAATCCCTTCAAGATAAAGGGAAAAAAACCACGGGCAAGCCAGAGAAGAAGATCCACTATAAAATAATAAATATTCAAGTCTCAAAGTCCCTTGTCAGAACTTGAGAAACAATCACAAGAATAATAGGGATATAAGGATTACATCACCGAAAAATACGGTCTCCTACGTTACCTCCTTATTTTCTCCCTTCTCTTCTTCTTCTTCTTCTTCTCTTGTTTTTTCTTCTGCAGCACCTTCACGTGATTCCTGAAGTGGAAGTCCTCCCACGTAGTTAAGCACCAAGCAGCAGCCCTTCCTTCTCTTCCCCTAGCAATCTCCTAGAAAAAAAGAAATACCTGCTACATTCTTCTCCTCTTTTTTTTCAGACGGCTGCTCCTTAAAAAAGAGAAAACCCAAAAAAGGAAGGCGGCTACTCCTTTTATAAAAGAGAGAGAACAAACCCTGGTGGAAAAAGGAGTAGCGCTCCCTTTTGCCCTAATGGGCTGAATAAGTGGGCCATGGGCCCAACAAAAGGATGTAAGATGAGAGCACTGCCTCCTAGAAAGCCAGGGAAGTACTTTGGCAAGAGCATTCAGGCATTGATGAGATGGGTTTCTAGTGGCATCTACAGGACTCTTAAGTGTGTATGTCTGCAAAAAGAATTGTAAATGATATCAATGAGAGATGTCAGTATATAATGCTACTTCGGGTTTAAATATTAATTAAAGAATGAACATTAATGAAAGTAAAAGAAACATTCATCGAAGAAGCCTGCTCCCATCCAGTAGGCACTTCTCCTGATATGATACGCTTCAAGAGCAGCACCTTCTGGGACATGGTGGCTCAAGTGACCGCAATGGACAAATCCAAAACAGTCATTACACAAAAAGATTAATTCAGATTTATATGCTAATTAAAAGACATTTGATGATGCCAAGTCACTTTCTTCAAGCGCCGGAAAAAATGGACGTCCTCCTCGCCGGACTCCTGCAAGAAAAGTCTCCGGAGACTGGATGCTCCAGTGGGGACCCTCTGACGCTCAAGTCAGTCACTTGGGAATAGATGAGACTGTCTAGCCGAAGGGAACTAAACAGTTAGGACTTAACTAGTGGAAAAGAGCTAGAAAAATTAGAGTTCGTCCTCCCTACTTACGGCATGGGCGTATGCTTTATACATGTTCGAAGATCCCCCTTCTGTTCCTGATGATTGCTGACTTCCAGGAGCCTAGTTCGATAATGGACAAAATATAAGGCTGACAATGACAGATCGTACTGTCACCGTACATGCTGGAGGTGTCTCGCATCATTGGTCAGCATGGCCTCATAGGTGTCCTGTATCTGGGGCTATATCTGGTGCGTGCCACCGCTGGATATGATCACGCACAGTAGCGGGCAGGTGGCGGACCGTACGCTGCAATGGTGTATGGTTGCGCACAGTGACAGACACACAACGGACCATACGCCGTTATGAGGCATGGTCACACCCTGCTACAGATGTGCGACGGATCATGTAGGCATGCCAGGTGGCCCAGAACGGGCTGGATCGTGCGCCGGGGGTCAAAGTACTGTTCATGTGGCACGAGACCGAGAGGGGGTCTCGGGGGTTGAGATACTGTTCATGTGGCCCAGACCGAGAGGGGGTCTCGGGGGTGAGATGCTGTTCATGTGGCCCGAGACCGAGAGGGGGTCTCGGGGGTGAGATACTGTTCATGTGGCCCGAGGCCGAGAGGGGTCTCGGGGATTGAGATACTGTTCATATGGCCCGAGACCGAGAGGGGGTCTTGGGGGTGAGATACTGTTCATATGGCCCGAGACCGAGAGGGGGTCTTGGGGGTGAGATACTATTCATATGGCCCGAGACCGAGAGGGGTCTCGGGGGTTGGGATATTGTTCATGTGGCCCGAGACCGAGAGGGGTCTCGGGGGTTGAGATACTATTCATATGGCCCAAGACCGAGAGGGGGTCTCGGGGGTGAGATACTGTTCATGTGGCCCGAGACCGAGAGGGGGTCTCGGGGGTGAGATACTGTTCATGTGGCCTGAGACCGAGAGGGGTCTCGGGGGTTGAGATACTGTTCATGTGGCCAGAGACCGAGAGGGGGTCTCGAGGGTTGAGATACTGTTCATATGGCCCGAGATCGAGAGAGGGTCTCGGGGGTTGAGATACTGTTCATATGGCCCAAGACCGAGAGGGGGTCTCGGCGGTGAGATACTGTTCATATGGCCCAAGACCGAGAGGGGGTCTCGGCGGTGAGATACTGTTCATATGGCCCAAGACCGAGAGGGGGTCTTGGGGGTGTTGAGAGAGCCTCCGTCAGTCATCGTTATCATTATCGTTTATTCTGACGGCGTTGGATCAGCCATATCGGATGCCCCCTCACCCCTAAGACGGAGTGGGCCCACCCTAGTAAGGCAAAAGGGGTGTCACCCCCCAAGTGGCTGATCCCTGCCCATCGCGAAATACCTCCGGACACGTGCCTATGGGCGCTGCTACGATTTTATGCAGACGGTGTGGGGATGTGAAAAGGAGGCCAACACTGTCCACCTGATTTGCGGCGATCGTCCTCGAAGCAGGGTTGATCCGTCGGAGTCCGTGAGGAAAGTCGTTCTTCTCGTCATGAGTTCTCAGGTCAGCTCTTTGCTCCTTCTAGGTTCTCTGTTCCTTCTTCTCGCCATGAGTTCCCAGTCCTGGTCTGCGGAGGACGATTCAGAGGATCGTTCTTCGCCTGAGAGGCCTCAAGCTTCTACTTCTTCTCCCCCTTCTCCTTCTCCTCCCCTCGAGTGGTCCTCTGATCCGAAGGACCGCATCCCTCTGGCCCAACGGCGGGTCATCAGGGAGGCTCCCGCAGGGAGGCGTCTAGCGGCGGCTGGTAGGGCTCCATCGAGGGGCCACCAGGTAGGGGCCAGCGCCTCCTCGAGAGTGGGGGTGGATCCCCGAAAGGAGCCGCCTCCACGGTAACAGGCCGGGATCTAGCAAACATCCAGGCTCGTTACCAAATCCCTCGAGAGATTGGGCTTTATCTTCCAACTTCCGATGATAGGGTGATCTCCTCTTGACCTGGTCGAGTGGCCATCTATGAAATTTCTCTGAGGACGGGCCTCCGTTTACCCCTACCCTTTTTTCGCGAGCCTCCTCGACTACTACTCCCTGACCCCTTCACAGTTGGTCCCAAACTCTCATAGGGTCATTAGCGCCTTCATTGTTCTCTACCACCATCTCCAAGTTACACCTCGGGTCTCTCTTTTCGCTTATTCTACATTCTTCGGTCTCAAAAGGGTTGGTGGCTATTTTAGCCCCGACCCGGCCGAGTCTTGAAACTCCTTCTTCCCTCCTCTATCAAGGGATGAAAATCCCGGTTTTTTTTGCAAATCTTGACCAAGTTAAGGCCCGGTGGGGGGACCCCGACCTCCGAGGTAACGCGAATTTCACTGTCCACCCCAGAGACAAGGAAGCGTTAGGGCGGTTGTTGGCTACCGACATCCCTCGGTACAACCTGCTCTTGACGGAAGAGAACCTCCAGTCGGCGGGTCTCATTTCCCACAGCGGTAAGTCTCTCTTATACTTAGTCAAAGTCTTCCTGTTTCATCATTTTTTTTTGTACCAACCCTGACCGAAGCTGTACAACCATGAAGGTCCCGACCCAGAAACTCCTGAGGGCCATCGCCAAGAAGAGGGCCTGGGAAGGACCGAGTGAAGACCGGCGAGCACCGGCTCCAAAATGCCCGACGTTGCAGGTGCCCGAGCCACCAGCACCGCAAGAGCCCCCGGTCGCTCCGGAGATTGACCTTACAGCTGACACTCCGCCAGAAAGGGCGGTGACCGAGGAGGTACCAATGGAGGAGCCGACTGTGGAGGAGCCGGCGGTAGCAGAGGAGCCCGCGGTAGTGGGGGAGCTCTTTGCTTCTAGTGGACCGACCCTCCCCGAGATAGCCAGGAGCTGGGGCGAGGGGCCATCAGGGGCAGCAAGCCCACCCCCCGAGCAAACGCCAATGAGCAGTCCGCGCGCCGATTCTGGTAACGCCAAGGCAGCCGAAGGGAATGGAGCCAGACCGGGGCCGCCTCGGGACTCCATTCTGAACGATGGGCGCTGGGCAGAGCGGGTCCTCTCGCCAGTATTCGTGCCCAAGGTCCTGGAAGAGCTTAGCCACTTGAAGGCGGCTACGTTCTACCGAGAGTCCTACACGGCCCTCGTCAGAGTAAGTTGTCATGCAACCCTTTGCCTCCATATTTTTCTTTTTCTTTTCTTTTCTCTCTCTTTTTTTTGACATGGAACCTGCACGCAGCTTGTGAACTCCCTAAGGGCTACAAGGGAGGTCATTCACGAAGGAAAAACCCTTCTACAGGAGGCCCAGAAGGAGGCCGAAGAAGCTCGTAATCCTGCGGAGGCGGCCGAGGGGGCCCCAGAGTCGGCCAGAACTGCTCGGGCCAATGAGATAAGGGTTGCTTAGAGCCGAGCGGAGGCTGAGGCCAACCGCTTGCGGGCGGCCCTCTGTCATATGATAGACGCAGAAAATGTTGTTGCAGCAAGAGATCTGCACATCTCTGAATTGACCTCGGCCATCCAAACAATTGAGAGTCGGGCGACCAAAGCCGAGGAGAGAGCAAGGTCGGCCGAGGAGAGGGTAAGGTCGGAGGAGGAGAGGGCAAGGGCGGCGGAGGAGAAGGCAAGGGTGGCGGAGGAGAGGGCAAGGACGGCAAAGAAGAGGGCTGATAAAGCTGCAGAGGAGGCAAGTCGCACCCAGGAGGCCGAGAGGGCAGCGGTGGCAGCCCTCACTGGAGAGGAAGGAGTCCGCGCCGCCGAAGTGGAAGCAGCCGTCACGGCCAGGACCGCCAGGGTCATAGAAGAATTCAAAGCGTCCGAGCGCTTTACAGACGAACTGGCGGAAGCTTCGGCAGGGGCATTTTTTCAAGGATTTTAGCATGGAAAAGAGAATGTCGTTCGGGACTTAAACTTTCCTCAAGTCCTAGAGGTCGAACCAGAGCGTCTCTCGGAGTTGGCCTCATCCGATGATGAGCCCGCACCGGCTGAACTATGAGCCTCCACTTGTATTTTATTTTTGCAAGTCCGACTAGGTCGGCGCTTTTGTAATCACTTTAAATTAATAAAATATCACTTTTTCTCAAGATGAATTGTCTTTGTCCATCTGCAACCTCTACCCCAAATTCATTGGTTAATGACGTGCGACCTCTCGGGGCTTCATCAGCGCCGAGGGGTAAACTTTAATTCATTCATGAATCGCTTTGACTTGGCCAGATAGGACTGAACCTTAGGGCCAGGAAGGATGGGCTTCCTGGGGTTTAGGCATTGGACTCAAGAGGTCGAGGCTGACGGGCTCCTAAGGACTGATGATGCTCCGCTTTGCCGAAGGTATGCCGGGCTTTGTGCCTGGCTGGCCTAGGGCTTTAAGTGCCGATAGAAGTCGGACTTTGTGCCTGGCTGGCCTAGGGCTTTAAGTGCCGATGGGGGTCGGTCTTTGTGCCTGGCTAGCCCAGGGCTTTAAGTGCCGACAGGAGTCGGGCTTTGTGTCTGGCTAGCCTAGGGCTTTAAGTGCCGACGGGGGTCGGGCTTTGGTTGCTGAGAGCCGATGGTACATCGCTCTGCCAGTGGTACACTAGGCTCTGTGCCTGGTTGGCCCAGGGCTTTTGTGCCGATGAGAGTTGTAATTTGGTTGTTGAGAGCCGATGGTACATCGCTCTGCCAGTGGTACACTGGGCTTTGTGCCTGGCTGGCCCAGGGCTTTTGTGCTGATGGGAGTCGGGCTTTGGTTGTTGAGAGCCGATGGTACATCGCTCTACCAGTGGTACACTGGGCTTTGTGCCTGGCTGGCCCAGGGCTTTTGTGCCGATGGGAGTCGGGCTTTGGTTGTTGAGAGCCCATGGTACATCGCTCTGCTAGTGGTACACTGGGCTTTGTGCCTGACTGGCCCAGGGCTTTAAGTGCCGACGAGGGTTGAGCTTTGTGCCTGGATGGCCTAGGGATTTAAGTGCTGACGAAAGTCGGGCTTTGGTTGTTGAGAGCCAATGGTACATCGCTCTGCCAGTGGTACACTGGGCTTTGTGCCTGGCTGGCCCAGGGCTTTTGTGCCGACGGGAGTCATAATTTGGTTGTTGAGAGCCGATGGTACATATCTCTGCCAGTGGTACACTGGGCTTTGTGCCTGGCTGGCCCAGGTCTTTTGTGCCGATGGGAGTCAAGCTTTGGTTGTTAAGAGCCGATGGTACATCACTCTGCCAGTGGTACACTGGGCTTTGTGCCTGGCTGGCCCAAGGCTTTAAGTGCCGATGGGGGTCGGGCTTTGGTTGTTGAGAGCCGATGGTACATCGCTCTGCCAGTGGTACACTGGGCTTTGTGCCTGGATGGCCCAGGGCTTTTGTGCCAATGGGAGTTGGGCTTTGGTTGTTGAGAGTCGATGGTACATCGCTCTGCCAGTGATACACTAGGTTTTGTGCCTGGTTGGCCCAGGGCTTTTGTGCCGACGGGAGTCGGGCTTTGGTTGTTGAGAGCCGATGGTACATCGCTCTGCCAGTGGTACACTGGGCTTTGTGCCTGGCTGGCTCAGGGTATTAAGTGCCGACGAGGGTCGAGCTTTGTGCCTGGATGGCCTAGGGCTTTAAGTGCCGACGGAAGTCGGGCTTTGGTTGTTGAGAGCCGATGGTACATCGCTTTGCCAGTGGTACATCGGGCTTTGTGCCTGGATGGCCCAGGTCTTTTGTGCCGACGGGAGTCGGGCTTTGGTTGTTGAAAGCCGATGGTACATCGCTCTGCCAGTGGTACACTGGGCTTTGTGCCTGGCTGGCCCAGGGCTTTTGTGCCGATGGGAGTCGAGCTTTGGTTGTTGAGAGCCGATGGTACATCACTCTGCCAGTGGTACACTGGGCTTTGTGCCTGGATGGCCCAGGGCTTTAAGTGTCGATGGGGGTCGGGCTTTGGTTGTTGAGAGCTGATGGTACATTGCTTTGCCAGTGGTACACTGGGCTTTGTGCCTGGATGGCCCAGGGCTTTTGTGCCGATGAGAGTTGGGCTTTGGTTGTTGAGAGCCGATGGTACATCGCTCTGCCAGTGGTACACTAGGTTTTGTGCCTGGCTGGCCCAGGACTTTTGTGCCGATGGGAGTCGGGCTTTGGTTGTTGAGAGCCGATGTTACATTGCTCTGCCAGTGGTACACTGGGCTTTGTGCCTGGCTGGCCCAGGGATTTTGTGCCGACGGGAGTTGGGCTTTGGTTGTTGAGAGCCGATGGTGCATCGCTCTGCCAGTGGTACACTGAGCTTTGTGCCCGGCTGGCCCAGGGCTTTAAGTGCCGACGGGGGTCAGGCTTTGGTTGTTGAGAGCCGATGGTACATCGCTCTGCCAGTAGTACACTGGGCTTTGTGCCTGGCTGGCCCAGGGCTTTTGTGCCGACGGAGGTCGGGCTTTTGTTTAGAGCCGATGGTACATCGCTCTACCAGTGGTACATTGGGCTTTGTGCCTGGCTGGCCCAGGGCTTTTGTGCCGATGGGAGTCGAGCTTTGGTTGTTGAGAGCCGATGGTACATCGCTCTGCCAGTGGTACACTTGGCTTTGTGCCTGGCTGGCCTAGGGCTTTTGTGCCGACGAGAGTCGAGCTTTGGTTGTTGAGAGCCGATGGTACATCGCTCTGCTAGTGGTACATTGGGCTTTATGCCTGGCTAGCCCAGGGATTTTGTGCCGATGGAAGTCGGGCTTTGGTTGTTGAGAGCCGATGGTACATCGCTATGCCAGTGGTACATTAGGCTTTGTGCCTGGCTGGCCCAGGGCTTTTGTGCCGACGGGAGTCAGGCTTTGGTTGTTAAGAGCCGATGGTACATCGCTCTGCCATTTGTACATTGGGCTTTGTGCCTGGCTGGCCCAGGGCTTTTGTGCCGATGGGGGTTGGGCTTTGGTTGTTGAGAGCCGATGGTACATCGCTCTGCCAGTGGTACACTGGGCTTTGTGCCTGGCTGGCCCAAGGCTTTTGTGCCGACGAGAGTCGGGCTTTGGTTGTTGAGAGCTGATGGTACATCGCTCTGCCCGTGGTACACTGGGCTTTATGCCTGGCTGGCTCAGGGCTTTTGTGGAAAAACTGAGAGACTAGAATTTAAGTTCATTGATGAGAAGTGAAGGGTGAAAACCCACAAGGATACAAGCATGGTATTTAATGCCAAAAGGAAATGTACTTCTGATAGTATCGATGGAGGTTATTGGTGTTCCACGTCCGGAGGAGCGGCCTCCCATCCAGCTCTTCAATCTTGTATGCCCTGTGATGGAGTGTCTCGGCGATCCGGTAGGGCCCCTCCCAATTCAAAGCTAGCTTGCCTCCTTCCGTCAGCTTTGAGACTTCAGCTCGTCGAAGGACCAGGTCTCCTGGCAAGAAAATTTTGGGACGCACACGGGCGTTGTAGTACCTGGCAGCTCGTTGTCGGTAGACCGCCATCCGCAGCCGCGCTCGGTTCTGCACCTCCTCCACCAGGTCGAGGTTGGCCCGCAGCCGGTCCGAGTTGTCTTCCTCATTATATGACTCCACCCGAGGACTCGGGGAGCCTATCTCCACCGAGATGATAGCTTCGGACCCAAAGACCAGGCTGAACAGAGTCTCTCCGGTGGGGGCTCGTGGCGTTGTATGGTAGGCCCATAGCATATTGTGGAGCTCCTCAACCCATCGCCCCTTGTAATCATCCAGTCGGGCTCTTAGTCCTTGGAGAATGATGCGATTGGTCACCTCGGCCACTCCGTTAGTCTGGGGGTATCCGACGGAAGTGAATCTCTGGTGAATGCCAAGTTTGGTGCAGAACCCTCGGAAGGGCACGTTATCAAACTGCCGGCCGTTGTCGGTGACCAGAGTATGGGGTAGCCCGAACCAGCATATGATAGGCTTCCAAAAGAAGGATCTCACCTTGCTTTCAGTATTTTAACAAGGGCTTCGGCTTCAATCCACTTGGTGAAGTGATCGACGGCCACCAGGAGGAACTTGCGCTGTCCGAAGGCCGGGGGAATGGTCCTAAGATATCCATACCCCACTGGGCGAAGGGCCAAGGTGCCACCAAGGGGGTCAGCTGAGACATCGACTGTCGCTGAATATTGGCATGGCGCTGGTAGCTATCACACTTCTTAACAAGCTCGGCCGCGTCCTCCTTCATGGTCAGCCAGTAGTACCCTGTCGTAGGGCCTTGTAAGCTAGGGCTCTGCCCCCCAGATGACTCCCGCAGATGCCTTCATGGATTTCCCGTAAGATGTAGTCTGCTTCTGCTGGCCCTACGCACTTGAGGACCGGGTATGAAAATGACCTTCGATAGAGCCTCCCGTCCATTATCAGGAACCTTGGGGCCCGCCGCTTGAGCAGTCTAGCCTCCGCTTGAGCTAGTGTCTCGTCGGCCGAGGTGGCCAAACGGGACAGCACGTCGGCCCTGGCATTCTCCGTCCGAAGAATGTAGCTGACACGAAAGTAAGAGAACCGAGAGGCTTGAAACTGCACCTTACTCAGGTAACAGGACATGGTCGGGTCTCTGGCTTCGTATTCTTCAACAACTTGCCTGAAATAAGCTGGGAGTCCGTGAAGGCTCTCAGACGCCCTGCACCGAGCTCCTCAGCCAACCTCATTTCCGCCAATAGGGCCTCATATTCTGCTTGGTTATTAGTGGCTGGGAACTGAAACCGAAGGGCATACTCCACCACCTCCCCCTCGGGGCTCACAAGGATGATCCCAGCTCCGCTTCCCTGAGAATTTGTTGCTCCATCCACGTGCAATATCCAGTCTTCCTTTTCTACCTCCTCGGATGAGGAGGAGCCCATACGTTCCTCCGGACGTGATTCCTTCGTACGTTCCTCAGTCCAAGTACACTCGACCAAGAAATCAGCTAACACCTGAGACTTCATGGCTGACCTTGGCCGAATAGATAGGTCAAACTCACTCAGTTTGATGGCCCATTTGGCCAGCCGACCGGAGGTGTCAGGACGGGACAAGATGGTCCGAAGAGGTTGGTCCGTGAGCACCACGATGGGATGAGCCTGAAAGTAGGATCGGAAGCATTAGGCAGAGACCACCAGGGCAAAAATGATCTTCTCGGTTCTAGTGTATCTTATCTCAGCATCATGAAGTACCTTGCTGGTGTAGTAGATGGGCCTCTGCACTCCTTCGGCATCCATGCGCACGAGCACAGAACTGACGGCCTCTGGGGAGGCTGCGAGGTACAGGAAGAGCTCCTCTTGCCCTCTGGCTTGGACAACAGCGGGGGAGTGGATAGAAATCGCTTCAACTCTTCAAAGGCATCCTGACACTCCTTTGTCCACTCGAAGCTGCTGACCTTGCGCAGCGCCTTAAAGAAGGGCAGGCACCTTTCTGCCGATCTCGACATAAACGACTCAAGGCCGCCACCCTTTCGTCTAGGCATTGCACCTCTTATTAGCTGGGGCCTCATATCCAAGATAGCTCGGATCTTGTCAGGATTGGCTTCGATCCCCGCTGGGTTACCATAAAGCCCAGGAACTTGCCTGCCGCCACCCCAAAGGCACACTTGCGGGGTTCAGCCTCATTTGGTACCGACGCAGGTTATTGAAGGTCTCTGCAAGGTCGGTGACGTGATCAGCAGCATTGGTGCTCTTGGTCAGCATATCGTCCACGTACACCTCCATGTTACGCCCGATCTGGTCCTCAAAGACCTTATTCATCAACCTCTGATAGGTAGCTCCGGCATTCTTCAACCCAAAGGCATTACCTTGTAACAATAAAGCCCTTTTTTAGTGACAAAGGAGGTGGCTTCTTCATCAGCTTAGTTCATCCGAATCTGGTTATACCCCAAAAAGGCATCCATGAAGCTAAGAGTTTTGTGCCCGGATGTGGCATCACTAGCTGGTCGATCGGGGCAGTGGAAGCTGTCTTTGGGGCATGCCTTATTGAGATCGGTGAAGTCCACGCACATCCTCCAGCTCCCACTGGCCTTGCGAACCATCACGACATTCGCCAACCAGTCAGGGTAGTGTACCTCACGGATGTGACCGGCTGCCAACAGCTTTCGCACCTCCTCATCCACGGCCTTTTGCCTATCAGGGGCGAAGCTCCTCTTCTTCTGCCTAATGGGTCGGCACTCCGGCCTGATGTTGAGCTGGTGGGTGATCACTTCCTCCGGAATGCCTGGCATGTCGGATGCCGACCAGGCGAAGACATCTGCGTTAGCCCGTAGGAAACTGAGGAGCTGGTCACGGGCTTCCTCTGGGAGTAGGGCTCCAATCTGGATTGTCTTCGTTGGGTCCTCTCCGAGAGGGAAAGCAAGCAGCGCTCGGCCGGCTCCCCTTTTCTCTCCAGGTCCCGGGGGTCCAGTGTCTCCGATGCAGGTGCAGGTGCCGCCTCCTGGGACTAGGGGCCATGATAGCAAAGTGGGAGCAGGTTCTGCTCCCCCCACATCTTTCCGACTCCCTCCTGGTAGGAAACCTTACGAGGAGTCGTTTAGTGGATATGACATCGTCCAAAAGATTGAGCCCGGGCCTTCCGAGGATTGCGTTATAGGCGAGGGGCACTCGGACCACCAGGAAATTCATGAGGATGTGCTTTGGCGCGGGGCCGTGCCAGCCGTGACAGGAAGAGTGACTTCCCCCTCGACCTTTCATGGAGTCCCCAGTGAACCCCATCAGGGGCGTGGCGACGGGCCAGAGCAGGTCGGACGATAGGTTCATGCGAACAAAAGCATCATAATTCAAAACATCACCGAGCTTCCACTATCAACCAGAATTTTTTTTACAGGATGCTTAGCGATCGTCATGGACACGACGACGCTATCATCGTTTTTATTCACCACCCCCTCTAAGTCCTCCTTAAAGAAAGGAATTACAGATCTAACTCCCCCCCTCTCGGCCTCTTGGGTGG